>JARHVA010001256.1:1137500-1555000 GCA_037957365.1 Torreya grandis
TCCATCATATCTTCTTGACTTTGGATTATGAATATACATAATCATGTAAGATCCTAATCTTACATTCCATTCCTACCATTCATGTATAATTTATCTTCAGTAGGTGTTCTTTTCTAATATTTCATCACATATCACACCCTATTCACATCAAACATCTCATCTTCCACCCTTCCCATTCTCTTTAAATACTAGATTTTATACTAAAATCAAGATTTTAGTGGTCACCTATCTTCGTTGAATCATCATCCATCATATCTTCTTGACTTTGGATTATGAATATACATAATCATGTAAGATCCTAATCTATCACTCATCATTAACTTCATCTCTAATAGGTACCTTTATCCTTTATCACCCATCAACTTGTCCATTTTCTAGTAGACAAAGATATTTTATCCCATCACTCTTCTTTCACCGTTACTAGATTAGTTTCTTAAAAGACTTTTTCTCTTGGTAATTCTTGGTATTCCATATTTTTATGTCATCACATTTTGACCACTAGTAATTCAAATTTTAGATGGAAGTAGTATTTTAATACTTTCATCTCATCCATCACATCTCATCTCATTATCATTTTAAAATGGTTATCCACACCTGATCCCAACTCTAGATTAGACAAGGCTCCAACCAAGATAATGATCCATTAGGGCCTATGATTGACCCAACTCAATAATATGACAAAAATCACAGTGATATGTACGCACCTAATGGAGAGAATGAAAGATATAATCCCCTCCATAATGATGAAGTAAGAAACCTAATTGACCATTATTTATATACAAATTATGACCATGTCCTAGCTCGTGCCATAGAAATAGGGGGCACATTACCTTCAAATTTTGATCATACCCTCTTACAAAACCTAGTCTACCCTCCATCATGTATAAGCACCCCATGTCAACATGTTAATCTCATACCCCAATAATAAGAAGGCATAGACCATAAATTTGCTAAAGAAGAGGAATGCCCATAACTCCTTAATAATCACACTGAGGCTAATTGGAGAGAGGCTATCATTAAGGATCACCTTTACCAATTAACACAACAAATTAATTTGTTTCTCTGAAATCAATGCCCATCATCTCCTAAACAAAATAATAACAACAATACTAGCACTGCTAATAACACCAACAACACCATCAATATCAATAATTCGAATATTACTCATATTACTCATATTTGTCAAGGTAGTCAAAATAAAACTACCAATCCTCTTGGGGACCTTTCCTTTGGCCAAGAATGGAAAATGATGAAAGAGACCCCTTAGTAGATATATCCATGATCTCAATCTCTTAAATATAAATACAATGATGTTTGTTGATCACTGCTAGACATGAGTATTTTTAAATCCCCTTTCCTCCACACTTTGAAGTACCCAAATTTGAGAAATATCAAGAAAAGGGGGACCCTAGAGATCATGTCTAGGAGTTTTATGTATCTCTCCATTCGATATCCTATTAGGATGTTTATCTATTGAGACTTCCTAAGAGTCTTACAGGACCCGCTTTGGAATGGTTCATGCACTTACCTAAAGGGTCAATATCAAGTTTTGGAAAATTAACAGAGCAATTTTTTAGACTTTTCTCATTTAATATAGAGAATTATATCTCCATTATTGGCCTTTACAATACTAAACAATGAAGTGGGGAAAGCTTAATATATTTCCTATAAAGATGATGCAGCCTAGCAAGCTAATTAAGATGCACTATGCTTCAAAAAGAATTAGCCAAAATATTTGTAGATAACCTTAATACAAAGCTAAAGTACCAATTAAAATTATAGTTTGCCAAGACCTTAGATCAGATCATATAAAAAGGAATGTAGATAGATAAATCGCTTATTGAAAAGGGGACCATCAAACTATATTCTCATAATGAGCAAACTTTAAACCAAGATAATTATTTTTTAATAAAATCAAAAGTATTCAATAAGAATAATAATGTCATGGGTGATGGGGTAATAGATTCCAAGAAAAAATAGGTATATTCAATCCAAAATAAATGCCCCACACAACACACTAATGTCTCTTCCATCAAAGTTCTTTGAGGCAAGCCTAGGCCTCATATAGGCAAAATATTTCTTACAAGCTCGGGAATCTTGATAGAAGCAGTCTTCTACCAATTTTTTATCACTAACATGATTACTCTACCTAAAATTAGACCTATGGATTAATGTCAACCAAAACTAGATTGGTATCATGAAGATGAGCTCTATAAATACCATAGGTTAAAAGGACATGACACTGAGTAGTGCATGTAATTAAAAGATTATATCCAAGATTTAATTGAAAGGGGTAATATAGAGATTGAAAGAGAAGCTATCTTGAATTAGTTAGCAAATGGGAAACTTAGCATTTATAAGGATCCACTCCCAAAATAAGATCAGAGGAATCAGAGACCCCTAAAAGACTAGGGTCAAGTATCTTCATCTAATTGCACTAATTACCATAATATCCCCTACCGTTACATTAAAACCATCAAAATTTTCAAAATCTAAAAATTCGCTCCATTTTTATCCCCCATCATAAAAATTAATAGGGCCACTACTAATTGCATAGTAACCACCTGATGTAATAAGATAATAATTCCCACAACACCTTTTCAAGATCCTTCTACCTCATCTTCTTCCCAAAAATGGAATATTTCTAAAGAAAATTCAAGCTCTTTAGATAATTCCTATGATATCATTCAATAATTAGAAAAGGCTCTAGCTCAAATTTCCTTGATGTAACTTCTTAAAACACCTTCCTTACATAAACAAATATTAAATCAAGTGCTGAATGATTTAAAATTACCTAGTGACCTAGATACTAATCAATTTTAGGCACTAGTAACACAATTATCCCCATCATAACAAATTACTGTTAGTGCCCAAAGATATGCCTCATTTTGGACCACATCATAATTACCTTTTATACATTAAAGTCACCATCTCCCACCATTGAGTTTCTCGAGTCCTCATAGATGGGGGATCAAAGCTCAATCTATGTCATCTAAACTTTTTAAAGAAATTGGGATATTCTAATACATCACTAAGGCCCATTTTGATAATGATTAAAGCTTATGATGATAATGAAAGATCATTAGTTAGGACCATTTATCTTCCTAATGTGATGGGACCTATACTACATCAAACTCTACTTCATGTTATGGAAGTGGATTTACCATATAACATGTTGCTAAGAAGACCATGGATTCATGAAATGAAAGCTATACTATTCAATCTCCATTAGTGCCTAAAATTTCCTCATTCAAGGATGGAGGCCACCATTTTTGGAGTCATAAACCATTTCCATAATTATCAGATGGATAAATCATTATCACCATCACCTTATCTTGGCACTAACAACAATATCATGAGCCCAATAGCTACTAAATATAGTTCCCTTGATAAACTAGAGTACACATCTAATCCAACACCTGATGGTACCCAAATAAATATCACATCCATATGGTGTGGAGAATATGACTACAAAACATTTTGCATCAGCAATCTACCTTTATCTCCATGTAGTTATGGGTCCCCAACCATGAAGAAGGATAATCCCATTAATTACTAGTTTGGGCTAGTAGTTTTTTCAAGCACTAGATTTTTATTTGACAAGTACATTGAAGATGGGGAGGATTCTTAGCTTATTCTAGATGATGAGTTCCTCATCTCTCCTAAACAATAATATCCCAAAGTCAAAAAAATGATGGAAAACATGAAGTACAAAAGAAAAGGATTGGGCAAACATTAAAAAGGCCAACTTAAACCTATCATGGCTCAAGAATATCCATAATATTTTTTATTAGGGTACAAAATATATGATTATGACTCAACCAGTATCATTATGGATTCTCTTTTGACCACTGGGCCATCTCTCCCTAATGTAGGACATCAAAATAAGTTATATCTATAGCCACTTTGAGGAGCTCATTGCCATTAACCTTTTTCCTGATACCATCTCCACCATTAACATTTCCCTCTATTATCCACCCCTTATAGATTGGGATAAAAACAAGATCCATCCTTTGACATGTTTCAAAATTATGAGACCATTTTAGAATACATGGGAGCTAGAGATTTCATGCCATTAAATGATTATAAAAAAGGTTTTTCTATCAATCTTTGTCAATTTGCATATTTTGGGGAACATAAAAAATCCCATGATAAAAGTGATGAAGAACACTCAAAAGAAGAAGAAGCGCCTTCTAAAGAGTAAAATGAACTCCTATGTAGTTCATTTGAATTAGAAGATTATTTTGATATTGATACTAAAATTTTAGATTGTTTCACTTTTGACATTCCAAAAATATCATTACACCCTTATTTTCAAGATCAATCACCCTCACTTATTGAAAACATGATATAAATCAATATTGGGATTGATAAACATCCCAAAATAGTAAAATTGGGGGCATGTCTCACAAAAAAGGAACACAAATTCATTATTATGATGTTAAAAGAATTTATCAACATATTCACATGGAACTACACTGACATGCTAGGGTTAGACCCCTCACTGGTAGTACACCACTTAGTTGTGCATTTTAATGCAAAACCCATAAAAAAAACTATTAAATATGTATCCTAAGGTGGCATTATTAGTCATGGAGGAATTGAAAAAATTCTTAGAAGTTGGATTTATCTACCTAATAAATTATTCAGATTGGATTTCTAATATTGTTCCTATGTTTAAACCATAAGGTGGAATCATAATTTGTACATACTTATAGGATATCAATAAATCATGTCCAAAAGATGAATTCCCACTCCCAAACATTGACATAATTGTAGACTTGATAGAGGATATGAAATGTTCTCCCTCATGGATGGCTTTTCATGATATAATCAAATCAAAATTACACTTGAGTATTAACATAAAATAACTTTTATTACACCATGGGGAGCATTTTGTTACCAAGTCATGACATATGGTCTTATAAATGTAGGGACAACCTATCAAAAAGCTATGATCATCATCTTTCATGACATGATGCATGCCATTGTCAAAGAGTATGTAGATGATATTTTGGGGAAGACCTATTTAAGATCAGAGCACCATGTGGTTCTAAGAAGGATTTTTGAAAGATTGTGAGAGTATAAAGTCAAGTTAAATCCTGAGAAGTGTGTATTTAGATTCACCTTAGGAAAATTATTAGGATTTATAGTTTTAAGGAGAGGAATCAAAGTAGATCCAACAAAATTCAAAGAAATCACATGAATACCCCCACCTCATAATACTAAGTAGATCTAAGTCTTTAGGGTAAGCTCTAATTGATATGATATTTTATCTCTTAGCTTATAGATAATTATCACCCCTTTAATCATCTGCTAAATGATGGGACAACCTTTCATTGGAATTTAAAATTCCAACAAGCCTTTGAAAGTCTACAAAAATATTTGGTCAATCCACCTATATTATCTCCACCATTCCTAGGAAGACCTTTGCTCTTGTACATTTCAGCAACACCATGTGCCATTGGTGCTCTCCTCACACAACATAATGATTAGGGTAAGGAGTGGGCCATATACTATCTCAGTCATACACTGATATCCTATGATCTAAATTATACTCCCATTGAAAAGGCATGTTTAGACATAGTTTTTGCATCATAGAATCTTTGACATTACATGCTTAATAACCAAGTACAACTCATTGCAAAAGTTGATCCCTTGAAATACTTAATAACCAAATCATATCTTACAAGCTGAATGGCAAAATGGATAATGCTACTAAGTAAATTTAACATTAAGTATGTTAATCAAAAGGCTATAAAAGTATAGGTTATAGAGGATCAACTAGCAGAGGCACCATTGAAGTGACTAAGCCAATTTTAACCAATTTCCCATATGAATCCATAATGAATACTTCACAATCTGATAGATTAAAATTATACTTTGATGGCTCATTCACCATGCATGGGTCTAGGGTAGGTATACTCCTAGTCACTCCATAAGGTGACCTTATCCTAAAATCTTTCCACCTTACCTTCTCATGCACTAATAACATATCAGAATATGAAGCCTTAATAGATGAACTTCACCTAGATATTTAATGAAACATCCAGCAACTAAAAGTATCCGGTGACTCATAGTTGATTATCAAATAGGTCAATGATGAATTACAAATGAAAGATGAAAAATTTCCTCCTTATAAACAACTAGTGGATCAATTAAAGACCAATTTTCAATCTATAACATTTGAACAAGTTCCAAGAAGAAGTAATAAAGTAACTAATTCCATGGCTACTATTGGTTCACTCATTGACCTCCCTAAAGACATCTTGGAAGGCATATTTTTTATTGAGCATCTAATCATTCTATCCCATTAGTCACTCGCTCACTTTCAAATTTTTGAAATTAATGATCCTAATCTCCCATGGTATTATGTAATTTATAGGTACCTCCAAGACAACATCCTCCCTTTAACCTCAACCACCACCAGCATAAATCCTTTATCCACCACACTTCCCATTAGACAATCCTTGGTAGCACGTTTTATCAACAAGGCTACAATGGAACCTTGTTGATGTGTTTGACATTGGAAGAGGCATATTAGCAATCAAATAATTTCTTTATGGTATCTATGGAGGGAACATCAGTGGAATGGCCCTAGATAAAAAGTTTTTACTAATTAGATATTATTGGATAATGATGGAACATGATTCTTGCTACTATATGCAAAAAAGTGTGGCCTCTCAGAAACATGGAAACCTCATTCATGCTTCGGCACAAGAGTTACAACCTATTAAGATTCCATGTCCATTTTACATATAGGGACTTGATTTAATTATCAATATCAATCATACTTTATCAGATGGTCATAAATTCATTATCATGGCTAAAAAGTATTTTACCAAATGGGTGGAGACAATGCCACTTATAGAATAGGCCTCCAAATCTCCAAGTTTATTCTCAATCAGATCATTTGCCATTTTGGTATACCTGCTAACATCATTTCAAATAATGGCAAATTTTAACTATAGCTTAGTGGTATAATGGTGGAATATTAAATACTTGTAGATATTTTAAAATAAAATCAAATTCATGATTAGATTTATAAGTAAACATAAGAAAACTATTAAAATCATGAAATAATAAAGACAAATATGGAGAACCAAATAATATAATTCTTATTCACTCAAAATGGTCTCTCCTTTACAATTTCTTGTACAAGTGCTTATAATAGCTTTCAAGTGACCCTTCACCTTCATTTATGACTCTTGACCTTTCCAAAAACTATTTGACTTCCTTTTGACACCTAATCTCCCTTTTAAATACAATAATGGCAAATAATATTATATTACCCTTTATCACTACTAAAACTCACCTTAACTTAAAATGTGTCTCATTTTGAGACACTAACATTACCCCCAACTTAAAATGTGTCTCATCCCACCTGAGACCAAAAAAGTCCTAAACATTTCAAATTTTTACAGCTTTCAATCCATGACAAATATATTTGAGAACCTACACTACACCTATTCCTACTCTCCATGGCCTCACATGCCAGAGCTCATCTACTTATACAACTCTAACTTCAAATACATTTATAATTTTTCAAAACTTATAAACTCTCTACTTTTTTTCAGACATTTTTATAATAAATATCATTGTGTAGAAGAGTAAATATCAAAAATATTGAAAATAAGCCAAGTTACTTTGAGTCTCATCTCCATAGCTCCATGTGGAAGGATTGATTGTGGCACTTTAAAAAAAAACATATAGAAATAATAATAAGTCTCTTTATAGATAAAGAAAAATATGTAATGCTTTTGAGCCATTTAAATGCATTATGCTTTCCACAACTCTAACTTGGTCTATGGTTCTAATTTACATGTGTGTCTAGTGAAATTTCTAAACATTCACTAACAATAGAAATATGAATCAATCCACCCTGGCACATTCAAAATTACATCAACATCCCATATAACCTCTTACAAATTTGTGATGG
Source organism: Torreya grandis (assembly GCA_037957365.1). Taxonomy (NCBI): domain Eukaryota; kingdom Viridiplantae; phylum Streptophyta; class Pinopsida; order Cupressales; family Taxaceae; genus Torreya; species Torreya grandis. The sequence goes on from JARHVA010001256.1 coordinate 1,145,440, forward strand.
CCTCAAACAAGTGTTTTGTCATGATTTAATTAAGCTCCTTCACCATCTCCTTTACAACATTTTCCTTTCCATGTTTATATGGAAAGGAAAATGTATATTAGATGGTGTGTGTATGTGTGTGTGTGAGTATTACATAAGGTAGAGATGTTATGTAGTATGCATTTCTCAGTTCATGGACACAAAGGCATATATTAATTTTGGTCCAATACTTTCCCAACACTATACAATGTCATTATTTATATATGAGCTCCACAACCCCACCATGAGGAGGATCATCATCCCCTTTTTTCCATCACCTTTCAAACTAGTCTCTTGGTTATTTGTGTGATATTTAGAAATATCAGGGACTTAGAATGTAATTAGATGCAACCCAACTCAATGTCATCCCTTTACTTTATGGTCACCTCTACTATGAAGCTAATTCCTTATTCACTCCACCATTTTGTTACTATGAGTCCCCGCTAGTTGTGCCTATAACCTTCCAAGTAATGGAGCATGTAGATTACAGCCATGTGGGAAGCTAGGCCATCACCCACAATGAAATTTAAGACTCGTAGCTACTCCAAGTATGCCAAAGGCCATGTGATGTATGTGTGTACATTCATTTATCATTTATAGAATACAACTTATCTCTCTATTGGCCTATACAATGGATTTTAGACATCTCTCTCTTCAATCAGAATAAAAATGAATTAAACTAGTCCCATCCTTTTCATCATTATTCCCAATACAAAATTTGATTTGTAAAAGATCAGGAGGTTCTTCAAATAACAAATTTTAAGCAAATTTTTTAAAAAAAATAGAATATTGTCTATCTCATTGAAAATAAAACAAGTTTCAATGGAATCACAAAGATTTGAAACCTTCTTCATCTATCTTAGGCATATCTTCTTATGTTAAAAATGAGACCCATGCTTTTTAAAACAACCACACCATTGTTAGTTGTAGCTTAGTGGTAGAATGACAGAGTATTAAATACTTGTAGAGATTTACAAATAAACTCAAATGCATGACCATATTTACAAGTAAACATAAACAAACTATTAAAATTGATAAATAATAAAGACAAATATGGAGACCCAAATAATATAATTCTTATTCACTCAAAATGGTCTCTCCTTTACAATTTCCTATACAAGTGCTTATAATAGCTTTCAAGTGACCCTTCACCTTCATTTATGACTCTTGACCTTTCCAAAGACTATTTGACTTCATTTTGACACCTAATTTATCTTTTTAATAAAATAATGATAAATAATATTATATTGCCCTTTATCTCTACTAACAGTAAATTATTCAAGAATCAAGAAGTTGAGGCCCTATGCCAAAAATATCACATCACACATCATTTCTCCTCCCCATATTATCTCTAGGGAAAAAGACAAGAATAAGCAACCAATAAGACCATTATCAAGATTCTAAAGAAAATAATTAATCAAGCAAGAAGAAATTGGCACACTCAACTATATCTAGCATTATGGTCTTATCATATAAGTGTTTGTACACCTACTGGGGCAACTCTATATGCTTTGCTTTATGGGGTTAAAGTAATTTTTCTAGTACAAGTGGAACTACCCTCTCCTTGAATTTCACTAAGAGGAATTATTACTTATCATAATCTCAAGAAAGAACATCTACAAGAATTGGAACTCCTTGATGAAAAACATCATAAGGCCTTGGATCATCTTTTAGTGTATCATAATAAACTCAAGGGTCAATACCATAATAAGATTTAGGATAAGGATTTCAAAATTGGTGATTTAGTCCTAAAAGAGAATTAGAAAAACACTACTATAGAACAAGATAAGAAGGGTAAGTTTGAATCCAATTGGTTATGTCCCTGTGTCATTGTTTCCAAGTTCATATCAAGAGCATATAAATTGGCCACACTAGATGGAGAATAACATGATGATCCCATGAATATTATGAACTTGAAACATTTCTACACCTAAATCAGGTTTCATCATCTTTTTTATATGGGACACCCCTTCTCTAGCCTATCCACCCATCACATCCCCCCCCCCCCCCAAAAAAAAAAAAAACCATCTAATGGTGAAAACTAGTTTATTGGTGCCTTAGGAAAGTACCATGATGAAAACTAATTCCTAATGTCATGGTAAAATAACCCTGAACCTGGTCTCAATAGTGGTAATCTAACATTATGCCTTGAGCATTAATGCAACATAACTACTTTAGTAAGAGGAAAAGACATGGTTAGTTAAAGATATTTGTTTGAGGGATCTCTAAAGTCATTTATCCATACTTGGTACACAACCCCAATCCCATCCACACATGCATAATTCCTACCATACCTTCACAAATCTTCTTTGGGATGCATGTCTCCTTTTTATCCTCAAATCACCATCCCATCACCATTCACATATTTATTTGACTAATTTAAGGGTCTACACCTTCCCATTATTAATCATAATTATGGAGGGTCATCACAAAATGACGTTCTCTTTCCTAGGGATTTTAACAAATATTGTGTTATTGATTCTTGAAGGGTCATCATGACCCCCATGTTGTAACTTGGTTAGAGTTTAATCATAGACAAACTTTTGGGCACTACATATCCTATATATGGCCTCCTTGTTATCACTAGATCCATTATATAATAGCATCAATAATCATTTCATCACTCTTGAAAATAAACTCCATCAAATGTTATCATTATTGCTCTATGTTTTTCTTTGCTTGTCTTTCATGATTGTGTGTTTGTTTTAAATATGTCTATGTATATATTAGTACATTTTGTTAGTTTTTCATGGGAATAAGGATAGAATGAGTGAATTTTGAATTTATGTTCAATAAGGGTCATCTCTTAAATAGAGTTCCCCCATGCATCTATAAAAATGTGTCTTGGACTTCTCATGTCCCTGACATATAACACATGATGTAATTTTAAAAAGGGGATTACATATAACATATTGAAAACTTCTAAAACCATCCCCATCCTAGACAATACCCATCACATCTACCATCACCCAAAATTTTGAACCTAAATCCATCCCATTACCACCCTACATCCATCGTGCAGGAGGATTTTTACCATAAACACTAAGGATTAAATGAACAAAATAAGGGATTAATTTATTTATACCATATCTACCCCATGAAGGCAAGCTTATCACATCACCATTATAAACATATAATCATATATCCATCATACCATATAATAACATCCATAAAATCAAAAGCAATATCCCATATGTAACATCATCCATGATAATCAAAACATATATATAACAATAAATATATCAATCATCACATCACTAATAAAATTTTAAGATCCATCCATAGTATACATCAATAGATACATCATGACATAAATACAAACAAAATCTATAACATCTAAATCTAATCATCACATGTAATCAATGTCATCATCATATGAATAGTAAATGCATCTCAAATCCATAAACATAATAACAATAAACAAAATTCATACATACATATATATATATATATATATATATATATATATATCAAATGTCCAAAATAAAATATCCACATGTAATTCATGTAAAATTATATTATACAAATACATGGAGCCCATGGGGAAAGAATGAGTTGGTGATACAAATTTAGGATGGCCTTGGTGGTCCTCCACCTCCTTTGGAAGGATATCAAATAGATGATTGGTTGACACAAAAGGATTTAGCATGCTAACCCTCTAGAACTATAGCCTCATATAATATCTGGTAATATTGGGCCTCATGTGTAAGTAACACAATATGATCTATTACCCCCATCATACCATGACTTCTCAAGGCCTCACCAACCTCATCTATGTCCCTCTCTCCCATATGACCTACCAGTCAAATCCTGAACATGATCCTATAACTATTCCACCTACCCCTATAAGCCTATAACTTGACCCTATAAAGTGGTGACCTATCCTTGAACCTAGGTAAGCCACGTATCTCATTGAATCACTTGTGACTGTAAGGTAATAACCTATGTCTATAGCTGAGCCAACTACCCATCCCTCTAAGCAATTTGGGCCTATAATGTATAAATCTATCCCTATGCCTATGATAGCTTACTATTTTCTTATGCACTCTTACTCTGAAGATGGGCCTACAACTTGTCCCACTCATTTGTAATACCTACACTCTTTAATAACTATGACCAGATCTCACCTCATAGTCATCTTATTAGAGAATCATCATCCTATGTACTTAGTCGCTGAGATAAACCTAGATCATCACTACTATCACATTCTTATGTTTGTGGCTAGGCTAATCCCTATACATATGGTCCTACCTATGTTTGGACTTGAGACCCCACCTATGTTGTTGTAGTTATACCATGTCCACCATCTACCTCCATAGAATATCAACCATCATCCCCTCCCTCATATTTCCTTTTTGTAGGTACCTATCTCCTTTACCTCACCCTCCTCTATATCCTAGCCCATACTTGAAGAACTCTCCTTACTGCCCCTCTCCTAACCACCACTTGAGGCTATGTTAATCTAATTGGTATTTGAGGCTACCACCATGATATGTATGTTATTTTAACACCAATATCTAGGATGGGTGTGTAAAAATCCCATTGAATGGGTGTAAGATTCTCATACTCTATGTGAGCATCCACCTTATCTATAGGTCTCCCCCACTATGGCCTTCCTTGCTCACTATGTACAAATAAATTCTCTAGGCTTGACATATCCTGAATAAAACCAAATTGATGTTTTATATGATCTGGATGATATCTCTTAATAATATAATCTCATCATCCCATCACATAACATGTAAGTATATACTACATCAATTCCTCATCAACCTAGCCAAATGTAATCCCTCTATAGGGCATCTAGGTAATCTATTTAGGGCACAAACCATCAAAAACCTTTCTATAATATCACATCTCTCTAACATGACCTAACTATGCTCCTAATATCATGTACCATTGAAATAACATAAGCTACCTAGACTCAAGCCTTTTAAGTCGACCTAAAAATCATTAGATAATAATATTATTCCATCTCTATATCTATAATAGTAGTGATGTTTCAAAAATCCATGCACTCCTATATGCACCTAGGTGTAGCTCCCTATACAAGTATGCTAAGACAATTATTCCCTAGGCAAATACTTGATGATCATAAATCACGTTTGAAACTACATTGCCTAAGCTGAGATGAAACCATTATTCACTCTTGTCTAGTAGGATAATGATAGAAACAAGATCCATGACTACTAATGTCAATCTATCCAATGTCCCCTCACATTGGCACCTATCAAGATTAATGCATCAATCTTTCATCCCTATCTCTAAACTCCTACCCAATCATTATAATGTTTAGGACAATGTGTATGACCTCCAATAGATCCTATCTCCATGTATGGGTAGACGAAATATCCTATACACATCTTTAAGAATCAGTGACATCTCTCTATTAGCAAAGTGGAAGGTACTCATCTCTGAGTTCCATCATTCCACTAACATTGTCATTAGAGCTTAGTCTATGTTAATTGGAGGCATAATCATCGCATCATGTAATCCCACTAGCTCTAACACCCCAAAAAATTTTGGTGCTACCTACCGAATCTCATATAGCACCTTTGGATGTCATAGTCATGATGCCAACACACTTAAATCCTCCAACGCCAACCACCATCCACCTATCATTATCCCCATCATCAAAACTCTATCCTCGCTCAAGTAGCCTCACCCTTCACATACTTACAACTAATCTATCCAAAACATACCTACCTAAAATATCATTAATCTTATCACCCTATTCTACCCCTATCTCATCAATCCTACCCAAATCACCATAGATCCCTATCACCCTAAATATGAAAATTGACCTAAAACTGAACCACTCAATCAACTAACTTCATCTTATTATTTTAACTTATCCAACTCACCTATTCACCCCACCTATGAACCTAATTCACTAGCCTAAAACCCTAACTTCATCTAACCTAATTCATGTAGCTCATCACTTAACCATTTTTCCTAACACTCATAATATCGCTACTTGTGAAGCATTCCTAATCATGGGATTATGAACCTACAACTTGATAATAATGGAATTACAAACCTGTGACTCTATAGCCACAATTTTTCAACACCATGGTTCCCCTATTATAATATCACAATTTCCTACCTATGGTATTGTAATACTACCATTTGTCCCTACAATCTTGTAACTTGTGATGGAAATATAATGACTGATGGAAAAATTTCTAGTTATGGTATTACCAAACCAAATTGGACATCTTTTTCTACAAAATATAGCTAAAAAATTCATCCAAACTAACTAAAATCATAGAGTTAAGGTCCTTTTACTCACCACATGTCCAACATAACATCTCTCTAGTGCTCTTAGACTCTCTCACCACTATGGGAAGCTTGGGGTAGCCAGTCCATGGTTTCACCTCAAAGCTCAAATTCTCAAAAGTCAAAAAGTGAAAATAACCCTATTTCAACTCTTTTATCCTATATGACCCCCCTAGTATCCCCTTAATAACATCCCCTATCCCTAATACCATTTAATTACCCACACATCCTAATTTAGTCAATTTTAACCATCTTATAACATTCTTTGGGGTAGGACATGTTCAACCCCTTATCATCCATCTTATCCTACATCTATAACTACATCAGCCTAAGGTCTTTTAAGACTATGTAGGTAGCACCTAGTCTTACTGTTTGTTTCTAGGGATAACTCAGCCACCATTCATTCCTCATCACCATCTTGTCTCCTGAATAGTCACTAAGAAATCATATATAATTTTAAGCTTTTAATCCTACCAAAATTATATATTTATAACCAATCAATATCCCTTATCACTATTGTCCCCCTTCAAGGTTACCCTAACATGTATCCTTGGTACGAGACTTATCCATTAGCTTAAACCCATCTCATTTAATCAATGTTAATTTGTCAATCAAGACACCTTCTAAAAATTGGTCATTTGTTTATAACCCATCACTTGAACTAATTTATCATCATCACTCTTGGGGCATCATTTGGTCAATTTGGGGCATCCCAACCCCATTTATATATGAGTCTTATCCCACCCCATGATTTCATTTTGAGTGATCATCTGAGCCACTTTTTCCTCACATGCTCCATCGAGGGGGAATCATATCCCACTAACAATTGGTACCATCTAACATCAAGGTTTTTCTTTGAAATATTGTTACTCCTTATACTCATAACACCCTTTTAAAGAGGGGCAAAATGTATGTACTAAATTATGCTTTCTCTACTAATTATACTAATCACTACTAATTTAACCTAATTCCTATATATCCTATCCAAAATAACTAATAAGACCCATCCAATTCCTATATCCCTTAAACCTTAACACCATCCTAAAAACTAGTTAATCTCCCCATTAAACCTCTAATATAACCTATTACCTACTAACCTACTCCCTAAACCCACTTGATAATTTAAAATTCATATTTATCCACCTACCACCCTAGCCATTCCTACATCCCTATGGAACTTAAACATAATTAATACCTATCTAATCCCCCTATTATCCCCTAAACATATTTAGAAGCCTCCAGAGTTGGAGAAGCTCCAAGTCTCTAGAAGTAACTAAACTAGAGACTTCTAAATAATTTAAAATTCCTTCAAAATTCCCTCCAGTTTCATATAAAAGGCCATGCTTAGGAAATATCCAAGACTAATTGGTAAATCATCCATCAAGATATCATATTGAAACTCTCATTACATCCATAATAGATTTCTATCACTCATTCAAGCCATTATTCTTTTCACTCAAGCATTGGAAGCCATTGTCAAGAGTTCTCAAAGCAATCTAACATCCCAAATTTTTGGTATCAAATCATTCAAGTGTAAGTCCTAGAATGGAGGAATGAAGAGGTAAAAAGGATATTAATAATGTTTCATTTATTATGATTTAATTATTTTATCCATTCCTATTGGTGCTATTAATTTTTACGTTCTATTTCTTGTTTTGATAATATTGATTGAATTTGAAATTTGGTGCACATAGAATTTTGATCTTTCTAGGAGATAACGATATTCCCTAAGATATTGTAAAATATGTTTAGCTTGATAAGGCTAAATATTTTCAATAATTTGTAAGAACTACCTCTTAATGCAATATAAAACTTTATTTGCTTATCTCTTACCTTGGGTCTGTGTTTGGTGAGTTGTGTATGATGGCATTGTGTGAAGGAGAGTCTTACTCATCCATTGTCCTCCTTTTTGACCTTGTTTAGGGTGTTTTCAAGTTATTTTTAGGTCAATATTAGTCTTTTTTCTTCCATTAATGTGAGCTCTTAGTGATTCTTAGAACTCCCATTTTTTTTCATTCATTGCTTCCTGAATCTCTATTATGAAACACTTATGCAATCAACTAGATTTTGAGGTTGTGTGATCTAGCATTGTCTTCTTTAGATCTAGTGTAGGTTTAAGCTTATGGGAGTTTCTCATTTTTATTTGGCACATCACCTTTTAACCTTATTACTAGAAATTTCCCCTTTTTTAACCCTTTTCCCTATGATAAGCACTAGTTTAGGTGATTCATCAAGAGGAAGTCAGCCTTCTCTAGAGGGTCAACCCCACCATAGGTGATCCACATCTTGGGGTTAATCCCATTGTGTATCTCAATTGGAGAGAGCCTGAAGAACCTTCTCTAAGGGTACAAATTGATGCTACAATAGTAAAATTATTTTCTAGTTTTGATGATTGAGGATGACTGAAGAGGTGTAGAGTGATCCAAAAGGTTATTTTGGATGCATTTATTGTGTGTGAAGTCTATAAAAAGTGTGAAGTGTTGAAAAGAGTTTTTATTCATTTTTTATCCATCATATTGGAAGGTAATCAAATTTCTAGAGGTGTTGATATCAAAGGTGTTGTGTGGGTACTTATCCATACTTAGGGTTTGGTGCTCCTCATAGAGTGGGTACTTCATAAAGTATCTTATTTATGATCTTTTATAGGAATTTAGTCTATGTGCTTACAATATTGATAGTGGGTTTTCTTCCCCATGAGGGTTTCCCACATAATTCATGTGTTATGTGCTTTGATTTTGCATTGTTTTCTTTGTTCATTGTAATGAATAGTTTATATGCTTCATAAATGCTTATGTTGAATGGTTAAGAGTTTGTTGAATTATAATTGAATTTGATTTTATTGCATCACTAATTCACCTCCCCCTACCCTCAGCGATTGTATCTCTAATAATAATGAAAATGTAGTCCATAATTGTCTCATCAATTATAATAAAAATGTATCAATGTAGACGACAAAACTATAATATCATAATAAATCAAAGAAAAGTGTCTCGAATAATTTTCATCTAAACTATAAAAGAAAAAATGAATTAAATATAGGTCAATTAGGGCCATGAAATCCTCCCCCACTTAGAAAAGAGTCATCCTAGTGATCAAAACAACCAAGGATAATGTTATCTAAAAAGACTCTTATCTTCCTAAGTAACACTTCTTTATAATAAAAAATCCCATTGAACCAACACATGGGAAGTCTCACGATTCTTCAATTTAATGTTTTGATGGTCTAGAATCTTTACTATATCCAACTACATCTTTTCTACTTATGAAACTTGAAGATGAGTCTAATATTAAACATAAGACAAATCATGTATATATTTTATCAATAAAGCAACATGAAACACATTGTGAATCCAAAATAAGGTAGAAGGGCTAGCCAGTAGGTAATAGGAATAATTTTATCCAAAATTTCAAAGGGTCTTACAAACTAAGGCTCTAGTTTAGAAGACTTTCCAAATTTAATTAAACTTTTTTTATGGTTTGACATGCAAAAATACCTCATCTCCCACTTGGAATTCATCTAGTTTCTTTTAAAATCAACATAACTCTTTCACCTATTAGAGATAGAATTTAAATTTTGCCTTATTATTTCCATTTATTTATCATAATCTTGAAAAACATCAAGACTAGTAACAGTCTTATTTTCTAAACTTTCCCATCCAAATGGAGTTTTACACTTGCATCCATACAAAGCTTTTAAATGAACAATTTTAATCATTGAATGATATGTATTATTATAAGTGTATTAAAATAAATGTAAATAATATTCCCATTTACCTTATTTATCCATAACATACATTCTCAACATGTCTTACCATTCATTTGTAGGTGATAAGATGAACTAAAATTCAACCTTGTAGCAAAGTAGTAGTTAGAGTTTTCCAAAAACTCAAAGTAAAATTTTTTTATTGATAAAAAATAATAACTTCAAGCATACCATGAAGTCATATGATATCTTTCACAAACCATGAAGCAAACATAGATGCATCATTAGTCAAGTTTCCATCAATGAAATGACCAATTTTTTTAAATCTATCTATTACAACAAAAATAGTATCATGTTTGATTTTATATTTTGACAAACCATCTATGAAATCAAAAGAAATCATAACCCATTTACTTCATGGTACATTATGAGGGTACAAAAATTCTCTTGGATAACAATGTTTAGATTTCACATGTTGGCATTCTAAACATCTTGACACAATCAACTACTTCATGTTTTATTCTAGGCCAATAATACTATTAAGCATAGTCAATAATATTTGGTTTTCATTCATGTCAAAGAGAGCATGAGATACTAGTGTATGAATGACAAAGAAGTTATGTTTGATAGCTTAGAGAGTATATGGCACATGTTTTGATCTATAAGGACAAATAAGAAGATGTGACGAATTTATATGTCTTGGTGAATTTATAGTGTGTCATTTGATCATTTGAAAAGAGAAACATGCATATTCTAGCTCAAGAGAAGCTAGACCATCACTACACATCACATAGATATGAATGAACTAGGAATTTTATGCATTTATTATAGGTAGTCAAAAAGTCAATAGTGGTCAAAGGTTTTCATGGAGATATTTTCTATAGTGACAAGAAGGTACCTTAAAGATTTGAATTCTTGAAGTGTTTTCTAGTTCAAGATATAAACCTTCAAATTAGATCTAGTAGACTATGATGGGCTAGAGACCAACAAGTTTAACGACATTGAAGTCTGAGGTTAAATAGTCAAGATAGATCTAATAGTGAGTGATCAATTAGATATAAGATCAATGGAAAGTGTTTAATCTGACTGGATAAGGATCTAATGGTTCTTTTCAAAGTCAAATATTCAAGATTACACATGTTAGTGACATGTGTCACAATCATAGAATTTGAGCAAAAGATCTAAAGGTGAGTGTGAAACCTATCAAATAAAGATCAAATGGTGAGCATATGATCATGCAGTTAGATATCAAAAGTGTGAATTAAATCAAATAGTTAAGATTAAATTTGTAACTTCCAAATGGCACAAGCACATTGACAAGATGGTTCATGGTGTGCAGAAGGCATGTAGAGCTACCAAGTGGCATGATCATGGTAACATAGATAAATGATCAATGGTGAGTGATTACAAGTTAAAGACTAGGATACTCTAAAATATATCAGTGGAGTGAATTTTTTCAAAGTTTCTAGGAAGCATGATATGAGGTCAAAGTATCTAATGTTTAGTATTTTCTTAGTGACTGTTGGAATTTGAATATTCAAATTATCAAGGGGAAACTAGTGCTTAGTATTTGTGATATATCTTTTGATCTAGAATAAATTTATAGATGAAGTAAAAATAAAAAATTTAAAGGAATTATATATATATATATATATATATATATATATATAATATTAGTTATAAGATTTTAGTGTTTTTATAGTCAAATTTATTAAAATCTAAAGTTGATTATGTGTTTGACCATGTTTTATAAGTGACCTGAGAAGGATAATTGAAGTGTTCTTGATAGTGTCTTGATATTTAAAGATGAAATAACTATTTGAGACTGTTTTAGACTATATTGTTACCATATGGGTTTATTTTTTAGGTTTTAACAATCCATATTTAGTGTGAATTTTTTTTTATAATTTGACTATGTTTGTTGAATGTATTGACAATTTGAGTGACCATCTTGAAAAGATAAGTTGAAGGTGTTTTGAGAATAATTTAAGAATGAAATGAGTATGAATATGTTGTATAAGTATCAAAGGATTATTATAAAGTATTGGATGTCATGATATTCCATTTATTAGATATAGGGAGTCAAAATAGCTTGATTGTATGTAACCAGTCTGAGTGGTCATTCTAAGAGAATTGATTTGAATGCTTAGAACCTATGTTTAAGTTTATAAATCACATGAAGGTGTTTAAAATGTCTTTAAGGGTTTAACCATGTGATATGATAATATTTTTATGTGAAATATTTGAGTATTTTCTTTAGAAGTTTGTGATTGTGTTTTCTATGTATGAAGACCTGAAGAACAAGGAGACCTAATTGGTAGGTTCAAGTGTTCAGTTGTTGTTATAAGTCGAATTAACCCATATAATAATAATAATAATAATTATTATTATTAAATAATAATAATAATAATAATAATAATAAAATGGATATTATAGATATTTTTGATGCATTTAAATAAAATTTAAGGATGAATGTGGTCCAAGTAGTCTCACAAGTAATGTGTGAGTATGAAGGCCTAATTATTTTAGGTCTTACTAAGACCTAATGGTGGTTTGGGGTTAATGAGGTAATGACCAACCTATGAAGAGTGTGGTTCTCAAATTTAATGTGTGTATGGACCTATGTTAAAGTTATAATAAATGGATGACTAAGATGGGTCAAAGGAAGAGAGTGGTGTAAGTACAAGGTCTATTTGGACTAATTGTGCTAGTTTTGCAAGAGAAGATTTAAGCAAAGGAGAGAAACTTTGAAAGATAAGGTATAGGTTAGTAAGGACAATAAAATAGAAAATATGATCATTCATAATTTTTTTATCAAGTTGATGTAGGAGGGCACATAGGTCATTAGGCCTAATAGTCCTAATATAGGTAGTTTGAGAAAGTTATCCCTAAAGGAAGCTTGAGAGAGATTGGAGGTAAAGATTGAAGATAAAGGTGATCATCATCAGATAAAGAGTATAAAAATGTGTTCAAATTGATATATTTAGGTATCTAAATGGGTGTTTGGTTACCTAGGTGGTTAGTATCCTCCTTTAAAGGTAAAGCTTTCTAAAGGTCTAGTTGTTGTGGGTGCTCAACTAGATAGGGGCAATAGTTCCTTGTGGGATTGGTGTCTCACTAAACTAAGGGATGGGTATTACTTGATTAGTGGGTGATGGTCTAAATTTTGGATCTTGTTTTATAGGATTGTAGTCCATCTTGAAAAGTTTAATGGGTTTTATTTCCAAAGAGGGTTTCCCACATATATGATGTGTTCATGTGATGTATGATTTTATGTATACTTTGGATGTATGTGCTTTCATATTTATGTTTATTGATAAAGTTGATGTATGATAAATGTGTAAATTGTTTGGAATTAGATTGAATATCTAGCATCACTAATTCAGCCCCACCCCCAGTGACTGTACCTCTAACAATTGCTATCAACGTAGGACCTTATGTGTAAGTTTAACCACTTAAAGGTGATCCAATGTACAAAGATTGATAAGAAGTTGAGGAAAGAAAATTTGAATTTAAGGTCATTGGTGAGTTATCTTCAATAAAAAGCCAAGGCATTCATGGAAAAAAGAGAAAAGGTAAGTATTTTTAAAACCAAGGTTGAGGGAATATGTGAAACAATCAAAGAAGATAAGATGACCATTCAAGATATTGAGGATCAATTAAGGATTAAAAATACTAATTTGAGTTCAAAGAGGAAGAGTGCATACATATTAAAACTCAGTTAGAAGAAACAAATGCCAAGTTGAGTTCAAACCAAGGTGAGCATGATGAGTGTTAGTCCAATCTTGATTTTGTAAAGATCATTTAAGAGTAACCATGTAGATTGAAGGATGGCATGGCTAAATAAGCTAAGAGAGATAAGGAGACTATTCAAGTTCTCAAATTTTAGTTAGAGGCTATGAGTTCAAGTATGAGAGATAAAGGGTATGAGAACATTCAATTAAAAACAAGATAGATTCATTGAAGGATGAACATGAGAATTTTTTTATGAAGGTAAACAAGGTTGAGAAAGACCAAAATAGGTCATCTCAAAACAATAATGATACAAGCACAAAGATCAATAAGAAAAGATCCATCAGGAATCCAAGTGCCATGAGGTATGAAAGATATTTTGATGGTCATTATTATGCTTATCATAGGTTTAGTCATAATGCAAAAATTTGTAGAAAGAAGAATGACTGGTAAAAGAGATATGGATAATGTAGTCTACTATAATTGTCATGACATGAGACATATTTCTATATTCTATCGTATAATACATGCAAAACCTAGGTTTGGAGACCTAAGATAGTTGAGCTTGAGCATAATGAACCTAAGAGACAAGATAATATGTTTCTTGAGATTCATAATATTCATCGAGCAGAAGGTATGAGTGTTTTTATTTATTTTAGTTGTCATCAAGTTCTTTATATTGTAATATATTGTAAAATCAAGCTCTCAAGTCATATGAAGGTGCATGTACATCTTAGTGTGCTCAAGAAAGGTCAATCCTTGGTATGAAAACCTAAAACTAAGAAAAATAACTTAGTTGAGTTGAAATATCAAGGTGGAATACCTATTAAAGTAAAAGAGGAATAAGATATGAAGAAAGTTTAAGAATTCTAAGAGAATGTGTCATCTTTCTAGATAGAAAAGGAGATTCAAAATTTAGTTCAAGTCAAGCTCAAGGAAAAGAACAAAGTTCTAATTGAGGCTAGTTCTGAGGTATGTATGGAACCAAGAGAATATCTTGCTATTATTGAGAAATTTTCTTGCAAAGAACATCAATTGTGAATGCTTAATGATGAGGTTATTTCTTTAGATGAAAATTTATGTCATGAATATTTGTTGTTTCCATGTATTATCAATTCATTCTTAAAATGAAAGGAGAATATTGTAGTGGATGAGCATGTTCTTTCCCTTAATATTAAGAAGAAGAAGAAGAACTATAAGTATTAGATGACCAAGGGGGAAAAGGAATATGAGGAGTTGTGGGAAACTCCTAGTTTCACATTGTTCTAGGACATTGTGGGTCAAGGTGTCTCTATCTAGGCTTCAAGGACACACTTGATAGTAAGAGGAAGCATGGTAGATGTTAGTTGAGATTTGGTTGATGTTTCAAGAAAATAAAGGTCATAATAAGATATATTAGTTTATTTTGAAAGGAAATGATAAGTTTTTTTCAAAAATAATGATCTTTAAGTCATAATTTTGATAAAATTTGAAAGATGGTCTAGTTGGTCAAATGGTGAAGAATGAAGATCTAAAGTTTAAGAATGGAGGTTTCCAAAATTTTAATAAAGGATGGTGAGTTATAAAGATATTATATTTCATATAAATATCTAGTACATTGAGAGGATTTTTTGAAGATGTCATGATCTAAGTGAAGCATAGAGTTAGGGGGAGCTAACTCAGATAGTTTGAAATTCCTGAAGAGTTATGCATGATGTGAGGGAGAGAATATGTGAGATGTTCTAGTCATGGTAGAGATATGAAGAAGTCTACTACAATTTTTAATTCAAAAATATTTATATGATAACTTGATCAAACCAAGTCATAAATTTTGAAAAGGTATTGAATCTTCATGCATGAGCAAAGGGAGCTTGTGAGTTATGTAGGTAGATAAGTCTAAGGATATTAAAATCCAAAGTTTATATTGTTGTATGCCAAAATAATAGATGACATGAGATGGAGTTTGATGTCAGGGGGAGCTTTCATAGCTCTGTGAGCAATTTGTCATGTCCAAAGATCAGAGAAGTCCAAGTTCAAATTTGTACATGTCAAAGGGGGAGAAATTTATTTATATTCTTGAAAATATGTAAGTATCATAAGCATATTAAATATTATTTTAATACATAAATTATTTTTAGGAATGTTTGTTGGCATGTTGAGGAAGAGACCCTTTGTCATTAATGTCAAAGGGGGAGAAAGATTAGAATAAAGTCATTGTTCAAAAGAAGTCATTTTGAGGATGTTTTGACATCAATGACAAAGGGAAATATTTTTGAGTATATTTATTGATGTTTGGTTGTCATTTATGTCAAAGAGAGAATGAGATACTAGTGCATAAATAATAAATAAGTTTAACTTGATAGCTTAGAGAGTATATGGCACATGTGTACGTCAGTAAAGAAAAATAAGATGTGAGGCATCCATAGATGTCTTGGTGAAGTTATGGTGTGTCCTTTGATCATTTCAAAATATAAACATGCATATTATAGCTAAAGAGAAGCTATACCATCACTACGTGTCATGCATATATGAATGAACCAACACATTTATGTATTTATTGAAGGTACTCAAAAAGTCAATACAGGTCAAATTTTTTCATGGAGATGTTTTATATAGTGAAAAGAAGGCAACATAAATATTTAATTTCTTTAAGTGTTTTCTATTTCAATATTTAAACCTTAAAATTTTCTCTAGCAGACGATGATGGGCCAGAGACCATCAAGTTTAACAACTTTGAACTCTGAGGTCAAATATTCAAGATAAATCTAATGGTGAGTATTCAATCAGATATAATATCAATGAAAAACATTTAATATGACTTTATAAGGATAAAATGTTGTGATTAAAATTCAAATATTCAAGATTATATGTGCTAATGTCATGTGTCACAATCATGGAGTTTGAGCAGAAGATCTAATGGTAAGTGTGAAACCTATTAGATGAAGATCAAATGGTGAGAGTATAATCAAGAAGTTAGATATAAATGGTGTAAATTAATTCAAATATTCAATATTACATTTGAAACTTCCAAGTGGTGTAAGTGCATTGATAGGATGGTACGGGGTGCATAGAAGGCACGTAGAGCTACCAAGTGGCACAATCATGGTAACATATATCAATTATCAATGTGAGAAATTGTAGGTTAAAGAATAAGATATTCCCAAGTATATTTATGTATTTAATTTGTTCAAATTTTCTAGGAATCATGAGATGAGGTCAAAGTGTTTGAGGTTTAACATTTGGTTAGTGACCATTGGAATTTGAAAATTCAAATTATCAAGGGAAAACTAGTGCTTAGTATTTGTGCTATATATTTTAATCCAAGGTGAATTTATTGATGAAATGAAAATAAAATTTGTAAATTAATTAAATTTAAATCTATATAATATATTTATAATATTTTAATGTTCTTAAAGTCAAATTTATTAATATCTAAAGTTGATAGTGTGTTTGACCATGTTCTATAAGTGACCCAAAAAGGATAACTGAAGTGTTCTTGATAGTTTATTTATGTTTCAAGATGAAATAAATATTTTAGGGTGTTTCATACTATATGAGGACCATTTTTGTGTATTTTTTAGGTTTTAACAATCCATTTTTAGTCTAAACAATTTCTTAGAAGTTGACTATGTTTGTTGAATACACTGACATTTTGAGTGACCATCTTGTAGAGGCAATTTGAAGGTGTTCTGCATAGAATTGAAGAATAAAATGAGCATGAATATGTTTTATAAGTATAAAAGGATTATGAAAAATTATTTTATGTGATCATATACCCATGATCAGCTATTGAGAGTCAAAATAGCTTGACTGTATATGACCAATCTGACTGGTCATTCTGAGTGAGTTGATTTGAGTGCTTAAAGCTTATGTTGAAGTGTATAAATAACATTAAGGTGTTGAAAATGTATTTAAGGGTTCATAAATTCTATTTAATCATATGTATATGTGAAATATTTGATTAATTTCTTTAAAAAAAAATTGACTATGTTTTCTATGTATGAAGACCTGAAGAACAAGGAGACCTAATTGGTAAGTTCAAGTGTTGATTTGGTGTTACAAGTGGCATTGATCAATATAATAATAGTTAAGGGGATATTTAAGATAGGTTTTATGTGTTCAAATAATTTTTAAAGTATTAAGGTGGTCTAAGTAGTCTCACATTTAATGTGTGAGTATGAAGACCTAATTATTTTAGGTCTCACTAAGACATAATGGTGGTTTGGGGATAATGAGGTGATTACTGACCTGTGAAGAGTGTGGTTATCAAATTTAATGTGTGAATTGACATATGATAAATTTATAACAAATTTCTAAATAATCTTTGTCGACCAAGATGGGTTAATGGAAGAGAATGGTATAAGTATAAGGTCTAATTGGACTAATTGTGTTGGTTGTGTGAGAGAAGATTTAAGCGAAGTAGATAACCTTTGAAATAGAAGTTACATGTTATTAAGTAAAATCAAAGAGAAAATATGATCAGTCATGATTTTCTAATCAAGTTAATGTAAGAGGACACATAGGTTATTATACCTAATAAGCCTAGAAGAGGCAGTTTGAGCAAGTTAGCCCTAGAGGCAAGTTGAAAGAGATTAGAGGTGAAGAGTGAAGACAAATATGATCATCATAAATTTAAGATTAGTAACAAGTTTTTAAGGTGATCTATTCAAGTATATGAGTGGGTTCTTGGTTGCCTAGGGGGTTTGTTCCTCCTTTCAAGGTAAATCTTGTTAAGGGTTTAGAATTGTATTGAATATTTATCATCATTAATTCACATACCCCCCTCTCAGTGATTGTATCTCTAAAAAATACAACTTTTTTAGTTCATCGGTCATCTTCATGACACTTGGATGAGTGAAATGAGGTGTTTTAATCACTTCTTTCATAAAAATATTATTTAAGTCATCAAACTCAAGTACATAAATTTTATTTTTATGTCTAATTAAACCATCAAAATCAACTAAAAAAATTAAAAAATATATATTTCAACATGTTCATCATTCAAATTTGCACTTACTTTTTAGAAAAACTTATCAATTTTTTTTTCCTAATAATTTAGTTCTAAAATTATTATACATAATAGATAAAGTAACAAGATACATGCATCAGATAAGTACATTAGCAACATGATTCTCCTTATCTTTCATATATGAAATATTAATATCAAAATTATTTAAAAATTATAACCATCTACATTGATGCACATTCAGATCATCCTAAGAAAACAAATATTTTAGACTATGATGATCAAATTTTACCTCAAAATACTTACTCAACAAAAAGTGATTCTGTTGCTTCAAATCATGAATAATGGTAACAAGAACAAGGTCATGAGTTGTGTAATTATTCTCATGATCCTTCAATTTCTATGACTCATAATCCACATCTAAACCTTCCTAAGTTAATATGCAACCCAAGTCTTTTTAGATAAATTAGCCCAAATTTCATAATCTCTATTTGGATTTGGTAAAACAAGTATAGGTTCCTAAGTAAACAACTCTTTAAGATTTAATAAAGCCTATTCATATTCAAAATTTCACCCAAATTTATTACCCTTACACTGCAATGAAGTTATTAGGTTAGAAAACATAGAAAAAAATTCAATAAATTTTCTATAGTAACCAACCAATCCCATAAAACTACATACTTCAAGTATATTTTTAGGAGTAGGCCACTCTTGAATAGATTTAATCTTTGTTAGATCAATAGTAATACCAGACTTTGGTACAATATGACCCAAATTATGGATCTTAAATTGACAGAAAGCACATTTATAAAGCTTACTAAATATTTTATGTTTCCTTAGCCTTTGAAAAACTAAACACAAATGATGTTCATGCCTAGTTGCATTCTTAGAATAGATCAATATATTATCAAGGAATACTAAAACAAACTTATCTAGAAAATCCCTAAATATACTATTCATAAGGCTCATAAATGTAGCATGCACATTATTCAAACCAAATTCATTACCGTAAACTCATAATGTCCATAACTTATTATAAAATTCCTCTTATGAATATCTTCCTTCTTGATCCTTAGCTAGTGATAGCCTAATCTCAAGTCTATCTTTGAAAATATAGTCACATCTTTCATTTGATTAAATAGATCATCTATATTTGGAAAAGGATTTTTATTTTTAATGGTAATCTTATTAAGCATACTATAGTTAACACATAATCAAAAGGTTCCATCCTTATTTTTCATAAAGACCATTGGTGCATCCCAAGGCAAGCTTGGCCTAATAATGCCATTTTACAACAATTCTTGTAGTTGAGCTTTTAAATCCTAAAAATATACCACATTCATATGATAAGGTGATTTATATACAAGGCCTACCCATGGATTCACATCAATATAAAATCCAAATTCGTGTTTAGGAGGAAAACTATATAATTTATCTTGAAAAACATCAAAAAATTCTTGCAAAAATAGGTATTCCTCAAATGCCATTTCTATTTTAGGTGTAGTTTATTGCATCAAAATAACATATAACTTACAACCTTTATGTAATAATTCATTAGCTATAAATATGATATTATATTACATACTTTTGATTTCAGCAAACCTTAAATTTATACAAGTTTTTTCAAATTGTTACAATAATATGACACTTTACTATAGCAGTCCAAATTATCTTTATGCTATTAAAACCAATCCATGTCTAAGATAATATCAAAATATTTTAGAGGAGATAAAAAAAAAATTTAATTTGGGTTTGAAAAACACCTAATTATAGTCTTAATCCCTCAAGACACTGAGTAATTGGTACTCATTTACCTAAGCCAAACTCAACATTCCAACCATCCTTCAAAGTCATTAGATTCAACTTAAAATATGTTACTAATTTAGGATCCATAAAAATATCAATTGCTCCTAAATAAAACAAAATTGAAACAAAAAAATTACTTATTTTTCTTTTTCTTTCCATGGGAGTTCCTTGGAAATCAATGTTGTTATTTTCCATAGTTATATAAACTTTGTGATTAGCTAATTGGTTGGATTTTAGATTAGGACATTCTTTATGCAGTGGTTATATCCACATTCCCAACATATTATAGTTCCTTGTGGCATTAAAATAATAGTAATGGCTTCGATAGTAGGTATAATTTGACTACCTTGAGTCGGATTCTTTTCAAAATTAGTAGTCTTAGAAGAATTAAGATTCTTAAAATTCTTATTATGCCCTTGAAATTTATTGAAACCACTTGTACTAATAAATATTTGGTTGGAATTATATTTCTTAAAATTATTAAGAGAAGGTGACATAATTTTACTCTTATATTATTATCTAATCTATTTAAAATCTTGTCATGCCTTTTGATGAGCCTTCTCTTTTTAGTCTACCCTATGATTAGATTCAATAGCCACAATTAAACTCTTACGATTAGTTATATTCAAATCATGCATTAATATTTATTTCAACCCCAACTTAAACTTAGTGACTTTAGTCTCTTAATCATGTATGTATTTAACAAGATGCAATAAATTTGAAAACATGTTTTCATACTTAGTCATAGCCATATTCCCTTATTTTAGTAGCTAAAAATCAATGATTATTTGTTCCTTAAAGTTGGAACTAAAATATATCTTTATGAATTGCCTTTCAAGGGTAGGACATGTAATATTCATAGGTTTGTAACCTTCTAATGGACATCAATGGTTTCACTAAAGAGATGTATCTCTTACTAATTGATAAGTTTTTACTCTTGCATTAACATTAGAAGACATGTTATGTAGATTAAAATACTTCTACAAGTGCATTAAACATGCGTCATTTGCATCACATGATTCTTCACCTGAAAAGGTTGGTAGAGGCAAATTTTTCAACTCCTTAATGATATGATCAACCATATTACTAAGGTTATTCAAAAAATTTGGTTCATCAACTTACATTTTAACTGGAAGTTTTTCATTTGGAACACCTTATAAATTATTTAACCTTCATTTTTGGACATCTATTTTACTTTGAAGTGAATTTAATGCAGTTAGAATTCCATTCAAAACTACTTCCTAGTTAATGTTAGGAATATCTTCCTCATGATTAAGGGCCTTAATAATATTATCAGTGTTATTAAAGGGTGGTTCCTCTCTCTCTCAAGAATATTGGCCCTAAGACCTTGACCTCTTACTCTACTTGGTTTGGAATTTCTTGGGGATTTTTTTTCTATTCTAAATCTTATCCTCGCCATCATGTGGTGAAAAAAATAAAAACGTAGTAGAAATAAACAATAAATATTTCCCAAATTTCCCTAAAGCAAAAACTATTCTCTAATACTAATATGTCACAATCATAATTTTTTTTTTCTGTAAGCATAATCTAAACAAAATAATGAAACAAATTTAACCTACAGTTTATCTAAAAACACATAATGAGATCCATAATTATGTTATAGCCAACATAAGAACTAGACCACATACATATCTGATGTAGGGCCTAAGCCTACAACCTTATTATTCATTACCTTAGCTCTGATACCTGACTTAGTCCTTTTTATGAATCAGATATTCTTTCATTCTTGTAGGTACCTTACTTGCATATTAAACACTATTTCTTAATCTTTCTCTTCTACTAGGTTCCTAGCCTCTTTTCAAGTGTAGTCTTCATTGGTATTGAATACCTATCTCCACTCCATGTAGTCTACATTTTATCTTTATTTTAGTACTAACACCATCCTCTTGATGCATGAATCTCAAAACTCTACTCTCTATCTTTGGTTCCAACTTGTCTCTCACTCTTTGATGTAGGTTCATAGGCTTGAAAGCCTAAATCATGATCTCATGGTTCTTACCTTCTTATTAAATCTCATGTGACCCTCGACCTACATATTTAAACTCTCTTTGCATTGAATGTAATGACATAATCTGTAACCAATAACTTTCTAATCTTCTATACTTTTTCTTTTTAGGCCTCTTTCTCTAGTACCAAAGCACAAATCTAGATTTTACAAATAATATGAAAATATTACATTCAAACCAATCCCAATTTTAGATACCCTTTATCATTTTTCAACTTCTCCTAAATTTTAAAGGTTTGATTCACAAGAGAAGACTACTAACTCAACACTCCTTACTAACAATTAGGTCTCTCTTAGGCCTAGTCACACCCACAGTTCATGAATCTATATAGTACATTCATGTACTGACCTAAAAAATCCTACATCCTATATATTAAATTAAAACACCTTTGAAAAAAAATTCTTAGGATTTTTGGTTTGTTTAAACAAAATTTATATGACATTCTAATTTGAAACCATATTCTAGGATTAGACAGGCATGTGCAAGCTTAAAAGGCTTAAAAAAAGGGATAAAATGAATTTAGGAAAATTTAAAAATATTATGATGGTAGGATAAGGTATACCCCACTTACTTTCAACTTCTTACATGGGTATTTGTCTTGGATCAATCACAAAAAGGGCTTTAATAAGCAAACTTATAGTATTCTAGGTTCTCTTATAGGATTATGTCGGAATTTAATTAATTTTTTAAATATAAATTTAACCTTACATAATCCTTGATGGTCTCTAAGAAATTGATTTGCAAAGTTTTGGGCCTAGTTGTTAGGACCTGAAAGCACAATTGATTACCATGTACAAGCAACTTAACATGTGGAATTAAACCAGAAGTAACAAGTAACTAGAATTCAAAAATAACATAGAATATGAGAGACAATACCCAATTGTATTAATACTCTTCTAGAAGGAAATACAACAAAGAAGATGCCACCTTCTTCCTTACACACCTCTAGGGCTCCCACACCTCTAGGGCATAAACAACAAATCTCTTCAAGAGCTCACTCTCTCTCTTATGGTCCCAACACACAACTCAAACATAGAGTTGGTGTTCACCTCTAACCAATCAGTATCACTACTGCTAGTACCACTAGTTAGTATCACTACTTCTAGTACACAAGTGCTCCATGCACTCCAACATTGAGTACTCCATGCACTCCAAGTAGATCTCCCTAATCTTGCACCCTAATATGTTGCTGTCACCTTTGATCTTGCTACCCCACAGACCTCCTTTGGCCTCGCACACACACACACACCTGAAAATCAATGATCTCTCTTACCATGTAGATCTCTCTAGACCTTGAAGAACCCTTGTCCTTGCCTCACCAAGTCCTTATGATTCTCCAAACTAGTACTCCAGTGGATCTTCTCCCTGATCTAGCACACTTGTAGACCAACCTGATCATACACACTCGACACCCCTGTGGAACTAGGAGGAACACACCTTGCTCTCTTCTCTCTGAAGGAGCTAACATTGCTCAACTCAAACTAGAACAAAATACAATACAACCCATGAGTGTATTATATAGATCTCATGCAAACAATAATTAGACATCCAATTATAATAATTAGATCCACAGCTCAAGACTAAAATTAGCCTTTCAACATGAAAATAACCGATTTGTTAAATAACTATTCATGCAACTGACAGTTTTGAAACTGCATAGGTGACTGACGTCAGTCCTTGTCTAGCTGGAGATGACCAACATCGGCCAATCCTGACTGATGTCAATTTTCTCTGCACTAGATATGACTGATGTCAGTTGATCAGACCGATGCCGGTTGCTCTGCAACTCATCAACCTCTCAACAACCTCCTTCATGTCTGCATCAGTGAAGCTTTTAGCTCCATAACCTAACAATATCCCACTTGGAGATAAACAATTGCACTATACTTGTACTTGTACACCATCTAATTTGTTTCCTAGCTTGTATCCCTCTTCAAGATCAATCTTGAAGACCAACCACCACACAACTTGTGGTGCACCACCTATCGTCCAAATAACCTGCCACATCTAAACCTACAAACCCATGTAGTGAAGTCCTGACCCTGCATAGCATGTATACCTGCTGCTAGTCCCTCTCAAATACTTGAGAACCCACTTCCCCAAATTGGCTCCTAACTCTCTGACAGCTCCCACTGTTGGGGAAAACTCAGGTCTATACCAGACATCATGTGATTTTAGACACTAAATTGTCTAGCCCTTCGTGTAATCTAGCTCTGTATCCTGCATATTGAACCTCGCCAACACTTGATTCACATCAGCTCCCACTAGAGCCAAAATCAACCTGTGATCTTCCATGTCTCTCATGCCAAAGAATTTCACTGCTCCCAAATCCTTCATGGCAAACCACTAAACTAACCTTACCTTTAGTTTAGCAAAACCCTATATGTCTGAACCTGTAACAAGCTCATCCTCCACATATAGTAACGGGATAATGTTACGACCATCATCCATCCTAGTAAGACAAACACAATGGTTATACTAACATTGAATAAAGCCCTGCTTTGTCATCCACCTGTCAAAACCTGTACCACTGTCCTGCAGCTTCCTCAAGAGCATATGACCTGGCCTTATGACTCACGTGTCCATTCTCTCTATTCTTTAACCAAGGAATCCATTCATCTCTCAGTGCTTTTATATCAGCTGGTAACCCTACCAAATCTCCCATTTGGTTTTGCATCCTATTCATGCCATGCTCCCACTGTTTCCTGGATCCTTCCTGCTCTACAGTGAGTAACGAGTATAAAGAAGAGGAACAATGAATTTGAGGCTTACTTACCCTTTCAGTCCTCCCCATGGGCATTTGAGACTCTTTGACAGCTTGCTATCTGCCCAAAATCCATTCCAGTGACCGACCTCAGTCACCACATAATCTGCATCTGACTGACGTCGGTTCCATGCAATTGTCCAGGTCACCGACACCGGTTATCCTACCGACGTCGGTCTCCACTTGCCTGAAACCACCAACTTTGCCTGTCTGCACATGACTAACATCGGTGCCTATCTATTTGATGCCAATTTTCCATGACCGATGTCGGTACCTGTGTTTTCCTATGAGTGATGAGTTATTACCCATGAGCTCTCTTTGGATCAAAACCCTATCCAAACTACCCTGCTTAGAGATATCCAGTCCCATCTGCTGATCTCTATCCATCATCTCTTGCATAAACACCAAGGCTTTCTAATTCTTAAGTCTATCAAACACATTTGACTTCCTCTTAAGAACATGCATCTCCTTGCTCATGTGACCAAGCCTATAAAGCCACATCCTTGCAACAGAAGAAGAATCAGTAATACAAGCAAGTAGATAAAGAGTACCTGCTTTCTTACCACTTGCTAATTCAAGTGCATCCACTATGAGAGTTCCTGTGCATCTCTCATCAGCCAACTTCCCTAAAGAAATTAGCCGCATCTTCAAGATTGGGGCCTGCATGACCTTCTTCAACACCCATGTGTTGGTCGCCTGCAATTTCAGCAACACTTCCCCTTTGCCAATACTTTGACAAGGCTCACCAACCCCTCTATTTGGGGCTACATGGAAAGAGGCAACAGAATCTATAAACCAAGATTTTACTTTATCCAAGGAGCATCCAAGAGCATCCTATGCAACAACACCTGCAACATCTACTTCTTCAATTCCTTCATGCTGATCTTCTACCAACCAACAATATTTCTTTACATGCTCTTTCTTTCCATAACACCGTAATTGACCATTCATGCTTTTCAATTCCTCCATTCTTAGAGTACTTTCTTCTACCATTGCTATACTCCCACTCAATTAGAAACCCCTGAGAGTGACCTATAATCAAACACAAACCTACTCCCTGCAACCTTAGCTCTGATACCAACTGTTAGGACCTGGAAGCATAATTGATTACCATGTACAATCAACTTAACATGCGGAATTAAACCAAAAGTAACAAGTAACTAGAATTCAGAAATAACACAAAATATGAGAGACAATACCTAATTGTATTAATACTCTTCCAGAAGGAAATACAACAAAGAAGATGCCACCTTCTTCCTTACACACCTCTAGGGCTCCCACACCTCTAGGGCATAAACAGTAAATCTCTTCAAGAGCTCACTCTCTCTCTTACGGTCCCAACACACAACTCAAACATAGAGTTAGTGTTCACCTCTAACTAGTTAGTATCGCTACTGCCAGTACCACTAGTCAGTATCACTACTGCCAGTACACAAGTGTTCCATGCACTCCAAAACTGAGTACTCCATGCACTCCAAGTAGATCTCCCTGATCTTGCACCTTGATATGTTGCTGTCACCTTTGATCTTGCTACCTTGTAGACCTCCTTTGACCTCACACACACACACCTATAAATCAATGATCTTACTTACCATGTAGATCTCTCTACACCCTGAAGAACCCTTGTCCTTGCCTCACCAAGTCCTTATGATTCTCCAAACTAGTACCCCAGTGGATCTTCTCCCTGATCTAGCACACCTATAGACCAACCTGATCATACACACTTGGCACCCCTATGGAACTAGGAAGAACACACCTTGCTCTCTTCCCTCTAAAGGAGCTAACCTTGCTCAACTCAAACTAGAATAAATTACAATACAGCCCATGAGTCTATTATATAGATCTCATGCAAACAATAATTAGACATCTAATTACAATTATTAGATCCACAGCTCAAGACTAAAATTAGCCTTTCAACATGCAAACAACCGGTTCATTAACTAACTGTTCATGCAACTAACGGTTCCAAAACTGCACAGGCGATCGATGTCGGTCCCTTTCTGGCAGGAGATGACCAACGTTGGTTGATCCTGATCGATGTTAGTTTTCTCTACACTAGATATGACCGACGTCAATTGATCAGACTAACACCAATTGATTTGCAACTCAACAACCTCTCAACAACCTCCTCCATGTCTGCATCAGTGAAGTTTTTAGCTCCATAATCTAACAATCTCCCACTTAGAGATAAACAGCTGCACTGTACCTATACCTATACCTATACTTGTACACCATCTAATTTGTTTCCTGACTTGTATCCCTCTTCAAGATCAATCTTGAAGACCAACCACCACACAATGTGTGGTGCACCACCTGTCATCCAAGTAACCTCCCACATCTAAACCTACAAACCCATGTAGTGAAGTCTTGACCCTACATAGCATGTATACCTGCTATTGGTCCCTCTCAAATACCTAAGAACCCACTTTCTTGAATTGGCTCCTAACTCTCTGACAGCTCCTACTACTGGGGAAAACTCAGGTCTATACTAGACCTCATGTGATTTTGAACACTAAACTATCCAGCCCTTGGTATGCTCCAATTCTACATCCTACGTATTGAACCTCACCAACACCTGATTCACTTCAGCTCCCACTAGAGACAAAATCAACCTATGATCTTCCATGTCTCTCATGCCAAAGAATTTCGCTGCTCCCAAATCCTTCATGGCAAACCACTAAACTAACCTTACCTTTAGCTCAACAAAACCCTGTATGTCTGAACCTACAACAAGGTCATCCTCCACATACAGTAACAGGATAATGTCATGACCATCATCCACCTTGGTACGACAAACACAATGGTTACACTGACATTGACTAAAGCCCTACTTTGTCATCCACTTGTCAAAACCTGTACCACTGTCTTATAGCTTCCTTAAGACCATATGACCTAGCCTTCTATCTCACGTGTCCATTCTCTCTATTCTTTAACCAAGGAATCCATTCATCTCTTAGTGCTTTTATACCAGTTGGCAACCCTACCAAATCTCTCATTTGGTTCTGCATCCTATTCATGCCATGTTCCCACTGTTTCTTAGATCCTTCCCGCTCTATAGTGAGTAATGAGTATAAAGAAGAGGAATAATGAATTTGAGGCTTACTTACCCTTTCAGTCCTCCCCATTGGCATTTGAGACTCCTTGGCAGCTTGTTGTCCACCCAAAATCTGTTCTAATGACCGACCTCAGTCACCACACAGTTTGCATCTAACCGATGTCAGTTCCATGTGACTGTCCAAGTCGCTAACACCAGTTATCTTATCAACATCGGTCTCCACCTACCTAAAACCACTGACTTTTCTTGTTTTCACATGACTAACATCGGTGCCTGTCTGTTTGACACCGATTTTCCATGACCGACATCGGTACCTGTGTTCACCTGTGAGTGATGGCTTTTTACCTGTGAGCTCTCTTTAGATCAAAACCCTATCCAAATTACCATGCTCAGAGATATCCAGTCCCATCCGCTGATCTCTATCCATCATCTCCTCCATAAACACCAAGGCTTTCCAGTTCTTAAGTCTGTCAAACACATCTGACTTCCTCTTAAGAACATGCATCTCCTTCTTACTCATGTGACCAAGCCTATAAAGCCACGTCCTCACAACAGAAGAAGAATCAATACTACAAGCAAGTAGATAAAGAGTACCTACTTTCTTACCACCTACTAATTCAAGTGCATCCACTGTGAGAGTTCTTGTGCATCTCTCATCAGCCAACTTTCCTAAAGAAATTAGCCACATCTTCAAGACTGGGACCTGCATGACCTTCTTCAACACCCATGTGTTGGTCGCCTACTATTTCAGCAACACTTCCCCTTTGCCAATACTTTGACAAGGCTCACCAACCCCTCTATTTGAGGTTGCATGGAAAGAGGCAACAAAATCTATAAACCAAGATTCTACTTTATCCAAGGAACATCTCAGAGCATCTTATGCAACAACACCTACAACATCTACTTCTTCAGATCCTTCATGCTGATCTTCTACCAACCAACAATCTTTCTTTACCTGCTCTTTCTTTCCATAACACCATAATTGACCATTCATGCTTTTCAATTCCTCCATTCTTAGTGTAATTTCTTTTGCCATTGCTATACTCTCACTCAATTAGAAACCCCTGAGAGTGACCTATAATCAAACACAAACCTGCTCCCTGCAACCTTAGCTCTGATACCAACTATTAGGACCGAGAAGCATAATTGATTACCATGTACAAGCAACTTAGCATGCGGAATTAAACCAGAAGTAACAAGTAACTAAAATTCAGAAATAACACAAAATATGAGAGACAATATCCAATTGTATTAATACTCTTCCAGAAGGAAATACAACAAATAATATGCCACCTTCTTCCTTACACACCTCTAGGGCTCCCACACCTCTAGGGCATAAATAGTAAATCTCTTCAAGAGCTCACTCTCTCTCTTACAGTCCCAACACACAACTCAAACATAGATTTGGTGTTCACCTCCAACCAGTTAGTATCACTACTACCAGTACCACCAGTCAGTATCACTACTACCAATACACAAGTGCTCCATGCACTCCAAAACTAAGTACTCCACGCACTCCAAGTAGATCTCCCTGATCTTACACCCTAATATGTTGTTGTCACCTTTGATCTTGCTACCCCATGGACCTCCTTTGACCTCACACACACACACACCTATAAATCAATGATCTTACTTACCATGTAGATCTCTCTACACCCTGAAGAACCCTTGTCCTTGCCTCACCAAGTCCTTATGATTCTCCAAACTAGTACCCCAGTGGATCTTCTCCCTGATCTAGCACACCCACAGACTAACCTGATCATACACACTTGACACCCCTATGGAACTAAGAGGAACACACCTTGCTCTCTTCCCTCTGAAAGAGCTAACCTTGCTCAACTCAAACTAGAACAAATTACAATACAGCCCATGAGTCTATTATATAGATCTCATGTAAACAATAATTAGACATTTAATTATAATAATTAGATCCATAGCTCAAGACTAAAATTAGCCTTTCAACATGCAAACAATCAGTTTGTTAACTAACTATTCATGCAACCAATAGTTTCAAAATTGCACAGGTGACCGATGTCGGTCCTTGTCTGACTGGAGATGACCGACGTTGGTCGATCCTAACCGATGTTAGTTTTCTCTGCACTGGATATGACCAATGTCGGTTGATCAGACTAACGCCGGTTGCTTTGCAACTCAACAACCTCTCAACAACCTCCTCCATGTCTTCATTAGTGAAGCTTTTAGCTCCACAACCTAACAATTTCCCACTTGGAGATAAACAGCTGCACTGTACCTATACCTGTATATCATCTAATTTGTTTCCTGGCTTGTATCCCTCTTCAAGATCAATCTTGAAGACCAACCACCACACAACCTATGGTGCACCACCTATCATCCAAGTAATCTACCACATCTAAACCTACAAACCCATGTATTGAAGTCCTGACCCTGCATAGCATGTATACCTGCTATTGTCCCTCTCAAATACCTGAGAACCCACTTCCCTGAATTGGCTCCTAACTCTCTAACAGCTCCTACTGCTGGGGAAAACTCAGGTCTATACCAGACCTCATGTGATTTTGGACACTAAACTATCCAGCCCTTGGTGTGCTCTGATTCTGCATCCTATGTATTGAACCTCACCAACACCTGATTCACATCAGCTCCCATTGGAGACAAAATCAACTTGTGATCTTCCATGTCTCTCATGCCAAAGAATTTTACTGCTCCCAAATCCTTCATGGCAAACCACTGAACTAACCTTATCTTTAGCTCAATAAAACCCTGTATGTCTGAACCTACAACAAGCTCATCCTCCACATACATTAACAGGATAATGTCGTGACCATCATCCACCCTGGTAAGACAAACACAATGGTTACACTAACATTGACTAAAGCCCTACTTTGTCATCCACCTATCAAAACTTGTACCACTATCCTATAACTTCCTCAAGACCATATGACCTGGCCTTCCATCTCACATGTCTATTCTCTCTATTCTTTAACCAAGGAATCTATTCATCTTTCAGTGCTTTTATACCAGCTGGCAACCCTACCAAATCTCTCATTTGGTTCTGCATCCTATTCATGCCATGCTCCCACTATTTCTTGGATCCTCCCTGCTCTACAGTGAGAAATGAGTATAAAGAAGAGGAACAACAAATTTTAGGCTTACTTACCCTTTCAGTCCTCCCCATGGGCATTTGAGACTCCTTGATAGCTTGTTATCCACCCAAAATCCATTCCAGTGACCGACCTTGATCACCACATAGTCTGCATCTGACCGACGTTGGTTCCATGCAACTATCCAAGTCACCGACACTGGTTATCCTATTGACGTCGGTCTCCACCTACCCGACACCATTGACTTTGCCTATCTGCACATGACTGACATTGGTGCCTGTCTATTCGATGCCAATTTTCCATGACCGACACCAGTATCTGTGTTCACCTATGAGTGATGACTTTTTACCCGTGAGCTCTCTTTGGATCAAAACCCTATCCAAACTACCCTGCTCAGAGATATCTAGTCCCATCTGTTGATCTCTATCCATCATCTCCTCCATAAACACCAAGGCTTTCCCATTCTTAAGTCTGTCAAATACATCTGACTTCTTCTTAAGAACATGCATCTCCATCTTACTCATGTGACCAAGCCTACGAAGCCACGTCCTAGCAACAAAAGAAAAATTAGTAATACAAGCAAGTAGATAAAGAGTACCTACTTTCTTACCACCTACTAATTCAAGTGCATCCACTATGAGATTTTTTATGCATCTCTCATCACCCAACTTCCCTAAAGAAATTAGCCACATCTTCAAGACTGGGACCTGCATGACCTTCTTCAACACCCATGTGTTGGCCACCTGCAATTCAGCAACACTTTCCCTTTGCCAATACTTTGACAAGGCTCACCAACCCCTCTATTTGGGGCTGCATGGAAAGAGGCAACAAAATATATAAACAAAGATTCTACTTTATCCAAAGAACATCCCAGAGCATCTTGTGCAACAACACCTGTAACATCTGCTTCTTCAGTTCCTTCATGCTGATCTTCTACCAACCAATAATCTTTTTTTACCTGCTCTTTCTTTTCATAACACTGTAATTGACCATTCATGCTTTTCAATTCCTCCATTCTTAGTGTACTTTCTTCTACCATTATTATACTCCCACTCAATTAGAAACCCCTGAGAGTGACCTATAATCAAACACAAATCTGCTCCCTGCAACCTTAGCTTTGATACCAACTGTTAGGACCCAGAAGCACAATTGATTACCATGTACAAGCAACTTAACATGTAGAATTAAACTAGAAGTAATAAGTAACTAGAATTTAGAAATAACACAAAATATGAGAGACAATACTCAATTGTATTAATACTCTTCCAGAAGCAAATACAACAAAGAAGATGCCACCTTCTTCCTTACACACCTCTAGGGCTCCCACACCTCTAGGGCATAAACAGTAAATCTCTTCAAGAGCTCACTCTCTCTCTTATGGTCCCAACACACAACTCAAACATAGAGTTGGTGTTCACCTCCAACCAATCAGTATCACTACTGCCAGTACCACCATTCAGTATCACTACTGCCACTACACAAGTGCTCCACACACTCCAAAACTAAGTACTCCATGCACTCCAAGTAGATCTCCCTAATTTTGCACCCTGATATATTGCTATCACCTTTGATCTTGCTACCCCACAGACCTCCTTTGACCTCACACACACACACACCTGCAAATCAATGATCTTACTTACCATGTAGATCTCTCTACACCCTGAAGAACCCTTGTCCTTGCCTCAACAAGTCCTTATGATTCTCCAAACTAGTACCCTGGTGGATCTTCTCCCTGATCTAGCACACCTACAGACCAGCCTGATCATACACACTCAGCACCCCT
The DNA here is from genome assembly GCA_037957365.1 of Torreya grandis. Classification (NCBI taxonomy): domain Eukaryota; kingdom Viridiplantae; phylum Streptophyta; class Pinopsida; order Cupressales; family Taxaceae; genus Torreya; species Torreya grandis. The sequence continues at coordinate 1,178,635 of JARHVA010001256.1, forward strand.
ATGGAACTAGGAGGAACACACCTTTCTTTCTTCCCTCTGAATGAGCTAACCTTGCTCAACTCAAACTAGAACAAATTACAATATAGCCCATGAGTCTATTATATAGATCTCATGCAAACAATAATTAGCCATCCAATTACAATAATTAGATCTACAGCTCACGACTAAAATTAGCCTTTCAACATGCAAAAAATTGGTTCATTAACTAACTATTTGTGTAACTGACAGTTTTGAAACCACACAGGCGATCGACGTCGATCCATGTCTGGCTGGAGATGGCTGAGGTTGACGGATCCCTGACTGATGTCAATTTTATCTACACTGGATATGACCAACATTGGTTGATCAGATTGACACCAGTTGCTCTGCAACTCAACAACCTCTCAACAACCTCCTCCATGTCTGCATCAGTGAAGATTTTAGCTTCACAACCTAACACTAGTCTCAAGTCTGTGTCAAAACATATAGAGGTTTGAGTTAAAGTTTGCATCACCAAGAGGTTTTATGAGTATTAAATTATATCACCATGATTAATTATGGTATATATGATATATTAAACACCTTAAAACTCTTGAATAAATTCCAAAACAAAAACTCTATTGTATTTTCCCTTACTGTGTAAATAAGGTTCTCCTACTTGTCTAGACTAAGAAATATACCCTTAACCTAGAGATTAATAACCAAATATCACTTTTAATTAAAATAATCAATAATTTAAGATGAAAAACATACCAATAATCATTTCCAATTACAATTATAGTCTTAAAACACATTTTTATTTAGATCTTCACACAATGTATAAACTTTAACAAAGGTAGACAGGTATCTATTGAACTATTGATCTTTTCTTGTGTTTTTTATACTCCCTACCTATGTTTCCTTTAATTTATACATATTTTTCACCCTAATATATTCACACACTATATTTTTTAAGAATTATACTCTTATATTATACTAATCATGCAAATAACTTCATCCTACTTGCCAACTCCACATATGGAGAGCAGTTACAACAAATTTCTTAAATTTTACATTATTTTATCAATAACTATATGTTAATACCACTCACACACATATTATAACCTTCTAAAACCATTTATAATAATTTCACAACATTTATTTTTCTTAAAACATCTTTCAAAGCCAATTTCAAATTCTTTAATGACCATTTTGGTAGGAAAACTTTAAAAATATTCCAAAACACAAATTCAAGACTTATAAAGACTCTCAAACACCATAATAGTCTCTTTAATACTTATAACACCTATCAAAAACCAAAATATCTAAAATAAAACTACTTAAGTACATTTACAACCTATGTCATCTAGTGATGCTCTACATCATAATCCCCAAGTAGGGAAATTTGAGCTCCTACTCAAATGTTATTTGTCTACCTTCTTCCTTGATTTCTAATTCATTCTCATATGATCCTATGAGCCTCTCTTATTGCTTCACCTTTTTTCATTTTCATTTCTCCTTCGATGATGCCTTGAATTTTTCCTTATTTCCTTGTTTTGCTTCTTTGTCAACTCATATTTTATATCTATGAGGTATAAAACCTATTATAACTCCTTGTTTAATTCATATTCTATCTTCTCCATATATAACTTCTCTCCATCATGATCTAACTCTAATGTATGATCCTCATTATTCACTTTTACTCTTAAATTATAACTTTCTTCTTTAATTTCCATGTTTTTTTTATTCCACTCATGGTTGGTCTTGCTTCTCAATCATGCTTCTCCTTCATTCTCATGATCTAATGGCTGCTCATACCCCTATTCTTCCTTAAAAATCTCCTTGACATATTATTTAGCTTCCTCTTCATGACACTTAACCTTCTCATGGTGAGTCTTCTCTTACTTATCTTGACATGGCATCTCATTGACCCATTTAGAATCAACATACCACAACACTATCTGGCAACTCTTTATCTTGTTATCAGACATAATATTAATCAACTTAGCTATAACATAACCCATTGAATAGGTGAATCTCTTACCTTGTTCTTATTTCCTTTGCTTTCTCTCTAGATTGCTTTCTTGTGTCTCTCCGTCCATGAGAGTTTGTTCTTCACCTCTTTGCTTATTTCTTAGACTAGTTCTTGGGCTAATACTTCCCTTTATACTCTCTCTCCAAGATAACTTTTTCTCATTCCTTCCTTGAATCTCCTTCGGAATTATCTTGTCCTCTTCCCAACATGCATTGTTCTTCCAAACAAATCTTTTATAAGTATCATGGTTGTCATCCTCTTTACTTGTCTTTTTCATTATATCTAATGTTTATATGCTTCTTTTCTCCACATGATCATGGAGTGACTTATTACTTTTCATTGATATTGGTTATTACCTATCAAATATTTTTTATGGGACTTGTGAGTCTCGTCAAGGACCTCATTGTCCTTTTCATCCCTTTCTCTAACATTTTTCCTCCATGCCTTTCTAGGATTCTCTCTCATCTCCTTGAGTTCCCTATCATGTCATCTCTACTCTTTGATTGTATTATGGGCTTCCAAAACTTTTTATTTGACCAATACATATGATTTTATACCTTACTTGTTCATGGTTTTAGATTTACCTTGGCTTAAAAATTGATTTGATTCTCCTTGTACTGATTCGTGTTTACCTTATTGGATATAATTCATGGATTTATTCTACTTTTCTACCCTTATATGACCTAAAACCTTGTATTCTTAAATTTTTTTGATAGGCAACATACTCCTTGGCTTGCACATATTCTTTCCTCTATCTTGAAATTCTTCTTGTTATTCCTTTATGATAGCCTTCACCTTCTTCTCACTTTAACTAAGAAACTCAAATAGGTTATCTTCATCTTCTTACACCAATTCCTCCCACATCAACTCATTTTCCTCATTGTAATCTCTCAAGATAATTATCTCATCTTTTATTTTAACTCTATCTTCTTCTTGTGTCAAGATAGACACTCTTCCATTATACAATTAAACTTATATACCCTGTTATTCCATGATGTATGTTGACTTCTCCATAAATATTTCCTTCTCTTGAGATTCCATTGTCTCATGCCTAATATCCACCTCTTCATATTATTTTCTAAGACATATTTGGTCCTCTTCTTCATCATTTATGACATGATCAAAAGCTTCCAATTATTTTTAAAATTGACCCCAAATCTCATATACAAATGGTTGTTCATGTTGATCCTATGGAAAATCATCATCACCTATCATTTGTTGCTCCAATTCTCTAATTGCTTCAAATAATGAAAATTCAGAATTTGATCTTCATATCTCTTGATTCAATCTTTCTTATTTAATGTCACCCATGAGGCATCCTCTATACATGGATGTCCAAGTAACCTCTTATTTCACATAAGCATACTTCTCATTTTTTTCTCCTTCATATTTTCAATATTTATGTCCTTAACATGGACTCATTACTTATTCATTATTGTACATGGATTCATACATGATGATAAATCATTATATTTAAAAATTTGAGGATTTCTTGCCTTCATAATATTGTTCATCTCTCATGAGCTTCTTCATATCCTCCTTGAGCTACCTACATATTAACTTCTTCTTCTTCTCATTTTATCTCTTAAAAATATTCCTTCTCTATATGAGTAGCCTTATAGGCCACTTAACACTCTTATTCTTCATTACCTATACATGCTATTGGCTCTCTTCTTATTGCATGAGCTCTACCAAAAACATTATCCTCTCCAATTATTTATCTATCTCACTCATCTCTTCTTCAACATATAACTCTCTTTTATTTGAGTCTTCTTTCCTCTTTCTCTCATGGTGGTAGTCTAACTCAGCCAAGTCCTTCTTTTATTTTGTCTTCTCTACCTTCATCTTCACTTGTCCAAGTCTTTTTCACCTTATAACCCTCTTGTCCAAGTCTTGCTCACCTTAGAACTATGAATCTCATTTGGATTATATCTCTTATCGCTATTGTGATTTTTATATATCTCTTCTTAGGGATTATCTACCATATATTTTCAACTCTCTCTTATTTTAGTCATGTAACTTAGCTTCATGCAATCTCCATATTAATATTTAAAATACTCAATAGTAACCTTGATATTCAAAAACATAAATTATACTATGAGTTTACCTACTCTAATACCACTTGATATAGGGCATAAGAATACAACCTTATTATTCATTACCTTATCTATAATTCTTGAATTAATACATTCTATGACTTATATCATGTTTCATTATTGTAGGTACCTTACTTGCATATTGAACTCTCTTTTTCAATCTTTCTCTTCCACTAGGATCTTAGCCACTTTTCATGCATAGTCTTTAGTGGTATTTAAGACCTATCTCCACTCCATTTATTCTACATTATTTCTTTATTATATTACTAACACCATCCTCCTTATGCAAAAATCTCAAAACTCCACTCTCCATCCTTGGTTCCAACTTGTTTCTCACTCTTTGATATAGGTTCATAGGCTTAAAATCCTAAATCATGCTCTCATGGTTATTGACCTCTTAAAAAGGATAATGTGACCCTAAAATTACATATTTAAACTCTTTTTTAATTAAATATAATGACAAAATATATAGCTAAAAACTTTATAATATTCTATACTTTCTCTCTTTAGGCCTCTTTCTCTACTATCCCTACCAAAGCACAAATCTAGATTATATGGATAATATGAAAATCCTCCATGAAAATAAATACTAATTTTAGATACTCTTTATCCTTTTTAAAATTATCCTAAAGTTTAAAGTTCATATTCATAAGGTAAGGTTGCTAACTCAACACTCCTTACTAGTAATTAGGTCTCTCCTAGGCCTAGTCGCACCCATAGTTTAGTAATTCATACAGTACATTTAGGTACTAACATAAAACATCCTCCATAATATATAGGACATTAAAACACCTTGTATTAATTTTTTTTATATTTTTGATTGCTTTAATAAAAAATTATCTGGCATTCCAATTTGAAACCTATTATAAGCTTAGACAACCCTGTGTAAGGCTAAGATGCTACAAAAGGGGATAAACTGACTTTAAGAAAATTTAAAAAGATTATAATGGTTGGATAAGTTCTAACCCATCTGGTTTCATATTCTCCCATATTTATTTTTCTTGGATCAATTACAAAAAGGGCTTTAATAAGTAAAGCTATAGTATTTTGGGTTCTCTTATAGAATTGTGTAGGCTAAGGGCTTAATAAATGAGCTATTTAGAATTTTAATAAACTTAAATCATAAATAATACCAATTATAGGTTTTTATAACATTTAATTAAATATTAAAATATAAATTTAACCTTTAATAATCCTTAATTTTCTCCAATAAATTGATTTGTAGAGTTTTGATCTTAGTCTCAAGACTGTGTCAAAACATACAAAGGTCTAAGTTAGAGTTTGCATCACCAAGAGGTTTTATGAGTATTAAATTATATCATAATGATTAATTAGGGTATTTATTATATCTTAAAAACATTAAAACTCTTGAATAAATTCCAAGACAAATACTCTATCATCTTTTCCTTGACTGTGCAAATAAGGTTCTCATACTTTGTCAAGACTGAGCTATATACCTTTAACCTAGAGATTAATAAGTAAAAAAATTTTATTAATTAAAATAAAAAATCATGTAAGATGAAATACAAAAAAAAAATCATTTCCATTCATAATTATGGGCTTAAAACACACTTTTATTCACTGATCTTCATAGTATATACAAAATTTAACAAAGGTAGATAGGGTTCTATTGGACTCTTGATCTTTTCATGTCTTTTTCAGATTCCTTACCTTTGTATCCTTGAATTTATACATATTTTTTCACCATAATATATGAACACAATATATTACTTAATAATTCTATTCTTATATTATACTAAACATGAACATAAATTCCTCTTACTTACCAACTCCATGTATGGAGGGTAATTACAACTTTCTTGAATTTTGCATTGTTATATCATTAATTGTAAATTAATACGAATCACACACCTATTATAACTTTATAGGACCATTAATATTCATTTAATAACATTTATTTTTCTCAAAACACCTTTCAAAGCTATTTCAAATTTTAAAATTTTAAAATAGCCATTTTGGTGGGAAAACTTCAAAAGGCTCCCAAAACTCAAATTCAAGACTTATAAAGACTCTCAAACACCCTAAGGGTCTCTCTAAGAATTTTAAAACCTATCACAAACCAAAATATATAAATTAAAACTACTTAATTAAATTTACAACCTATGTCATCTAATGATGCTCTACATAAATATCCTATCAGTGACTTCTTTAGGAAGAATTTTAACCACCTAGTATTTGAATAAAATTGGGTTAGTGTAGTCTTACCCACTCACCTATATCCACATACTATGTTGAAAAATTCCTAATGGATTTGTTATTTATTTATTCCCTTACCCAAGTACTTGTATAGGCTATAGAATAGCTAGTATCGCAAGGGTAGTTTTGATAAAGTTCAACAAATAGAGGGAAAATAAGATTAGATTCAATAGAAGAATCATCATAATAAGCTTGATTAAGTATGATTTACCAAATCATAACTAGAAGATATATATTAATGGGAAAATAATAATTCCAAAATTAATTCAAAGCATTTGAACACCTTTTTGTTTCATGAACAAATTGATGCACAAGGTTTGACACAACTACTACAAGAAGTATGCAAACTTCAAGGGATGTTTCCACAAACATGCTTAAGTTTTGATTAGTAACACTGTATCATTTACAATAAAGGTACAAGTTCATGACAAAATCATGCCTAAGAATTTTATAATGACTTAGGTTATATTTCCATCTCCCTTATTATAGACATAACTACCTCATAGTTAAATAAATTGATACAAATTAATAGTATCAAGGACTAAATTTACTTATGTTAAATATTGCTTAAATCTTGAACTTAAATATATATTCATTAACTAATCCATGATCTTAGCCTAAGCATTATTGTATTGCTTAATAAATATTTAATTTTGAGGTAGATTCTTACAATAACAATATAATTTCATAACTTATTTTACCATTTAGGGAATATAAACAATTATTAAAATATTCAATGGTCTATTCCAAACATGGAGCAATTGCCCTTAATCACAAAATTCTTTATCTAGAAATATCCAAATCTTTTTAAACTTGCCAATGAAGTATATTACTATTTTTCTACATTCATCAAATGCATAAGATTAACTTAATCTTAATGTTGATTAAATATAATGAATTTATTTTGGAATTGCCCATACAGTCCATGGCATGCAATAGTGCTTAGTAGTTTAAAAGTGAAAAGATTATCTTCTAGGAGACCTTCCTTTAATATATATGTACATGTTAATTACTTAATTAATTATCCCATCTTTGACATTATCACACATTCCATTGAGTTATTAAAACTCTTAACATAAGTATTAAGTTGAATATAATCCCTTCAATTTATAAATTAAATTACAAGGATTTCATTTAACTAAACCATATAATTATAGTCCAAGTGTTTAATGAAGTTTCAACACTTTCATTAGTTAATCCATTTCACACACATGTTTTATAATATATAGGTATTTGAAAATTTCATTTAAATATAACTTTCAACTTAACCCAAATTTATTGCATTGCAATGCTTATTACAAGTAGACATATTCAATGAATAATGTCACTTAGCTTATACAAGCTTATCGTTATAAAAAAAATCATACAAATTAACTTTAACATACCAACATTATATTTAAAGTCTATATACTTTATGTAAGAAAAGAATCATTCCATACTCAAGCTATATTTTAAAACTAAGTTCAAACACTATTATTTGCATAATCAAATAATTAAGTAATTTCTCAATCAATAACCAATGATCTATAAGTACATCCAAAGACTGAATACAATTACTGATCATGAGTTAACATAAAATTGATGTTATATAACATCTCAAGATGCTACAACTTTCAAATCAAATTCTCAAACTACTTAATTCAATTAAGTATCTAGCTACTAATACAAGAAAAGAACTCATATCTATATTTTTCTATCAACATTTATGAACAAATGTAAATTCATATTAAACTTTTAATAATAAATTACCCAAATAATCAAATGGTCAATTATGACTACATCATGAATCAAACATACATGAAAATGTTACATCACTTTGTATTAAATACCACTATGACAAATAACATGAATTATAGCCATAAGAATTACATAAATTTTTTAATTAATATACAACCAACTATCATAACTCAAAGTAAGAAAAAATGAATCCATCATTGTATGCAATCTAATGAAGCTAAACCTATCTTGCCAATCCCAATGAGCCCAACCATAAGTGGCCCTAGAACACCCCAACCATCAGTTCGATATGGATTAGGGAAACAAAGAAATGGTGGAGAAATGATTAAAAAGCAATTGAGATTAATAACATTTAAACAAATGACCAAAAAAATAAAATAAAATATGTAAAATAACCCACCAAGATCCATTAATTTGGTAACTGATTATAACTATATCTCTCTTTCAAGCTTTTTGATTTATGGGCCATATTCTATTCTAGAATGTAATATGGCTCATAAATTTGAATGTCATATCCTACTAACATTTGTTTTCATGTACTAAGTTAATATACATTTATGAGTTAAAATTAAACTTGTAAAATGAATATGACAATCTAAACTAATTAAGAATTAATAATTTAAAACTTACGTAAAGTTATAGATCACATTATTGACCAAGAAAGACTTTACCAAAAATAGTAAAATCTTAAATATCAACTATAATGATTTAAAAAATCATAAAAATAATCAACAGATGAATGATCTCAAATATAAGTTAACATAATCATGACCTAATAATCATTTCCATTATCATTTAGATAATTAACCCATTAATTTGACATGATTCGATAAAGCTGAGTCAAACCAATAATGACCAAATATTTAAATAAAATTCAAATAATCATGAAAACATAGTAAAATAACAATAAAATAATATTTTTCCACAATCTTTTTAGCATGGTTTCAGGTTATTAAACCTATTTTTGTTGAGGTTTTAGGGCCTTGTAAAACCTGGTTTTGTCACTATTTTTTAGTGGGTTTGCCTTCCTTGGCGGTTTGTAATGTTTTATCTTTCATGATCTGTATAGGGTTTTAGGGCCCCTTCAAAACCTATTTTTACCTTAATCTGAAAAAATAAAATAATATTTTTCCACAATCCCCTATAATCATTTTGAACCCCTATGGGGAATCCATATGTCCTTGCCCCCATTTTGGTTGTGGTTTAAAATAACCATCAAGCTTTTTTTTAATCATTATTTCTTAAAACTGACTGTACTCAAGATAGGGTTTTAAAAATAATAAACCAAATCAAAAACCCAATTCACTTATAACCCAATTGTAGCCATAATGGTTTCAAAAATAATCAACAAATCAAACAAACATTACACAACTAAGCCATTACCAAATATAAACAAAAGACAATCACTTAACAAGGTCGTAATGAATTTAATAAAAATAATAGCCACCTAACCAAGGTTTCAACTTAAATATAAACCCTACACAATCTCATAACAAGCCATAACCCTATTCAATAAAAATACTTTGTAGTAGTACACAAATTATATATATATATATATATATATATATATATATATATATATATATATATATATATGCATTGACTATACATAGTCACTTTAAACAAAAGCATAGCCTCTAAAATAATTACATTGTGATGGAGCAAACATGCATTCTATAACCCCACTATATATATTTAATGTGTAACAACTACCCATAACCTTAAAAAATAAATAAAATGTAATAACCAATGAAAATACAGTATGGTGTAACAAATCCATGGTCGAGTCTTCTATGACTTTCGTGTTCAAAAAAAACATAACAAAAAAACCAAATATATGACCCTATTTATGATTTTACCTACAAACATACAACGTAGCAAAATAATGCCAACATTTATGACTAAATCCCTAACTCATTTTACCATTCAAAAATATGTTTACAAAATCCATAAATAATTTTAAATACATCACTTAATTGATAGAAGTCAACCACACAATTTATATTCTCTTATAGTCTCTAATTTATATTCCAAACTATCACTCAAAATCCTATATGCATTCAAACAAACCAATCAAACAATACATAATAGAATAAACATGTGATAAATCTCAACAACTCTTGCATGTCCATCAGTATAAATGCATCAAACTATATTTCTAGCTCCCTAAGAACCTCATGTAAAAGTGTATTACATTCCCCTTGGTCACCATGCCAAAAATTTTGGTAGAGTTTTCCCAAGGATTCAAGCTCTCCAATACTTAATCCAAATGAAATGCAATAAAACTTAAAAACCCAAAGAAGCATCTCCACCCCTCATGCATGGTAACTCAAGCCAATGCCATGACCCCTAAGTCATTTATCTATAAAAACACAAACCAATTAATTACCAATGCCACCATGTGGGTTGAATACTCTAAAAGATTCCCCCAAGCCAAACATTGGCTTAACAAACATGTCAATGAAACAAATAAAGTAAGGTCCATTTAACAATGTTAAAACCTTAGTGCACAAGCCTTAAACAAAGAAGAGTTAAATGCATCTATAAAATTATGCAATTGAATATGGTTGATTTAACCATTAATTCAAATAGCATAAAAATAACCGAGTATTTGAAATAAGATGTTGATATACAAAATAACTGCTAAAACACATGATCAATTACATGATCGAATAGGCTATAAAATTTGAAAAATATGGATTGAACAAAAACGTAAAACACTAGAATGATGAAAAATGATATATCAATAAGAATACAATGGTCACCAAGTAATTATGATTCAGTCAATGACAATCTCAAAATCAGTAACATCGAATAAAATAATTTTTGTAAAAATGTAAAAACTAACTCAAATCAACTAATAATGAAATTGATCATAAAATGATAACACACAATAGTTAAATCATAAAAAAATAATTGTTAAATCATTAATACTAACAAGCTCAAACTTTATTTTATAATTCACTATTTCATTTATCCATATTATTTCTCCATGTTTCCCTATTGTTTAGGTTTAAACACAACCTAGCTCAAGTACCTATCTCTGTAGTAAACAAATAGACTATCAACAACATATAAACATATAATTATAATAAATGTAATAACAACATTTAAATAATACATCAAATTAATAATGAATCAATACACATTAAGTAATAATATCAAATATTGTAATGAAAATGTAATCCATAAATGCCTCACAAATTATAATAAAAATGTATCAATGTAGATCATAGAACTGTAATACCATAATAAAGTGACAAAATATGTCTCAAATAATTTGTAACTAGTCTATAATAGCAAAAATGAATTAAATGCAATTTAATTTCATGACAATATACTCTCATTTCTCTCTTTTTAAATTGTAAATTTCAATGTTTAATATATTCAATTATAGTTGGTAACTTCTTGTAGTGGCATTTGTTTTAGGTTTTACATTAAGACATCTTACTAAATTGAGCTTCACATCAAAATAAAAAGTGTATATACACACTTAGTTTCACATATCCTTTAATCAAATAATTTCACTTCATTACATCACTAGAATAAAGTGGGGCCAAATGTAGACACTCAAAATTAATCATTAAGTGCTTGACAATATTTAATCTTGACATCCTTATTCTACTTAGTCTATTCACCATTCTATTAACTTGAAATATCTATGGGATCATTCATTATTCTACAAATTATCTTTAAAATAATTTTAAAATCACTCAAACATCCTTATTTTGCTTAAAAACTCTTGTTAGATCAATTGCATTAGTCTTTGTCCTTTTGAGATAGGACCATATTAGGCCAAACAAGGTTGCATTATGGCCTTATCTACTAGTGTGGCCTTATCCTTACACCCTAATGATAAATTTTATAAAATTTGATAGATTATTTTTTACCCCTCTCATGCTTCTAACAAGTTGTTTAACCCTAAAATATAGATACAAGGAATCTAAGGATAAAGGGGTTAGAGATAGCCTAGGGCACAAGGATTGTAGTTTGTCTCTAAATTAGGCCAATTAATTGAAAAACTTAGATAAACATATAATAAATTTGTTATGTTAAGATATGATAAAAATAGAAAGCATAACTATGCTAAATATTTTAATGATAATGAAAACAAGATACTTATCTGATTCTCATGCTAATATAGATATAGATCTATAATAAACATAAAGTAGATTGGATTTGGATTCTAGATCAGTCACCTAATTCTATAAATTGTGCCTCTATATCCATGGACACTTGTGTTGATCTAGGATGGCTATGTTGATGCTAATGTCTAACTCAAATGTAAATGTTCAATAAAAAATACCTATTGAAACTAGATATGACCACCTAGATGCTTTTTAGTTCTATGTCACCTTCACTCTAATGCATTCAAATCTAGGTCATGTATTGTCACTCCTTATCAAATAGAAAATACTAGTTCTTTATCTTCATAGTGATTGTGGAAAAAATTGGGTTAGTAGGTGCATAGTGTTTCAATGAATTTCAACTTATATTTTAATAAAGAAAGATGAAAAAACTAAATATGGGTATGGTTGAAAAACTTGTTTGATTGTGTGCACATTGAATCAATTGATTATGAAGAACTCCTCTTTGGCTTGGGAGGATAACCTATAAATAAAATAACACTAAAGTAAATGGTTGGTTATATAGATAGATGGGTAGATTTCCTAGTGCTAGCTAGATCTAGAAGCAAAAGCTTCCTTGGGGGATATCAATCCACACATTTTAAACAATTGAGTCTATAAAATAAAATATGAAGTACTTGCATCAATAATCAAAAGGTACTAAATTAAAATACAATAAATGCTTGATAAAGAAATAGACTAAAATGACTAATATAGAAATAATCAAGTTAATACTAATGCTAAATAGGTCAAGTGTGCTTCAAAAAATAGGATAAGGGTCTGTAATATGTAGGGACATAAAAAGTTGGATTTAGTTGAGGGTAAGTGGGTAAAAATAGATTATTATTATTTTCTACCACAATGACCATTGATAGTTGATGTGACCATAGATGGTTAATGTGACCATCGACGGTTGAGGCAACCATTGGTGGTTGGACAGACCATCGTTGGTCAAGTTTACCATTAGTGGTTACTTTTTATTGGCTTGGGTTGATAAAAAATCTAATTAATGGTATAATAGAAGGTAATTTTAGGAGGCTAGCTTATACTAGGATGATTTAAAAATACAAATAAAGTAATTAAATACTAGAAAATAAATACTTAGCATGTATAAGTTTGGTCGGATGAATGGTTGAGGTTGTTGGCTCATTGATAGAGTCTAACATGATTTTGGTACAGTAATGGTACTTGGCTATCGATTGAGGGATAACAACAAGTTAGATCTCTAATGTGATGGTTAGATCATTGGATTACTAGAAGAATACCTATAAAATAATATCTAGATGAAAAATATCTTGATCATTGTGGATCCATTCTCACTTCCTACACCTCTCTTCTTATAAGCAAGGAAGGAGAGGTGAAACAAGGCATTAACTAGTCTTTTTAATTATAACTTATGCATGTAATGACTTGCATGTGGATTTAGATTAGATAATTATAAAAAAATAAGGGTATATTTAAGGGTGATTTAAGTTGGTTTATATGGTGGAAGCTGATCATTGATGATCAAGGTGATCGTTGATGATCATCCTGATCATCAATGATCAGAGGTCAAAGGTAGGGTTGGTAAAAAGGTGGGTTTTATCTATAAAGTAAACTGACGTAGGTTATGCCTATTTTTTAGTCAAGAGGCCAATGGAAAGGCCCAAGGGGGTCTTAAGGTGGTATATGGGAATTATGACATTCAAAATCATTATGTGTAGATTTCTAGTGTCTACATTTTCCCCTATTTATTATGTAGTTTTTATCAACAAGCTATAAAACAAAATGGGTGTGGGTTTTATGAGTGGTGAAGGTGATAATTAAGGTGGATTTCATGATGGTGGGTGATAGGTTACAAACTAAATCATAAATGTAAGTATAAAGTGTGATATCCAAGATCATGTATTTACTAGGTTACCATAGTTGGTAAAAATAAAGCTCAGTGCTTAGAAGGACAAGTGACAAGTGGGCCATGTGACCACATATAGGCATGGTGGCTAGGTACACTCATAAACACAAGTGTCCTAGGCAAGGTCTAGGATGTTATGGGTATCTAAATTAGGAAGTGGTCCTAGGTAAAACACAAATTGGTTAGGTGAAGTCATGGGTATCCAAGGTAGGAAGTGCTCTTGAAAAGACACAAGTGGGTCAAGTATGTGTGAGGTGGTGCACGTTAAAAAAGGTGGTCAACATGTCAATTATTGTCATTGTATTCAAAGGACTAGGCAAAAGTCATCATAAAACATGTGCTAGTTGGGACAAAATGGACCACTGATGAGATGACAAAGTGTGAAGTGAGGTTGGTAGAGAAGGTAATCTCTATGGGTGGGTGATTGATTTAGTTCTAGTTGAAAATTTGTTGGTTGGAGGAAAAAAGGAAAATGTTGAATAACCTAACTATTGATGGTTAGGGGGTCTAAAATAGACCATTGGTAGTCACCCTAATCATCAATAGTTAGGGAGTAAACCCTAAAAATTCTGATGGTAAAAAATCAAAAGGTGAGTTATTTTTTCTCATTACAACTATTTTGACTTAAAGCTTTTATTTGTTTTGTCATATTAGGCAAAATTGATAGATAGTGATTGTTGACGAAGTGATTTGCTAAGGTGGATTGACTAAGTGGATCGAGTGGACCATCAACTATGTAGGGTGGGTGTAGACATAGATGAGGATAGGCAGTGGGCCCTAGGATTCCTCCTTGATGATGGTCAAGGAATGAGGTAGGGGTTTCATAAAATTGGTAGAGTAGTTTGATTTTGGTTATTGTATTTGATTTATTTGTCATTTTTTTTGTGTTGGTTTTGTGTATGCTCTAAGGAGTAGGGTTTACTAGGTGTGTGATGATATTGGTGGAAAATGTTGATAACAAAGCATGGGTAATAGAGGTATAGGTGGGTAGGGTTTAGAAATGGTAGAAATATGTAAGGAGTTTGGTATTGTGGGTGGGTATTGGGTTAGGTTAGGGTTTGGTATTCTATTGGTAGTCACGTATAATGATCATCTATGGTCATCCTAACTCTCGATGGTTGATGACTATTGGTACATCAAGACCTGACCATTAATGATCACTATGATCATCAATGGTCAAGTTTAATGGTGATCAAGTTAAAATTAGGTTAAGAGGGTCTTTTAAGTTGATTGTAGTGACTTTGGTATATTTAAGGAAAAAGTGAGTTTAAAAAGGGACCTAAGCCCATTACATAAAATCACCTAAGTGATAAATACCAACCACCAAACCATAAACAAATTAACAAAAAAAAAGAGAACAAAGACCAAAAATAGTAGAAAAAAATTACATACATAGCTGATTCACAACATAATATTATAATCAGTGATTATTTTTCCACTCATCATATGTATATGTCCATTACATTGAATTTTTTAGTGTATATGGTATTGATTAGAATAGAGGTTGAAAATAAGATAGGGTAAGCATTTGGTGTATGAGGCAAGTTGTAGGTATAGTTGGTAAGATGGTTTAAGAAATGGTCAAAATGGGTAAAAGTTTGGTACGATTAAAAAAGGGTGAAGGTAGTTCATGGGTAATAATAACATAGGGACTTAAGTTTTGTTTTACATCAAAAATTATAGGCCCAAGAGCATATATAGATGTGGAATCAGGTGTCCTACATCTTTATAGAGATTCACTAGGGGATGACCCTAGTGGACTAGGCACATATGAAGGAGTTCAGTCTGGGAGTGATACAACACTACCAACATGTGCTACATGATTTGGTGATGATTTTAGCCCTCATCAAAAGATGGGATCTAGCCATGAATGTATTCCTTTTGTTGACTATTGAGATTATGATCTTACTATAGGATGTCCACAAGATCACTTGACTACACCTATGGGGTAATTTGATTTACCAAATTGAGTAGGAGTGAGATGAGCTATTGAAACTGATATATGGAGATAACTAGGATCCTGTTAGGCAGTATGTTAGGGGATTTATCTACTCTATGCTCTATCAGAGGGTGAAAATCAAGAGGAGACTAGTGACTATAATGATGATGATTATATCATTTTTTGCTCTTCTAGACTCAAGCAGTGAGAGGTTTTTATATTTTATACTAGGGGTACTAGTTGAGATGTTTTTGGGGTAGATAGTGTTTGTATGGGTACCTATGTTACTTGTTCATATATATAATGAGTTATGGGGTTTCATATCTCACAAGAGGTATAACATTAGCATCGTTCTTGTCTTACACTACTTGGCCTATGAGCACATCTGAGTGTTAAGGCCGATGGGGCTACTGTGGGCTAGGTATACCCAAATAGATATCTTGGTTGGTTTTATGTGGTGGAAAGATGACTTTGACACTTCAAGTGTAAGATGAGGATCTCATGATATAGATTGGTTTATATGGGATCTAGGGGCTTTGGTTGTTGGTGATATTATCTGGAGGCCATGTGTTTAGTTTCTAGTATGGGTTGGCTACTAGAAGTAGATTCTATATTTGCACCCTTACATGTGGATATTTGGTAGAAGGGATGGGGAGATAGAGCTCATCCCTTTAGACAAGGTTTAGAGATAATTTATCTTGGTTCAAGGGATCATAGGCCCATTCTTGAAATACATACATGAAGATGTAGAGATCCTTTTATTAGACCCACATCTAATACCAACTTTAATTGATCATGAGGAGCTATCAACAAGGCTAGTGATTGATGATGTAGGATTTATTGATGGGTACCCTACATGGTACTAGGCTTTAAACACAATAGTGGATCTTGGTGGAGATGATGGTGGTAGGAGGTAGATGAATGTAGACCCAACTAGGAGAGGAGGATAGAGGGCACAAGTAGTGAAGGTTATCTCAGATGCACAAGTAGGAGTGGTACTAGCCACTACACAAGCACAAGTTATATATTTATAGGGTTAGGTGACTAATTTACAAGTTTAGGTGGTGACATTGATAGGTGATAAGGACCAATATAGAGCTTCATTAGCCTTGGTGACCTAGGAGAGAGACTCCTTGAGACAGAGGGGAGGAAGAGGCAAAACATCTATAAGACCATCAAGTACCATCCCCATGGTGTGATGCCTAGCCATAGTGGAGGCGATATGGTATTATGAGGCTATAGTCTTGAGGTGATGTCCTAATGAGCCTTGATGGGGTGAATATAGAGCTAGTTTGGTAGGTGATGGTAATGAGGTAATACTAGGGTAGTGGGCTACCTTTGTAAGTTGACTGATAGGTACTTCAAGGGGATATACACTAGGAGAAAGTGGTGCCCTAGGGGTGTAACCATGACATGGTTTACATATATTATATATTGTTGTATATCATTTTGATACCAACATATGAGCTAATGTGGTGAGATGTACATTTTAAGAGAGAGACACGTATATTGGTTGTATACATTATGATATTATTGATTAATGATTTATATATGATCTTTGTTTATTTCCTATGGCCTATGGTTTTGATGTGATTCTTATTTTGATTATTGATGATGTTATATTTATTATGCTTATGTTATGGATATTAGATTATGATGCTGACTCAACTAGCTAGGCATGCGATGAGATGTATCTTTCTTTATTCATGATTATGCTTTATGACATGTATGTTTATGGCATGATAAATTTTGATGATTATATGATTCATTATTTAGATTTAGACATGTGGTGAAAATGATTACTTGCTTTATTTTTTTATGCCTAATTTTGACATATTGATGGATATGTTGATGTTGTATGTTTATGATTATGATATAGCTTGATGCATGGCATTTATGATTATGGTTATTGTTAATTTTATTGAGGTAGATCACATAAAGTAAGTTAATTAATAACACTAGATGTGAGAAAAAAAAATATAATCAAGATATAAACATCTTAGTGAATATATCAACTAGTCATAATAAGATAGGAAGAGTCACGATTCTTTCTATTTGACAAGGACTAAAAATAAAACCAAAGTTGGATTAGCTTAAAGAACATAATCCCTTTGAATGCTTTGCATTATCATTCATTGGTTAGTTGAAAAAGGTATCTTGATCACATAATGTCAAGTGATCTCAAAATCCCTTGCTTATAGTGTATAAAGCAGAGATGGATGAAAGATGGAACCTTCCTATGTGAGACTATCATGCCTCATCTATAGGTTTCCAAAGATTTAGTATAAAAAAGTCTATGTCATACAAAGTGTATATTGATCGATGCAAGAAGTCTACTCATGAGAGCTGATTGTGGATTTCAATATTATTTTGCTTATGAGAGCCGATTGTAACTTAAAAAAAGGCTTTTATTTTTGCTTTTACTTGATAATGGGTATTTTTATTATTTATTAGAAGGGTTAGGGAAGCTGATCAATGTGGGAAGCTTCCAAGAAATTTCTTGTTTTGACAAAATCTTTACTCAACCATCCTTCGAGGGAGTGGTCTAAGTTTGTATGCTTTGTTTAATGTTTTTAATAGTTATAAAAGGAATATAAAGTACCATGAGAATCATGAAATGGGTAGAGCCATGGTACCCATTATTCAATATTAGGATATGATTATGATGGGTAATCACATGATTCAATTTTAATTGGTAGCCCCTAAAATAGGGAGATGAATTTGGTTTAAAAGTAAGGGATGAGCTTAAGTTAGGAAAAAGGTTTGTTTGATCCCTTTTAACAAAATAAATGATGCAAATACGAAGCATTGAGGGGCTCAAGTTCTGGGTTTCCCTCAAGAGAGGATAACTAGTAAGCTCTTGATCCATATATGTGGGTTATGATATAAGGTCCAAGCTAATTGAAAGCAAACTTTCCTCGCTTGATTTTCTCCATATTTGTGAATTAGGTCTCCAATATTTAATTCTCATACTCTAAGGTGTTTTTTATAAGCACATTTGATGTGCTCTTGATAAACATGAAGATGGGTGAGGGAGGATAAATGACACTTGCCAAGAAGCTCAAACTAGGCTAAACAGTGTTGATGATAATCATCCTAAAAAATGAGATCTTGTAAAGATATGTGAAGAGAAGGAATTTGGACTTCAAGACGTAAGATGGAATTTGTTCTAAACACAAGAGAGAATGGGGTAGCACCCATAGGGGTTTGAATGCTAGTACAATATGCCCATAAGGTAAAGGGGATGTGCAAATGCCAATCTCAACCAGATGTATTGACCATTTTAGTGAGCATGTTATTAAGAGTTTTGTTAGAGGCCTTAGCCTATCTATTCACTTGAGGGTGATAGGGTGAGGAAAAACTTAAATTAATCTTGAATGTGTCACAAAAACCCTAGACTTGTTTATTTTTAAAGGATTTACCATTATTTGTGATAATTTTGTGAGAGACACCAAGGTAATAGATGATGTGATGGTTAATAAAATTGATAATCTTTTCTACTTTTGTTAAGACTAGAGAAATATCCTCTACCCATTTGGTAAAGTACTCAATTGCAGTGATGATAGAATGGTGTCACTTTGAATAATAGGGGTTACTATTTCCAATGAGGTCCAATCCCCATTATGAGAAGGGCCAAAAATTAGTGGATACACGAAGACTATGGCTAGGTTTGTGATGAAAATTAGCATGTTGTTGACACTTAACACACTTTTTCACATAATCACAATAGTCTTGGTTGAGGTTAGACTAGTAATAACTGGGTCAAAGGATGTGTATAGCCATGATGAGGCCACTAAAGTGTCCCCCATAGATCCTATTGTGTGTTTCCTTGATAGCATGAGAAGCTTCATGACTACATAAGCAACGAAAGAGAATACCATCAAAGCCAAATTTATAAATAATTCCCCCCATAATGATATAATGTGAGATACTCTAGATAAACACTCTTTGAGCATTCCTAGAAAGGCTAGAAGAAATGATGGCAAGGTTAATATAGTCAAAGGTTTGTTGATACCAAAGGTCAGGTTGGGTCTCTTCCACATTAAAAATGGTGGGAGAATATGGTTTGACATAATAATGATAGGTAAGTATATGGATAATGATAGAGAGCTTAAAGTTATAAGGTATAGATAGGATTTAAGAGGCGAGGGAAGCCATGGTGTTGGCAAACTTATTGGTAGATCATGGGGTTGACTAGATGCGATAGTGTTCAAATGATGTTAAAAGTTCAACTAGTTGTTTTTAATATTGTAAAACATAATTATTACACTAGTAAGAGCCACTGATTTGATTAACCACAAGTTGATAATTGCCAAAGATGTTGATAATTTTGACTCTTAAGGCTAAATTAGTTTGAAGGCCTATCACTAAGGCTTCATACTCAAACATATTATTGGTACATTAAAATTCAAGATTGAAAGATAAAGGAAGAGATTCACCATCAAAGGGAATAAGGATGATACCAACTCCCCCACCTCATTGACACTTTGATCCATCAAATAATAAGGTGACCTGATTGGTGAAGTCTACTCAAGAGAGGGTCGTGATGGACTCATTGTGGAACTCAAGAGGAGAAGGTTGGTTGTATGATAATGGCATTTCATCCAATTGGTTAGAAATGGCTTTCCCTTTAATTAACTTTTAATAAAAGAACTCTAGTTCAAACTCTATTAAAAGCATGAGCCACTTGGCCATATGTTGGTTTTGGTATGGCTTGGAGTGCATATACTTGAGTAGGTTGGTATTGGTTATGACATAGGTTTTGTGGTTATGAAGGTAGTGGTGAAGTTTGGTGGCCACAAATACTAAGTCTAAGAAAAGTTTATCGGTATAGGTGTATCAAGTCTTGCATTCTACAAGCATGTAGCTAATGTAATAGATGAATTGATCTCTATGTTGCTCATCTTGATGAGCAAACATTGCCCCAAGAGTGGTTAGTGGTAGAGATATAAACATAAAAAGGTTGATCATCCTTGGTAGGGATGAGGACAGGTGGAGACAAAACATACTTTTTGAGTGTCAAAGGCCTTTTAACAATCATCACTCCACTTAAAAGATACATCCTTCTTCAGAAGGTTTTGGAAGGGTTAGCATCGGTAAGAAAGCTTAGAGATAAACCAACAAATGGGTTGGAGCTTCCCCTGAAAACTATGGAGTTGCTTTGAGGTTGATTGGAGGGAGAATATCAAGGATACTTTGATTTTGGTAGGATCAACCTTGATTCCCTAGAGGGAAATGATAAATCCAATAATATTTCTTGACAAGACCCTAAAAATGCACTTTTGGGGTTAGGGTAGACATGGTAATGGATATGTCACTCAAAGATGATCTTAAGAATGACCAAATGATCCTTAAAATATTTGGATTTATCAAGAAGGTCATCTACATAGTCTTCAACAATCTTATGGATAAAGTCATGGAAGATGTAGGTCATGGCACATTGGTATGTTGCATTAGTGTTCTTTATTCTAAAGGGCATGAATCTATATCATAAGGTTCCCCATAGGGTGATAGAGACAATTGTATGTTGATCTTTTGGGGAAATCAAGATTTGATTGTAACCCAAGAATCTATCAATAAGAGATAACATCTCATGGGTAGTTATAAAATCAACCAGTTGGTTGATGTTTAGTAGAGGAAAGTCATATTTCAAGAAATCAAGGTTGAGGTCATAAAATTCCACATAAATTCATAGTCGCCATTTGCCTTTGGTGATAGGCATGACATTTGAGACCCATTAGGGATAGTCAATAGGTTGAATGAAATTGATGGATAAGAGACATTAAAGATCTTCTTTGATAAGAAAGGCTATATGAGGGTGCATGCACCAAAGTTTCTAATTGATATGCTTGGCATCATATTTGGTGACTATGTTGTGTGTGGCAATGGCTAGGTCAATTCCTATCATGTCACTATAAGACCAAACAAATGTTATGTTATGGTCTTGGAGGAAAGAGGGGAAGTCTTGAAGTTTCTCAAAATTCAATGATTTGATAATTTTGACAATGTGGGGGTTATCCATAGTACCTAAGTTGATATCCATGGTGGATTGATTCGACATGGTTAAAGTCTCAAGAAGGATGGATTTATGGATGGAAGAATTTGGGGCACCAAGGTAGGTGAGAATATAATCATCATCCTGGAACTAAATAATGTTAACGGTAGGAGAGTCATCTCCTATCATCTCAAGATGGGTCAAATGGATGGTTATGGTTTCCCCCTCCTTTTGATAAGTCATGGGTTTGAGGCTGATCAATTTTATTAAAAAAAAAGTTATGGGGGATGATGTACTCATCCTCACATGTAGGTGGAGAAGAGGTTGGTGAGGAAGGGATGCCCTCCTCAACAATGATGGTGGTAGGTGATTTGGTTTGCTTCTTATTGGGTGGAATGAAACCAAAGCCATGTTTTTCATGAGGCTTTTTGGTTTCAATGAAAATAAAACCATGTGGGCCATGCTCATATCATCCAAGACCAAATCCTTTCCAAGCACACTTGTGGAGGTATGTCCTAGCAAAATTTGGCTTGTCTAGATAGGAGAAGCCAAAGGTGAATGGTCGAGGTGAAGGAGAGGTGGTGGTAGAAAAAAGTGGTTTATCAAGTCCTCCATAAATGAAATGGGTTTGATAGTGTGAAGGTTGAAAGGGAATTATAGATCTAATATTGGGGCCATACTAAGGTAGGTGGTCAAGTTTCTCATACTCTTGGGGAGTAGGGAATTCATCAAGCGTGAGGAGGTGATATTACCCTAGTGAAAGATGTTGGAATGTGGATTCCAAGTGTTCTAAGGTGTGGATTTGATAAAAGTATATGGATGAGCTAGTGTATACCTCATTGGTAGAAGAAGGTATGGATTCCTCTTTCATGGTTGAGGGCTTGTCTGTGGCTAATGAGGGTGTGATAAATAGAGGTAGGAGGATGTCTTTGGGTTGGTAAATCATGTTGCATGATGAAAATGGGATTGGGTCTGAGAGAAAGAATATAATATTATTTATCTAAACATAAAATATTATATAGGGATATTAAATATCTAATTTACAAGTGTAAACAACTTCCTAGAAAATAGGAAGGAAAACAAACAAATGAACCCATGATAGACTACAAGTATAAAAAAGCAAAAAAATAATAATAGTTTATTATGATGAATTAATCACCTTATTAAAATATATCATTCTCCCCCTTAATTTAGTATAGCTTGAAGTGAATAGGAGATAAATTCTCTAAATGTCTCAAATTTATCATGTGCAAGTGACTTGGTGAAGACATCTACACATTATTTTTCTATCAGGTAATATTAAAGATGGATATTGTGTTATTATAAATGTTCATGAATGAAATTAACTTTAACCTAAATGTGTTTATGCATTCATGAAATAACAGATTGTGAACAAGTTTGAGAAGACCCTAATTGTCATAGTAGAGGATAGTAGATGTCTTATGTGGTTCTCCCAATCCTTCTAGTATGCGACATAACCATATCACTTCACAGATAGCTCTTCCTATATCATGATATTATTCTTTAGTAGAAGATCAAGAAATAAATTTCTATTTATTACTCTTCCAAGATATTGGACCAGATCCTAAGCAAAACACATATCCAAAAGTGGATTTTTTATCATCAATATTTCTTGCATGATCTGAGTTGGATATCATGTCAAGAAGAAATTGTCATTCTTCTTATATTGAAGGATGAAGTCCATTATACCCTTGATATATCTTAGTATTTGATTTACTTATTTCTAGTGAGACATATTTTGCTTCTGATGAACCTTGAAAGATATCTAATTACATAGCTAATGTCTAGCCTATTATATATTAAGTAAATAAGACTCTTGAGCAACTACCGATAGAGAGTTGTATTTACTTGTGGTGATAGATTTATATGAGATAACTAAAGCCTTAAATCCATAGGTGTAAAAATTGGATTATTGTCCATCATCCTAAATTTTTTGGGCATTATCTTGGCATATTTCATCTAAGACATAAAGATGTGGTGTTCCTTTTATCATACTTCTAATCCAAGATAATAGTGTAGAAGCCCAAGATCTATCATGTTGAATGATCGATTAAGATCTTTCTTGGTTGCATCTATCATCTCTACCAAACTACCAGTGATGACTAGATCATTGACATATACACTTCTGGAATCCATGTTGGATGAGATGTTCATCAATCTTTATGTACCAAGCTCAGGGAACCTATTTGAGACCATACATAGATTTATGATTTTACATACTTTTCCTTCATTATCAGGTGAGAAAAAACCATTTGTTTGTGTAATGTAAACCTCTTCTTGTATATCTCCATTGAGAAATGTACTTTTACATCCATTTGATAGATCATCTATGCAAATTGCATAGCTAGAGTAGATACTATTTTGATTGTTTTGATCTTGGCTATAGGAATAAATGTCTCCTTATAATCTATGCCTTCATTTTATGAATAACCCTTTAATATGATTCATGCCTTATGATTTTTAATACTACCATCTACTTTGTATTTCATTTTGAAGACCCATTTACAGATGATTGGCTTCTTCCCTAGTAAAATATCTTCAAGCTACCATGTTTTATGTTTCATTAGTGATTGATGTTATGCATCCATGGAATATTTCCAAGGTTTAGACACTAGTGCTTCTCAAACTATCGAGGTTTATATTGATTATATAACTATTCTCATTAGGGAAAAATTAAACTCATCTTGAGTCATGCTATGAGTCCTTGGTTTAGTAGTTGATGTGTCTAGATCTCTATCCAATTTAGCATTTCTTAAAGACATACATTACACTATTCTTGTGGGTTGATCTACATTAACTGACTAATCATCCTCATCATTATTATCACCTTCAATATGACTATGACCTTATAAATTATCTAGAGGTCTGATTACTGAATTGTGTGAGTTTGTAGAAGGTAAACTAGTTTTTCTTTTCTCATCAAACACAACATCCCTACTAATGGAGATCTTCTTTGTTTTAAGACCCATCAATTTGTATTCTAATGACTCTTCACCTTACCCTAATAAGATATAAGGCATGGATCTATTATCTAATTTCTTCCTCTTATTTTTAGGAACATGTTATTTCACTAAATTTTGTCTATTTTAAGTCTAAGGGAAAACAAAAAGAATGATCAGGATAAGTGATTATAAAGAACCTAGATTGGTTTGTGCACTATATCCAAATGTTGAGAACACTTCTCTTTGGCTGGGGAGGACTACCTGCAAGTAAGAAAGCACTACCACAAGATGTTTGTTAGTAGTTAAATGAGTGGGATACCAAGCTATGTGCTTGTTATAGGAAGTGTGAAACTTCTTTAGAGATGATAGTCCACTTTTGAGAGAGAAAAGAATAATAAATAACTAAAAGAGAGGTAAAGAGAGAGTGAAATAATGATAAGATTACCATTATTAACAACCTGTATGCAACAGAGAGTGAGAGGGTGTAGGTGATATACTCTATTTATATTTTAGATTTTTTTTGGGTAGGTTTTGAAGAGGTTAGGGAACCCAAAATCATTGACATTAGTAGGGGAGTCACTGATATAGGTTATAATACCAAGGTCGGTAGTAAGGTGATCAATGTTGGTTAGCTGCTAAGGTTAATAGGGGAAATAATTATTTAAGAGCTTATAGAGGGTTTTTTTAGGTGTGGTAAATGGTTTAGATCAGGTCCATGAGGTTGGGAGAGTTATGAGAGAAAGATTATGGTTTCAATAGATCTGGTCAAAGGTTTGGTGTGTCAGGTTAAGGGGAAATAGGTGAGGAAGCTTTATAACTCCCTCATAGGGGTTTGATCAAAAGTGCATAAAGAAATGCATAGTAGATATAAAGTGATAAAAGAATGAATATTTGAGAAACCTATAAAATAAGTGATGTACTTAGCTGTAGTGGTTGTTGAATGATAAGTGCCAAACTGATGGTCCCTATCAGGGAGTCCAAAATTGAATGCCTAAACATAGAGAATAAGCAGGTGTTGTTGGTCCTCAAGAGCCCAGTTGTTGATAATGATTAAATTACATAAGATGATTGTAATCTAGGATGTCAAAAATAAAATGCCCAAAGATTTAATGTGAGTAAGAATAAATTTTATTAATTTTTACTAACCTAAACTTTAGGTTGGAGTTTGGCTTATATTTTTGACATCGGTGATCCCATCAACATCGACCATGGGTTGACCAATGTTGATGGCCCTAAAATAGGCAAACCTTACTATTTTTGGCCTTTTTTATATTGTTCTTCATGATAAGTGTGACATCCATTATAAAATGGTAAAAAATAAAAGGTTAGGAATGAGGTAGTTAATTAGGAATTTAGTTTGGAAGTGGGAATAAGTCTTGGGTAGTTAGGATGAGGGGAACAAATCTTTAGGTGACTCATCAGATGGAAATTAGTCATAGGGCAAGGTGGCTAGGTGAGGTGGTAAAGGGGGTTTTTTAATTAACTTAATTAATTATTTTAAATTAATTAAATGTGTGAAGGGTAAAAGTATGGGTTAGGGAGATTAATTGTTATTATTGAAATGGGCTTAAGGGAAGTTTTGACACAGGTAGTTATGTATGTATGTGTGACATAATTTTGGTGTCTACATTTTCCCATTTTTATCTTGCAATTTATACTGACACATTGCAAGACAAAAATATAATTTAGATGCTCTAATTATTGGATGAGGTATCCCCCCTCAAAATGGGAATCGATGAAGGAGAAACTAGAATTAGGTACTAATTTGATAAAAAGGTAATTGGGTGAATGGTGGAGAATTGAGTATCACTCTATATGCATATATTACAATGAGATATATTCAACAAAGTCAAGAATAGGCAAGGTTAATGAGGACTTAGATAGAAGTAACCAAAATACAACTTGTAAGTGATAGTAGATAGGTCAAAATAATCAAAGTTGTAGCTCCAATGGTTAATGTGTCCCAAGTATCCAAGGTAGGAAATGCCCCTAGGAAACATAAAAGGGGTGAAGGTGATAGGATGAGCTTGGTTACCATCCGTAACACCTAATATACATGTGTGTGCATAATATTCAACTATAACAGAATATCATAAGTGGTCAAGACAAGTAATGTAAGGTTGGTGTAAAAGGGTCAATGAGCGAGGAGATATTCATGATCTCTAAGAAAAGTCATTGTGGGTGAATATGTAAGTGATCTCTAATGGTTTTTTTCATGGTCGGGGAGATATATGTGATCTCTAGTTGCCCTAGTGTATTGGTAAAGTCCATAAAGTTGGTGGTTACTTTGTTAGGGAAAACATTATTAGAATGGTATCGATGTTAGTGACATTGCTAATATTGATAATATAAAGTACCAACATCGACAAAATAGGGCAAAATTACCAATGTTGGTAGGCATAAGCATTGACATTGATACCTTAGGTCAAGAATGATAACATCGGTGGCAAACCAAACCCAACAAAAAGGGGTTTGGTGGCTAACCAAACTCATTTTCAACTTTGTGATTAGAGAGAAAAACTAGAGCTTGAGAGCAACCAAGATGGTAGAACAAGGAGGGGACCTAGTAGGAGGTGCACAACCATAGGAGCTAGCTATGTTAGCTATGAGGAGATGGAAAGATGAGTTAAGAGGCTTTACTAGTTGGTTTGAAAGTTGATTTGGGTATTTATAGTTTTTAGGCTAATTTAGAGGTGGGGTGTAGAAAACATTATTATAGGGGTAGAAAAATAGGGTAGGTTAGTTTTAAGACAAATTGAATGGTTTTAAGGGTAGGTTTTTAGGTGAAATTATAAAGTTTGGGTTTGGGTCATTCAACCCTAGGGTTGAACTAGTCATTGACATTGTTGAGGTCTATTGATGTTGATCAACATGGCACTGAGGTCGATAGGTGTTTGTCAATGTAGACTGATACTAAGGCCTATAAATCATTGATGTCAATATTAATGTCAATGTTAGTAACTATAAAAAAGTAGAAAAATAGGAAAAAGGGTGAGTATGGATCCCTAATGGAAGTAGTCAACTAGCATAATAGCTGAAATAGCCTTAGAAGACCCTGTGTCGACTGAGTGTTATTAAATAGCATGATTTAGGGCCTCAGGCTAATGTAGTTCTCCTAGAGCCTAGGAAAAAGATATAAAAAGGTATGATAGGGGAAATGGGTAAAAAGGTAAGTTGAGATAGGTTGAGAGTTCTAGGGCTTAAAAGATAGGTCATAGTGTCAAGAGTTAGGGATATAGGTTGTGAGGCCTAGAGTTGTGATAGGTAGGTAAGCCTAGGGTAGAGAGAGAGAAAGAGGTAGTGAAGCATAAGGTAGAGAGAGAGGTAGTGAATTTTAGGGTAGAGAAAAAGAGACAATGAAGCCTAGGGTAGTTAGTGAGGTGGGTATATGGCCAAGATAACCTAAAAAGACCCTATGTCAACTGAGTACTACCTATATAGCCCATTTTTTAGAGGATAGGGACATTAACTTGTGGGTTTGTAGAGCTCACTATGGGTCAGGGGGAGACAAGCCAGTGAGTTGGAGATGGTAGTCATGGCATGGATCAAGAGGTAGTTTGGTCTACTATAAGATATTTTACCTACCTTCCCTCAATACAAGAGAGATGACATAGAAGCACCCCTACCATTGTCCCAAGAGATAGATGGGCTAGATTTTGAGGATCTACTAGTAGGGCCAAGTGTTGGAGACCTAGGGTATATTCTTGGGTAGGGTTACATCTGGTGATGGAGGTTAGGAGGCCACCACCAGATTTATAAGGGTTGGTGAGAGAGAGGGATGTAGTGGTACAGGCATGAGATGCAGTGATGCAGGCTTGAGATATAGCCTAGGCATAGGTTTTAGCCTTATAAGGGTAGGTGGTGATGTTATAGGGTTAGATTAGGGCACTACAGGGCTAGGTTGTAGCACTACAAGGCTAGGTTATAGTTTTATAGGGTCAAGTGACTATAGTGATAGTAGAGAGAGATAGTTTGAGAGTAACAAATAAGGTTGTTCCTCCTCCTCCACCACCATAGGGACTAGTATAGGTTTTGACATCATTAGGTGATATGGGACCTCCACAAGTTGTATCTCTAGTGATTTATTTAACCACCCTGGATGAGATTGCCTACTATGAGAGGGAGATTAAGAAGTTCCCATAGATTCAAAGATATTCAAAGTTTAGAGAGTAGGAGAGGTTGATGTCATGTGCCAAAGCTTCTATCTCATGTAGATATAGATGGATGGAGAGTGATAATGACAATACTTCCTCATGACCACGTGGAGAGCCTCAAAGACCTTGAGTGTCAATGTTTTTCTAGTTTTGATTATATTTATTATATGTATACTGTCCTACAAGCTGAAGATGTGAGATGTATATTTTAAGAGAGAGATATGATGTTATGATGATGTAAATGATTATTATTTTGATATCACACACACACACACAATATGTTCATTTATTGATATGTTGAGATGTGTTTATTGTGATTATGATGATGATATAGATGATGATTATTTTTATGTTATGTTAATTTGATGTTAATGCTGATCATGTTAGTTGAGTTAGACTAGCCTTTCCAATATATGTGATGGTATATGCATAGGTGGTTGGTTAGTTTCATCTTAGCATTTTTTCATATTTCATGATGGTGTATGCTTAAAATGAATAAATTGGTTATGTTAGTTTATTTGAGGATTTTTTCATATTTGTGATGGTGTATGCTTAAAATAAATTAAGTAGGATTTGTTAGTGTTGGTATGACATTATTTATTCATCTCAAATAGAGAGATCAACATGTGATGTGGAT
Source organism: Torreya grandis (assembly GCA_037957365.1). Taxonomy (NCBI): domain Eukaryota; kingdom Viridiplantae; phylum Streptophyta; class Pinopsida; order Cupressales; family Taxaceae; genus Torreya; species Torreya grandis. The sequence continues at coordinate 1,208,384 of JARHVA010001256.1, forward strand.
GGGAAAATAAAGAGGCAAAATGCTCATGCATTGGCAAAGACCATAATTAAAACATAAATAGGCTCATGAAAATGAGCCTCTTTCATGCCTTATATATTTGAGCCATTGTGTTTGTTAAAGAAGCATCATGTTTACCTTATATTAAGTGAGCTTCATAGTCCCTTAAAAGAGTATGAGGATAAAAAGGCTAAAATGAGGGAAAATGTTTGGGTAGAATAACCTATAAAGTAGAAATGATATGCCCCTTTTGTGGGTGACCTAGGAGCTAATATAGGCAAGTCCATGACTTCAATCCTTTTTTTTTCTTAAGTTGATCAATGCGAGAAGCCTACAATGGGATTTTGTATGGGTTAAGGTCATATAAAGTTGTGAGAAGCCATTTTCATTTGTTTTTCCCTTTGAGAATAAATCTTGGCTTAGTCATCCTTCAAGGGATTGATATAAGTGTTTGTTTTTAATTTTAAATAGCTATCCTTCAAGAGAGTAATCTATTGATAGTAGTAAAGGGAAGTTACATAGTTGTCCTTGAAGGGAGTAGTATACATTGAGAAGTATGACTTGAAACTTTATAACTTTTTCAAATATCCCCTTTTTTTTTGCTTTGGTCATGGACAAGACTATAGAGCCCTAGAAGTTTTCCACTTTGAGGGCAAAACCATACCATTGTGTAAGTTAACTAAGTGTATAAGAGTAAGGGTGTAGAGGAATGGAAATGAATGTAATAGGGATGCTCAAGGGATGAGCTCAATTTAAGCATGAGGTAAAGTGATGCTTGTTTAACAAAAGAATGGTCATAGGTGTAAGGCATTTAAAGGCTCAAGTTTTGGCCTTCCTTTAAGAGAATACAAGTGATAAGTTCCTAAGCTATACTTGTGAGTTATGACATAAGGTCTAAGCCAATTAGGATCAAACTTACCCCATTTACTTTTCTCCATGCTTGTCACATGCTGATTTTATTTTAAGATGAGATCTCCTAGATTGAAATATCACTCTTTGAGGTTTCTGTTATAAGCACATTTGATATGCTCTTGATAGATTTTGAGGTGGTTAAGGGTTATGAGATGACGTTCATCAAGAAATTCAAGTTGAGCCAAAACTTCTTGGCAAAAATCATCGTTAGTAAATATGTCTTGTAGAGAAATGCAAATAGAAGGAATCTAGACCTCAAGAGGCAAAATAGCCTCCATCCCATATACCAATAAAAAAGGTGTAGCACCCATAGGTGTTTGAATGTTATTATAGTAAGCCCATAAATCAAAAAGAATATGTGTGTGCCAATCCTTACCCATATTGTTGAATACTTTCATTAGAAGTTTGGTCAATGTTTTGTTAGAAGCTTCTACCTTTCTGTTAGCTTGTGGATAGTATGGTGATGAGAAGTTTAATTTGATTCAAAATGTATCATAAAGACTTTAAAAAGTCTTGTTGTTGAAAGATTTGCCATTATTTTTTATAATATTATGAGGGACACCAAAATAATAGATGATGTGATGGTTGATGAAGTCAACAATTTTGTCAGCTTTAGTGGAGATGAGAGGGATGGCCTTGAGCCACTTGGTGAAGTATTCAGTGGAAATAATGATAGAATGATGATGAAGGGATGAATGAGGGTTAATTTTTCCAATTAGATATAAGACCCATTGGGAGAAGGGCTAAAAGTATTTGGCAACTTGTAATGCATGACTAAGAACATGAAGGAGGTTAGCATGTTGTTGACACTTGACACAATGTTGAACATAATCAGCATAGTCTTGATGAAGTGTGGGTCAATAATAGCCAAGTCAAAGGATATATAGTCTTTAATAGAAAAGGGAGTCTTAGTACTAGTGAGGCATCTAAGGAGAAGATCATCAAAACCTCATGTGTAGATAAGTCCCCTTAGGATAGTGTAATGAGTGACACATTTTATGAAAACCCATTTACCATTATTGAAGAGATCAAAAGGAGTAATAGGGAAGGAAAGATAATCCATGAGTTGTTTGTACCATAAGTCATGTGGGTTGGTTGTTACATTTCTAACAAAGAGGATGTTAACTAAGACATAGGAAGGTAATATTAAGTGATGCATGGTGACATAGATTCTTGAGGAAGGGGATGAAGAGGGTATGTGTGAATCAAGTGAAGCCATCATGTCAGCAAACTTGTTTATAGATCGAGGAATAGTTTATAAGAGATAAGAGTCAAATGATCCCAAGAGAGTATTTACATGATGTTTATACCCCTGTAGAATTTCATTTTTGCATTGGTAGGAACCATTAACTTGGTTAACCACTAGCTGAGAATCACCAAAAATGGTTATGGATTTGATACCCAAGAAGAGAGATTTTTAAAGTCCTAGAATCAAAGCCTCATAGTTAGTGCATTCAAAATCTAGTTTAAATGATAAAGGCATAGGCTCACCATCTAGAGGAATAAGAATGACCACTACAACCCCACCATGTTGGCATTTAGATCTATCAAATAACATGATCATTTGATAGGAGATGTCATCGGTAGAGAGTGTTATAATGGATTCAGTAGGGAATTCAAGGTTTTAAGGCTGATTATCAAGTAAAAGGGTAGTAGCTAACTAGTCAGTGATTATTTGCCCTTTAATAAACTTTTGTTGAATTAATTTTAAATCAAATTTAGAAAAAATCATGAGCCACCAAGCTACACATTGGTTGTGATATAGTTTGTAATGCATGTATTTAAGGGGATCAATATGGGTGACCACATAGGTTTTGTGATTTAGGAGATAATGTCAAAGATTAGAGGTAGAAAATACCAACACAAGGCAAAGTTTTTTAGTATGGGTATATCAATTTTCATATTCAATAAGTGTGTGGATTATGTAATAAACCACCTACTCTTAATGTTGATCATCTCGATATGCAATCATAACACCTAGAGAATGGTTTATTACAGAGATGTATAGGTAGAATGAGTGATTTTCCTTAGGTGGAATAAGAACTAGTAGGGAAAGGAGGTATTATTTAAGTACATCAAAAACTTCCTAGTAATCTATATTCCAATGGAAGAAGACATTGTTTTTAAAGAGACGGTGAAAGGGCTAGTAGCGATCTAACAATTAGGAGATGAATCAATGGATTGACTAAAGTTTTCCCTATCAGTTGCAGAGTTATTTGATATTAATAGGTGGAAGCATCTCTAAGATTGCTCTAACCTTAGTAGGATCAACCTCGATACCATGGAGAGAAATGATAAAACCTAAGAGTTTACTGAAAAGAACACTAAAGACACATTTTTTAGGTTTAGTCAAATGTTATATTGGAGGAGATGAGAAAATATAATTTTGAAAATTGTCAAGTGATCTTGATGAAGTTTAGACTTGTCTAATAAGTCATCCACATAATCTTCCATAATTTTGTGTAGGATATCATGGAAAATGTAAGTCATGGTGCATTGGTAAGTTACACCAGTATTCTTTAAGCTAAAAGGCACGACCCAATAATAAAAAGTCCCCCATGGGGTAATAAAGGTTGTCTTGTGTTGATCCTCAAGAGTAACCAAGATTTGATTATATCTAGAGAATATATCCATAAGTTATAGCATCTTATGGTGGTCATTAGATCAACATGTTGGTCAATACTTGGCAATGGGAAATCATCTCTTAGATAAGTGAGGTTTAAATCATGATAGTTGATGAAAATATAGATTCCCTCAGTCATTTTTATGATAGGAACAATATTGGAAATCTAATATAGGTATTCGATGGGTTGGATAAAGTTTACAGAAAGGAGGTGTTGGAGCTCTTCTTTGACAAGGAGATCAATATGAAAATGCAGCTTGTGAAGCTTCTACTTACTAGGTGTAGCATCTTGATTGGTGATAATGTTATGGGTGATGATAGAGGGGTCAATACTAGGCATGTCATTATAAGACCAAGAATAGGCTTTGCTATGATCATTAAGAAATGTGGCATAATCAGCTTGCTTACAGGAATCTAAAGATTGGCCAATCTTGAAGACACGAGGGTTATCATGAGAAGGCAAGTTGATGTCAATGGTGGATTTATTTAACATAGCTTGTGTTTCAGATGGGAGTGATCTTTAGATATAGGAATCATCCACAACTATGTAGGTGATAATTGTGTCATCATCTTAACATTGGACAATGTTATCAGTGGGAGAGTCTTCATCAATTATTTTAGGATTAACGAGAGGAAGGGACCTTGTTTCCTTATCTTGATGATAGGTGAGAGGCCCTAAATGGATGGCATTTATTGACAAAAAAATTAAGAGGTATATATACCTTTGATTCAATCAATGATGGTGGAGAAGGAGAGAGTGGTTCTTCAACAATTGGTTCATGATAAGTCTTAATAAGTTTAGTTGGTTTGGCATATCCCACTCCATGCCTCTTTTTGGCATTTTCAATGGTGTTGCTAGTATTATATTCAATAGGCATATGGACACCTTTTTTTTAGTGACCCAAACCAAATCCTTTCTAGGCACACCTATAGAGCTAGGTGTGAGAAAATCTAGGGTTACTCAAGAAATAAAAGTCACAAGTAAATGGTTGTGGCAAAGAAGATGGATTGTTGACAACGAGAGCTTGATCAATTCCCCCATATGTGAAATTAGTTCAAAGGTTATGGGGGCCATAAGGGATGACCATCCAAATATGAGGATCATAATTTCATCACATGTGAAGCCTTCCATACTATTGTAGAGTAGAGAACATGTCAAGTGTCAACAAATGATATTCATCACATGACAAATGTTGAAAGGTCTCCTCCATAGGATCTTTGTCAAGAATTTGTGTTATCGGTATTTATGTAACCATGAGATTGGATCTTGTAGAAGATTTAGAAGTATCATGAGGAGAAGATGATGTTTTTAATGGAATGAGAACATCATTGGGACTATAGGTCATGTTGCATGTTTTAAATGGAGGTGGGTCAGAAGGTATGATATATACTTGTCCATCATGTTCAAACTTGACATAGTAGTGAAAAGTTGAGGGTACACATGCTATAGCTCATATCTAAGGTCATCTAAGAAGTATGTTATATTGTAACTCTCCTTCTATAATGTAGAATATCTTGGGAATAGTGTAGGGACCTACATGGATATGTAAGACAATAGTACCCATCGTAGTTGTTGTAGTATCATTAAAGGAATAAAGTACCACATCAGTTTGAGACATGTAATTATCAAGAAGGGCTAGTTGTTTGTAGGAATGGGTGGAAATAATATTAATACTAGCTCCCCCATCAATCATAACTCTCTTGATATGATTTTGATAAATATATTAGGTAATAAAAAGGGTAGAATCCTGACTTCAAGATGTTGACGTAGAATTTTTGAATCATTGAAAGAAATTAGGGAGATGGAATTAAGGGAGCTGACCAAAGTTACAAGAGGTTGGGGATCATCTAATTGTACCTCAATCACTTTCAAAGCAATAATCAAAGCTTGAAAGTATTGGGATGAGTTTTGGATTAACTCATACAAAGACATTTTCACAGGAGTTTGGTGAAGTTGTTTCACCATTGAGATTTGAATAATGTCTAAAGATGTTATTTTAGGAACACCCAAGATAGAAATATTAAGATTAAAAGGTGGAGTGTCTTTGGTGAAAGGATGAGCCCAAGGAGCAGTGACCTTTTCCTTAGCTTTATCATTTTAGTTTTATGATTGTGTGGCCACATTAACTATTTTGATTTGAAATGTCATTAAAGGAGGTGGTAAAGGGGTTATGACGACATCTTTGGGTTTGAATTTAGGTGGAATAGTAGGAGGCAATATGGATTCCAAAGGTGGAATAATAGGAAGGTTAACAGTAGTATCATTGAAGAGAGTGTCGACATCAAAGTGTTGTCAAATGACTGTTGTGAGAGATTTATAACTCTTAGTATTATGTCCAAGTGAATGATGATATAAACACACTTGTGTATCATTAAAACAAGATGGATTCATTCTAAGAGGATTATAAGGCTTAATGGGAGGAAGAGTTATTATGGAAGATTGCAATAATTGATGTAAGAAAAAGACTTGGGAGCTTGTAGGTGGGCTCATACTTGTTATGCAAATAGGAGTGGACACTTTCTTGTGTTTTGGTGATAAAAAGGTAATTTTACATGGTGCTTTATGTTGGGTGAATATTTTGTCAACCAGCTAACTGGTGAACAAAATAGGTCTCTTCAACCATAGCATAGGGAGATTAGTCAGCTAGATGTGCAGGTTTACTACATCAATAGGGGACAAATCTCTCCTCTCATTAAGGGGAGGTTCCATATGAATATGTAGGAGCTATATGCTATATATATAAGCAGAAAATAACACTCAGGGGTAAGATACACCATCCATATCTCTTCTTTCAAAGATGATGTTCATAAATAAAGGAGAAAATCATGGTGAAAACACTGATGGCACTTCTCTTCTTTCAGAAGTGTTCTTGTAGGGGACAACAGTTCTTTCAGGTAGGATAAGTAACTAGTAACAAAGTATAAAGTAACCATCAATCTAAGATGTAGCACAAAGTCTCCACCTTGACTTCCCAAGAGTGAGATATGAATAAAAATGGGGGCACAAAGTCATCCCAAGGTTCTTTACATAGAAATAGAAAATAAACACACACTGAAGACAACTATGACAACACAAAGTCTAAAAGTAGCTGGCTTCAAGACACCTTCCTTATCAATTCCACTAGCTCTACTTGTAAAATTGCATAAACAAGAATACGTTTAGGAAATAGACATAAGAACAATCTCCTAGAATGATACAAGCTATAATAGCACAAAGTCTGAAAGTAACTTGCTTTATGATTCAAACAAGGAAATATGATAAAAAATCTGAGCTCAAAGTCTCAGTGATGCCTTTCAATTTGGGTAGAGTTTTGCTTTTAGTAATGTGAAGATATCCCTTAAAATGATACAAGATATTACATTATATAGAGGCCAAGGAAGGCTTGGCACTTTGTCCCATAGAGCGACCCATGCTGTGCATTAATGCCTTGGATGCATTTTTGGTTCTATCAGGGAGGGCCATGCTGGAGTAGGGTGGTTGCCTTAACTATGGCATGTTGATTCATCTCCAATGCCTTCTCCTAATCTTGAGTCACTTATTCTATCACCTACTATCTGCGCAACTATCCACTTTGCCTTTACTCCAAAAGGGGATAAATAAGCTGCACTTTTAATGCTTGCAGGCCCAAATACCTACTTGGTGGACTATTCCACCTACTAGAAATAAATCCTATTAATATTTCCCTCTTTGTCTCTTCTTCCTTTTGGCCTTGGCCTTAAGGTCTTTGAATGCATTTGAGTCCACGTTTTAAGCTTGCAAAGATCAACAGACACCTCATTGCCACAAATTTGACATTTGCAGGTTCATCATCATTTGAAAGCTAACAGCTAGTTGGTCATCTTAAATTTGACATTTGCAGTCCTATCATCCTCCTTAGCAATTCCTTCATGTCTTTCTCACTTGCTATGGATACTTTCCACTGTGATGTAGGTGAGGACACGTGGCAGCATTCATAGCTTTGAAACAAGCTTATCTAAATAAGATTTAAAACTTGTTAGAAACTTAAAGTGCAGATGCAGACACTTGTCACATTCTGCTTGTTTATGAAGGACATGTGGCAAGTTCTACCACTTTGAAACTTATTAGAGATTGTGTCTCAGCATACGACACTTGGCAGTTTCTACTACACTTTGAGGCTTGATCTTTATCAAAGGGAACTTTCCCTTTGGGGTCTTGAAAGAAGGTTCATTTTTTGAGTATCGACTATCCTCCGTGAGGGTACTGACCCTTCAAGATCTCTTAGGTGGCCTTCAAGATTTAATTTATTTGGTTAGGATTGATCCTTTATTTCCTTTAGATAAAATGTTTGAAGGAATTCCTTCAGATAATTTGTTTGAAGGAAATCTTTCCTTGGCTCTGTGTCTTTATATTGGGAGTACTCTATCTTTAACACGTGGCACATTCTACTACTTTTAACAAGTGACACGTGGCATCTTCCACTAGAATAGGTGAGGACACTTGGTAGCATCTGCATAACTTATAGGGGCTTTTAGAAACCTTTGAGAGTCCTATAGGAGATGACATGTGGCAACTTCTATTGAGCTCCAAAAACACTTACAAAAACATTTAAGACTCATTTGGATTCACACGAATGATGACACTTGACACATTTCGCTTATTCCTATGACTTACTTGGGGTCCACCACATCCCTTACTCAATAACTACAGATGTCGACACTTGGTGGCTTCTATTGAGTTTTACCAGGGACATGTGGCAACTTTCATTACTTTTTAGAAATAGATTACAACCTTCCATGATTAACACTTGGCATTTTTTATGGGACCCTGAGAGAAGCTTGGAAACTTATAAGAATCCTAAAGCATGGATGTTAATACTTGTCACACTCTGCTGAGTTACAATGGAACACATGGCTACTTTCGTTCTATTTTAGCAATCACACAAATGATGACATGTAGAGCACTCTACTTACTTTTTTAGTAACTCATCTGGCACCCACCATAGTTATTACTTGATAATGAAACCAAAGGAAGATACATTAGTCGTTGACACTTGGTAGCCTCCACCGAGCTTTGCATATGACATGTGGCACATTTTTCTCCTTGGTCTTTTTCTTTCACATGCTCTTTTGAACCATTTGATCGAATTGACTGATTGAAACAACCCTAGAAATGTATGAGTGTTGGAAACTTGCTCTTTTGGAGGAATTTACTTGTTAAATCCATTGAACCCTTTGAACCTGTTAATTTCAAGCATGTTGAGTCTATAGATTTCTCCCTGTGAAGTCTGTAGAAATTGAGAAGATTGAAAATTGAGGAATTTGAATGCTTGGGACAAATTTCAAAAAGGGAAGAGATAATTTTGGTCTATATAGGGCCAAAATAGTCCATAGGTTGTCCCAAAAATGAGTGACATTTTTTGGGGACAACAATTGGCTCTAGTTGGGGAACTTCCTTCAGTTGGAAACTTGAAACACAGTTGAGGGGGGTAGAAACTAGAATCTCTAGTGCCTTGAAGTATGCCATTGGGCTATGGAGTCATGCTACCCAAAAAAGAATGATGCTAAAAAAAAGCACAAAATAGAACTAAAGACTATACAAATATATATATGTACAGATGATCTTATCTGATGCCTCAAGATTTGAAGCACTTTAGATGCCACCCATTGTGAGATAGTGAAAATAGCATTCCATCCTGATAAACTAATAAGAAACTATTTTCTCCCCAAAATTAGTGATGGGTGAATGGAACTCTCCACTAGGAATCATATTTTTTATGCACTCCTTTTGGTTCTCTCTTCTTGCCCTATGGCAAGGCATGGTCTTCAATCTAAAAATTATAACTCCTTGCTCTCTTGGTGAAGAGTTCCTTTTCCTAACTTTGGAGTATAGCAGTATGGTCCACTACCATAGCTCACTGTTTTACTAGTTTAGTCTAGCACATGTTTTGATTGTTAGCATCACACCCCTAACAAACCATTAGTTTAACATCTCCTTTGGCATGAAGGAGTTTGACATCTTCATCTTGAACAACCTTCAATTTGAGTAATAGAGATTCATACTCGGTAGTGTTGTTGGTGTTGTTGAACTGCAACTTGTGTGAAGGAGGAAGAATATCTCCTTGAGGAGATATCAACACCATCCCAGCTCTAGCATTGGTAGGGGAATTGCTGCCATTGAATTCCTAGATCCAAACATCATCAAAAACTAATCTTTTATCAAATTTCTCTTCATTAAAGAAGGAAGATCCTTTTTCATCTATACTACACCCTACAAATTCTTTTGATGTCTTGTTTGAATCAATATTTGGATCACCACCTATAGGACTTTCATCAGCTAAAACATGAACATCTTCTGTGGATAAGAAGTAATTACCCCTACTTGAATACTCAAATAGAATCTAAGCTTCAGGTGCTGATTTTTGAGTGACCACATATTTTGCCTCCTTTTCAGGGAGCAATCTCTTCATTACACTTTTTATAGGGATCCTTGCCTCAGATAGGTCCATGCTTATTTCTCCTCTCACATCCTTGCAAAAATTTCATCCAAGTAGAATGTCATAGGATGCAGGGGCATCAGCCACCAAGATAGTCATCTTGATTCTCTTATCTGGGAATGCTGCAAATGTGAATTGGGCATCCTTGATTTGCCTCAACAATAGCACTTGTTTGTTTTCCATGGAGAAACATCTCCTAAATGTCTTGTTCAGTGTAAGACCAAAATATTCTACCACTTTGGTAGGCATGACATTGTCTGAAGCACTAGAATCAATGATGTAGTTACTCAGCTTGTGACCGTTTATCAACAGGGAAACATGAAAAGGCTCTATTTTCCTAGGGGTAGTAGGAGGAGTAATGACAAGGTTGTTTGGGATATACATGTTCCTTAGGGGATCATGAGTTACCTTCTTAGCTTCTTGTCATGTAGGGATGGTTGTATTCTTCACACACTCTACCGACTTGTCCAACTACTTAGGATTGGCTTGTAGGAATTCAAATTCAATCATTTAAATTTTGGTTTTCTTGACATGGTCAACTATGTCAAATGACTAAAATGGACTAGGAAGAGAGGATGGGAGTTCATCCTTTTGGTTTTTAGGGGGGGAAGACTGACCTATGAATTTAAAGTTGAAGGTGTAGAAATGTTTGGGGTACTTACTTTTTTAGCAACCATCAAGTCCTTTGGCTAGAAAGGCAGAGTGGTTCCACACTTGTCAATTAAAATTATTGGTTGAGGTCACTCCTCTGTCTTCTCTTTATTAGCTTGTTGGGCTGACTGGTTCTTAGACTAGGTGAGCACTGCATATGATTCATCATCTACCTTACCTTCACTTCTGGGTTCATCCTAATAATTCAATAAACCAATGTGGGAGTCACCAACTGATTCTTCTTAGTCTGCTGCAAAGATATCAGTGTCATTTTATTGATTAAAATCAAGTTGGAAAGAGAAATCATGTTTTATTTCTAGATATCTAATTATTGAGTTGGTTGGAGGCACTTTAAGGGCAAGGTTCCTTTGTGGGGGAAGAAGATGATTTGTTTGCCCTTGATTCCTGGTAGCATTGCCTTGATATGACTGGTTCTGAAATGTCCTCCTTGGCATATCTTGATAAGGAGGAGTAGACATACCTTGGGCCACTTGTCTTTTCAAGGCTAGCAGTTCATTTTCTAGCTTTTACACCATTTGATCAGTGGTGCTTATAGATGGATACTCATAAGATGAAGAGGATTAACCTCTATCTGGGTCTCTCCTTATCTTTCCTACCAAGATAAGGTCATCTTCTACCTTAGTAGCCAAGTCTTGAGCAGCAACAAGGTCTATGTGTCTAGCCCGTCTCAACAAAAAACTCACTTTAGGTAGTTGTGAGTTGATGAAAAAATACTTAAGATTTTGAGGTGTCGACTGGGCGATCATGGGAATCCTATGCCTCAGCTTGTTGAACCTAGCAATGAAGTCCCTCATAGGTTCATGAGGCTCCTTCTTCATTTGTGTGAGCTAGGATAGCAAGGCATGTGCATCTTCTGTAGGTTTGAACATAGATTCAAATTTATCTTGGAGTGTGTCCCAGTCATTCACTAATCTATCTTGAAGATGGTAGAACTAGTTTTCAATAACACCTTGTAGTGTTTCCATGAAGATCATGACTGCGACGTCCTCAAATTCCACTCTTATTATGCCACAGGCTATGCTAAAGGCTACAATGTGTTCATCAAGGTGAACTCTTCTATCACCAAAGAATTGGGGAAATTCTTTCTTGAGTTGTGTGGAAGTTCATGTAGAGGTGGAGTAAGGTTTAGTGGATCAAATGAGTTACCCCAAGGGCCTTGAGCCATGATTTGATTATGCAAAAGTGGGATTACAAATCTGGGTAGAGTATGGATAGGCAAACCTCTGCTAACAATAGAAAAAGAAGCTTTGCCTTGTATTGGTGACCTAATAGGGGTAGGAGGAAGACTCCTAGTTCGTTGAAGGTGAGGTTGTGGAGGAAACAAATCAAAATTGCTCTGCTACACTAACTCAAAAGTAGGGTCAATAACACCTTGAAATTTTTGGCTTCTTGTATACCATGGAGCTACTAGATTGTAAGACAAAAATGAGAAAGAACTGGCCCTACTTTAGCTTGAAGCTTGAGACTTAAAACTACGTGCTTTTCCCCAGTGGAGTCACCAAAAATTGTTGGGTGAATATTTTGTCAACCAACTAACTAGTGAGAAAAATAGGTCTCTTCAACCACAACATAGGGAGATTGGTTAGCTAGATGTGCAGGTTTACTACATCAATAGGGGACAAATCTCTCCTCTCCTCAAGGGGAGGTTCCCTATGAATATGTAGGAGCTATATGCTATATATATAAGTATAAATAACACTCAGGGGTAAGATACACCATCCATCTTTCTTATTTCAGAGATGATGTTCACAAACAAAGGAGAAAATCCTAGTGAAAACACTAAAGGCACTTCTCTTCTTTCAAAAGTGTTTTTGCAGGGGACAGAAGGAGTTATTTTAGGTAGGATAAGTAACTAGTAACAGAGTATAGAATAACCATCAATCTAAGATGTAGCACAAAGTCTCCACCTTACTACCTAAGAGTGAGATACAAAGAACAATGGGGGCAAAAAGTCATCCCAAGGTCCTTTACAAAGAAATAGAAAATAAACACACACTGAAGACAACTATGATAGCACAAAGTCTAAAAGTAGCTAGCTTCAGGACACCTTCCTTATCACTTCCACTAGCTCTACTTGTTAAATTGCATAAACAAGAATACATTTAGGAAATAGACATAAGAACAATCTCCTAGAATGATACAAGCTATAACAACACAAAGTTTGAAAGTAACTTGCTTTCTGATTCAAATAAAGAAATATGATGAATAATCTGAGCTCAAAGTCTCAGTGATGCCTTTCAATTTGGGAAAAGTTTTTTTTTTAGTAATGGGAAGATCTCCCTTAAAATGATATAAGATATTAAATTGTATAGAGGCCAAGGAAGGCTTGGCACTTTTTCCCATGGAGTGACCCATGCTGTGCATTAATGCCTTAGATGCATTTTTGGTTCTGTCAAGGAGGGCCATGCTAGAGTAGGGTGGTTACCTTAACTATGGCATGTTGATTCATCTCTAATTTATTCTCCTAAGTCTGAGTCAATTATTATATCACCTTCTATCCACATAGCTATCCACTTTGCCTTTACTCCAAAAGGGGACAAACAGGCTGCACTTTCAATGCTTGTAGGCCCAAATACCTACCTAATGGATTGTTCCACCTACTAGAAATAACTCTTGTTGATATTTACCTCTTTGTCTCTTCTTCCTTTTAGCCCTAGCCTTAAGGTCTTTGAAATCATTTGGGTCTACATTTTAAGCCTGCAAAAATCAACAAACACCTCATTGCTACAAATTTGACATCTATGGGTCCATCATCATTTGAAAGCTAATGGCTAGTTGGTCATCTTAAATTTGATGTTTGCAAGCCTATCATCCTCCTTAGCAATTCCTTCATGTCTTTCTCACTTTCTATGGCCACTTTCCATTGTGATATAGGCAAGGACACATGGTAGCATCTACATCTTTAAAATAAGCTTATTAGAATAAGCTTTGAAACTTGTTAGAAACTTGAAGCACAGATGCAGACACTTGTCATATTCCACTTGTTTACGAGGGACATGTGGCAAGTTCCACCACTTTGAAACTTATTAGAGACTGTGTCTTGGCATATGGCACTTGGTAGCTTCTGCTACACTTTGAGGCTTGATCTTTCCCGAAGGGAACTTTCCCTTTGAGGTCTTGAAAGAAGGTTCATTTTCTAAGTGTCGACTATCCTCCATGAGGGTAGCGAACCTTTGAGATCTCCCAGGTGGTCTTTAGGCTTTAATTTCTTTTGTTAAGCTTGATCTTTTATTTCCTTTAGACAAAATGTCTGAAGGAATTTCTTCAGATAATTTATCTAAAGGAAATCTTTCCTTGGCTCTACGTCTTTATATTGGGAGTGCTCTGTCTTTGACACATGGCATGTTCCACTACTTTTAACAAGTGACATGTGGCATCTTCCACCAAAATAGGTGAGGACACTTGGTAGCATCCACCTAACTTATAGGGGCTTTTAGAAACCTTTGAGAGTCCTACAGGAGATGACATGTGGTAGCTTCTGCTGAGCTCTATAAACACTTATAGAAACATTTACGACTCATTTGGATTCACAAGGATGATGACACTTGGCATGTTCCACTTGTTCCTATGACTTACGTGGGGTCCACCACAACCCTTACTCAATAACTATAGATGTTGACACTTGGTGGCTTCCACTGAGTTTTACTAGGTACACATGGTAACTTCAGTGGATTCTTAGAAAGAGATTACAACCTTTCATGATTGACACTTGGCATTTTCCATGGGACCCTGAGAGAAGCTTGGAAACTTATAAGAAGCCTAAAGCGTGGATGCTAACACTTGTCGTGCTCCAATGAGTTATAATGGAACACGTGGCTACTTATGCTCTATTTAGCAATCACATGGATGATGACATGTGGAGCGCTTTGCTTACTCTTTTAGTAACTCGTCCAAATCCCACCATAGTTCTTACTTGATAATGAAACCAAAGGAAGATACAGTGGCCATTGACACTTGGCAGCCTCCATCGAGCTTTGTAGATGACACATGGCATGTTTCACTCCTTGGTATTTTTATTTTGCATGCTCCTTTGAACCATTTGATTGAACTGATTGATTTTATATAACCCTGGAAATGTATGAGTGTTGGAAACTTGCTCTTTCAAAGGAATTTACCTGTTAAAGCCATCAAACCCTTTAAACCTATTAATTTCAAGCATGTTGAGTCTGTAGATTTCTCCCTGTGAAGTCTATAGAAATTGAAAAGCTTTAAAAATGAGGAATTTGAATGCTCAAGACAAATTTTGAAAAGGGAAGAGACAATTTTGATTTGTACAGGGCCAAAATAGTCCATAGGTTGTCCCAAAAATGAGTGACATTTTTTGGGGACAACACTTGATTTGGTGACAATAGATTTATATGTTTTACTATCACTTTCTTAATGTCAGATGTGAGAGGCCTACTAGATGAAAAAGGTAGGAGTAGAGGTAGCTTAGCCTTTTATTTTGCTTGGTTAGGAAATATTCCAACTAAAGTAGAGGGGTGTGGCCCAAAAATGGATGGTAAAGTTAAGGGTTGAAGAAGGGATCAATGAGATCTAGGGTGCTTAAAATTCTTTTGTAATTTAGGCCATGAAACTCTAACTTGTGGTTGAGGAGTTAAATCTAATTTCACCTATAGATGAATTAAATTAGAAATTTGGTGTACACCTAAGGGTTTGATCTACTTCGATGTGACATATAGCTATGAAGGTGAGGGTTCTAACATAGATGGTTGAACTTCAAGTGCTTTTAGTGAAGAAGCTCTAGCTTTGTCAAAGACCTTGGGGTAAAGGGTAGTAAGGGGATTGGTGGTAAAGGTTGACATTCATTGTGTTATATAATGAGTTTTTAGACAGTCCTAAAATGTTACATGGTCTAGCTTCATGGAGTCAATAAATTATAGACTTTTCACCAAAAATGAGAAAGGTTTAGATGAAGTTGACATAGGCCTTATAGTTGTGTCTTTAGAAGACTATAGTGTTTGAGAAAGAGGGAAATTAATGGTTTCTACTACTTCAGGCCAAAGACAAGAAAGAATTACAATGGGGTCCTCTTCAACATAGATGGGAGAAGAGGCATGGTCTACCATGGGTGGAGGGGAGGTAGGTGAAGAAGGTTACTCAAAAGTGTAAAGAATAGGTATTATGGCTCCCTCAACATTTGGGTGAGGCATGGGTAAAGTATGATCGTTCATATGTAAAATAAGGGGTAAGAGTGTTATAATTAGAGTAGGCACAATAAGTCACTCATTTATTATGGGTGTAGATAATACTAACTCCTATAAGTGAAAAGGTGGAGTGGGTGGGGTACTACTCTCTATAGGTGGAGGAGAGGTAGGAAAAGAAGGTTCCTCAAGAGGGTATAATGTAAGAATGATTTTCCCTTCAACATGTGGTTGAAGAATAGGTAGGGTGTGGTCTTCAAGTGGTAATAAGATAGGTAATATTGGTGCAAATAGAATTAGTATTATAGGCTCCTCAAGTGGAAAAAGGAGTGGTAAATGAGGTTCTTCCTCTTGAGGTGTGGATTGGGTGAAATAGGCTCTTCTACCTAAGGAGGAAAAATGGGTAAAACAAATGCTACTGAATGTGGGGGAGGGGTTGATGAAATGGATGTCTCTTATTGAGGAGAAGGTTGAACTAAAGGTAAAAGAAAGATCATATTAACCTTATGGATATTATGATCACCTAAGTTGTGGACTGGACAATACTTTAATTTAGTGAATGGTTAGGAAAAGGGTGTTTAAACACATCCATACTTTGATTAGGGGGTGCATTAGGATTATCCAATATGAGATCACCTCTATCAAGCATATCTTGAATAATGTTCTTGAGTGTCTTACAATTATTATAATTATGGCCTTTAACTCGATGGTAACCAAAAAACTCATCTTCCTTGTACTAGGTTGGGATAGGATGGGAAGGGTCAAACTATATAGGAGGTTTGATATGAGGAAGGGTTATCACACTTTGTTGTAATAGTTTCTCCAAGACAGATGTATATGACTCCTTGATGGGAGTGTATTATCTTTATTCATACCATTGTTGTAATTGTTTGGTTAGATTTTGAGAAGTTGAGGAATTTAATTGGTTTGTGGTTGTGGAAGAGGTTAACTTAATGATCACTGTGTTGGTAGAGCCTTTATCCTTTTGGTAAGAGGGAGAAATTTTAGAGGAGGAAGAGGAGTCATTTGACCTGGAATTAGGATTCTTACTGTGTAACTTGACTTTGCCTTCATATATAGTACAAACCGTAAGTTTTCATGCCATTGTAAAGGCCTCATCAAATGTGCAAAAAGTTTTTACCTAGAGTGTGTATGAGATGTGCTTAGCACATGCCCTTGAGAATAGCTCAATAAGCTCAAGTTGGGGTAAGGAGAAGGAGAATCGATTGATCAAGCTTCTCCAATGAGTGACAAAATCTACAATAGACTCATCATCAAATTATCTGATAGAATAAAAGTCTATTATAGAAACCTTCTTAGAAATGTTAATAGAGAAATGGTCTAGGAATATTTATGCAATTTAGGTAAATGAGAAAAGGGAGTGCTAAGGTATAGAGCTATACCAATCCAAGGCAGCACTTGAAAGAGACATAGGGAAAGTGTGAAGCAGTAACACATCATCATGCCCTATTAAATAACAACCATGTCTAAATGCTCACAAGTGCTATTATGGGTCCTCTTTACTCTAAAAATGATTAAATTTAGGGAGTTCCCATTGGCTTGGATAAGGTAAAATAGTCATAGAAGGATGGATTGGTTCATTGCATATCTGATCATAAGACAACGCATTCTTTGAACCAGAAATGGATGTCTCTAGATTATACATCTAGTCCATCAACATCTTAATGAGGTCTAGAGTGGGATTAGTTCGGGGAATACATCTTAAGTTATATGGAAGTTGATAGGAAGTAGAGGGAGCATATGCCAACCTTTTGAGGTTGTGTTGGAGCAACATAAGGATAATGAGTCATAGTTTAGGGTGTAGAAAGAAAAGGGGCTTGTCCTATTGGGTTTGAGACTATGCCTTGGTTGGTTATTGTTATTACAGGTTAGATTATTGGCATGGTTAGATTAGATGAAGGGTGAGTCATAACTCAGGTAGTTATAGGTGCGAGGGTAGATGGAATAAGAACCACTAAATTCTAAAATGGGGTGTGACTTGATTGAACTGGTTGTGGTTATGAAAGTAGGGAAGTCACACCAGGGTTTAGATGGGATTGGGAAGTTGGAGATGCTACACTTTGGACATTATTTATAGTTGGGTTACTCATCAAAGTGGTGGTTTGGGTAACTATGGGGAAAACAGTGGAGGCAACTAAAACTAAGGTTGTCTCCATTAAAGAGGTTGGCATGCCATAGATTGGGTCACCCAAAGAATTATGGGTTTGGATCATAACAAGGTAATGTTGAAGGGATACCACATTTTGATCAAGAAATTTAGCAAAACCTTGATCTCCCTCAGGCACAATGGGAATTTGGTTAGGGCTACGAATATGCTTTGTATCTAAAGTATGCTCTATGATAGATTCATAAGTGAGAGGGGAAGGTGGAAGTTGTTGTCAACTTGCATATTCAGCAATAATTTTGGCTTAAGCTCATGTCCATACCATGAAAGAGGAAGTATAAATAGTCTCACTACCTTTTCTTAGATGTAGAATAAGGAAAAACTAGGTTTGAGTGCAGGTAAATGGCTTATTTTAGCATGTTATTTTGAGAAAATGAAATTACAAAATCATTGACATTGATCACTTAACTGATGTCGATAGAAATTTTTTTCTGACATCAATGGTTAGCCAATGTCAATAGGTAAAATCTACCAATGCCAGTAGGGTTAACCAATGTCGACCACTATAATATCTTGGGAGATGAAAATTTGATGTTTTAAGAAACTAGAAGTTGAAACTAGGTAAAATAATGGATGTAAAAGGTTTGTGTAAGAAAGAAGAACACTCAAAAAACCTGAGATAATAGGTTATACAAACTAAGTATTAGAAATAATATTGATTTTGTGAATCAATAGGAAAATGTTCTTACCAACTCTAAAATATAAAAGGTAATAGAAAAGCAAAAAAAGAACATACAACTATCAACTATTAAGTCCTAGAGATTAATTTTTAGTCTCATATTGGCTTATGCCTTAATCAAATAGTGAGAAGAGAATTTGGTTATCGAAGGTACTAAAAAGCAATCTAGAGATGGTTTTAGGTTAGTTTTAGTGCTCAAGAGGAAATCTATGTTAGACTGTGTACATGGCTTATTATAGGAGCTTGCTCTCTACACTTCAAAAACTTAGAGCTAAGCCATACCACTTAGCCAAAATATACCTTATGTCTAGATATTATAATCCACCAGAGAATAGAGTGGGTTCTCCCCTTGGTAGTGAAATCCAAGTAGGATAGCTGGGTAGGGTAAGGTGATCCACTAGGTGATGAAATTTTGATGGGCCTTTTCTTAGTTTAATTTAGATGTTTGTTTATGTGAATGTGATTTAGTTGTGTAACATAGGTGAACTACAATTTATTCAAAATGCTTGTAATTAACTAGGTGAGCTAATATGCAATAAGAAAACAAAGAAATACAGTAAGTTTTAAACCCAAATCTAAAATGTTTAGATTTAAATGAAAACAAAGATGAGATAGGAAAATATTATAAACTTCACTATCCTAATGTGCATGTAAGAAGAAGTAAAGAAGATATTTTTTTTTGTAAAAGAAAATAAAAATTGCTTTTAGAGGCAAAGAGAAAAGAAACAAAATTTTAGTTTAATGATTTTTAAACAGAAAATAAGATATTGATTTTTTCATTTTAAGAGAAAAAAGGAGGAAGTGCAAGAAATGAAAATTTCACTATAATTCACCTATACAAATGCTTAAAACAAGAAATAAACCCAAGAAAAACTCCAAGGTCCCACCGGATGTGCCAGAAATGTTTCACTAAATTTTGTCTATTTTAAGTCTAAAGGAAAATAGAAAGAAGGATGGAAATAAGTGATTAAAAAGAACTTGGATTGGTTTGTGTGCCATATCTAGATGTCGTGAGAACTCCTCTTTGGATGGGGAGGACTACGTACAAGTAAGAAAGCACTATCACAAGATGTTTGTTAGTAGTTAAATGAGTGGGTTGCCAAACTACTCAATTGTTTTAAGAAGTGTGAAACTTATTTAGAGATTATAGTCCACTTTGGATAGATAAAATAATAATAAATAACTGAAAGAGAGGTAAAGAGAGAGTGAAAGAGAGATAATATTATTGTTATCAACAACCTGTATGTAACAGAGAGTGACAGGGTACATGTGATGTACTTTGTTTATAATTTAAAAGTTGTTTGGGTAGGTTTTGAAGAGGTTAGGGAACCCACAGTCATCGACATCAGTAGGGGAGTGATCGATATCAATTATACCACTACGATTGGTAGTAAGGTGACTGATGTTAGCTAGGTTATTGAGATCAGTAGGGGAAATAACTGTTTAGGAGCTTATAGAGGGATTTTTTGAGTTTGGGAAATGGTTTGGATCAGGTCTGGAAGGTTGGGAGAGTTATGAGAGAGAGATTATGGTTTGGGTAGCTCTGGTTAGAGGTTTGGTGTGTCAGGTTAAGGGAAAATAGGTGAGGAAGCTTTGTGACTCCCTCACAAGGGTTCTGTCAGAAGTGTGTAAAGCAATGCATAGTAGATATAAAGTGATAGCAAAATGAATATTTGAAAGACCTAAAAAATAAGTGATGTACTTAGTTGTAGTGGTTGATAAATGATAAGTGCCAAATTGATGGTCCATATTAAGGAGTTTGAACCTAAATACCTAAACAAAGAGAACAAGCAGGTGCTATTGGTCTTCAAGAGCTCAGTTGTTGACCATGATTGACTTACACAAGATGACTATAAGCTAGGATGTCAAAAATAGAATGCCTAGAGCTTGAATGTGAGTAAGAATGGATTTTATTAATTTCTACTAACCTAAACTTTAGGTTAGCATTTGGTTTATATTATCGACATCAGCGATCCCATTGATGTTGGCCATGGGTTGACTGACGTCAGTGGCCCTAAAATAAGTAAACCTTACTATTTTTGGCCCTTTTTTTGTTCTTTTTTCCAAGTGTGACACCCATTATAAAATGCTAAAAATAAGAGGTTAGGAAGGAGGTAGTTAATTATGAATTTAGTTTGGAAGTGGGAATAAGTCTTAGGTAGTTAGGATGAGGGGACCTAGTCTTGAGGTGACTCATCAAGTGGGAATTAGTCATAGGGTGAGGTGGTTAGGTAAGGTGGTAAAGTGGGTTTTTAATTAATTTAATTAATTATTTTAAATTAATTAAATGTGTGAGTGGTAAAAGCATGGGTTAGGGATATTAATTTTTATTATTGAAATGGGCTTAAGGAGGTTTCAACAAAGGGATTTACGCACATGTGTGTGACATAATTTTGGTGTCTACACATGCATATAAGCCTTACATATATAAACTCAAAGATGAGCAATGGAATATTTATGCCCTAGCTAGGTTTCATGTGGAGTCGTATTATGAAGAGCTAAAGTGGGTGACCTATTCAACAAATAAACTTCTATTTTCACTACTTTTACGCAATATTGGTATGCCAAATTTGAATATTTAATCATTCTAAACACCATTTCTATGATAGTGTGGTTTCACCATTTTGTAACACCATTATATTATGGATTTTATGGTTGATTAATTTGTCAATGAATTCCATGTTCCATCAAATAATAAAAAAATATTTACCTAGTGAATTCTCTCCCTCAAACTAAGTGAAGAGCCTTGAGTTTACAAGTAGTTTTAGTTTTAACTACTACTTTGAACTCTTTGAAAGTATTGTAGGCATGGTATTTGGTATTTAGATAATAGACCCACATTTTGCATGAGTATTTTTCAATGAAGAGCATGAAATATTAAAACCCATAGTGACTAGATATCATGGGGCTGCATAGATTGGTAAGCACCAGATCAGGCTTACTAGATGCTATTAAGTAACTTTGACCAAAAGATGTTTAATGTTATTTCTTTGCTAAATAACCAGTGTAGATATCTACATTTTTATTTAACTAAGGAATTCCATGGACCATGTTCTAATTAGTGAGTGCCTTGAGGTATCCAAAACTAACATGACCATATCCATGATGCCATAGATTGGTTGAGTTTGAATCCTGAGCTACAAGTGCTTGCTTTTTTGATTAAATAAAGTCATCTTGGAATATTTTTACAAATATTGAGGCTTGTACAATAATTCTCAAGTGTTTTGACTTATATTTGATCAAACACATCTTTTCGACACTTTTGTAATCAAAATCAACCTTGAGATTATGGTCAAGTAAATGATTGACTAATAGAAGATTCTTTGTGAGTCCTAAGACATACAAGACATCTAAGATTTTGTAATCATGTCATCTAAGTGGTAAGGAAATATTACCAATGCCTTGAATTTGGTAGGATGAGCCATCACCCAAAGATTCATTATTTTTTTTGGAAGTCTCATTCATGTTGTAGAACCAATCTTGTCTTCCAATCATATATCGAGTTTCACCTAAATCAATGTACCAAATAAAACTTTGTGATGTTGATTCATCATGAGACTATGTAGCATATAGGAATTCTTCATCCAAGTGGGTGTCTTCCTATTCAAAAATGTTTCTTTGCTGATTGGATATCTTCTTCCAATGCCCTTTCTTTTATCCTTGTCCTTTACATGGATGAGATGATTACTAGTGAGTGGGATTCTTGTTACTTGAAGAGACTTATGTAAATGAGTTATACCAATAATTCTTTAGATCATGGCTTGGTTTTCCATATATCAGGTAAAATTTCTATTGTTTATCCCTTTATGAATGACACTATTGAACCTAATTTGGTTTAGAAGAATTGATCTGCTTATTTCCTTTTTATTGATTAGAGGCAAGAGCATGTTCTTCTAATTCTTCTTCTTATGTATGCATAGACTCTTCCTATTAAAACATGTTTACCAACTTGTCAAAAGATAGTTTTTATGTTATGATTATCAAATTAGTCATGAATATCTTGTAGGAGGGTGGTAGTTCTCTTAGGACAATAGGTATAAGAGATGCATCTAACGCTATTTCATTCAATTATTAGAGTGAGGCCCTTAGGGTTTCAACACGTTGAAGAAAAGCTTCCACTTTTTCACTAGACTGTAATTTGAAACAATGAAGTTGAATCTACAAATGAAGAATGATTCTTTCATTCTTGGCTTCATAAACTATTTAGAGATTATCCCAAAGCATCTTTTATTGTTGTGGCCTCGTGGATATGAGGTTGTACCTCATCCGATACTTTGAACATGGTTATCAACTTTACCTTCTGATTGGATTTGTAAAACTTACTTTGATAATCAACGTCAGTAGCATGTCAGGTAAGATTGTCATTAACAACAGGCCAAATATATTTAAATTCTAAATGTGTCTTGATTTTAGTTTTCTAAATGGCATAGTTGTTTCCATGAAGAAGCTATGAGTCTAGTAAAAAGAATTTTGGCCATTGTGTAGAATCTGACCAAAGGTGATGGATTGGTTCCTTATCACTCTAGGTATCAAGGTCTCCCTTTCTATATACTATTAGTTCATTATACAAGACTTTTATTTATACACACCCTTCCTTTAGACTCATCAGTATGTGGAAGAATTTCACCCTTTATATATACCCAATGATACGTGAAAGAAGTGTAAACATATAGGAAAGAGTCTAGTACATGGTACTTAGATAGTATTGAAAAGGATTCATCCAATCACTAGGACCTACTTAGATGGATTTTTGCATATGCACGTGTAACTTCATTATATACTTGGAATTACCACTAGTTAAGATTTACACCCTTCAATTAAAATGAATAGGTATATGAAGGGATGTATATGAGTGCATGTACCCTTATTTCTCCCTGATGATTTAAAAGGATGATGCCTAGACATCATTGTTACAACTATGTTATGCTATGGATGCAGTAACTCAAGCACAATGACTTTCCCCTTAAACATGAATTATAGGCACTGCTTGGACCAAACACTATGATTGAGTTTTAAAAAACTCTTGATTTTATGCAAATATGTAAAACAATTACAATATTTTACCAAAGAAAAAATTATAATGTTTTTTAGAAAATGAAAAAACACTTATTTTTTTCTTATTTTGGGGTCTTTAGCCTCTTTTCTGTAAAAAAAATATATATTTTTTTTTAATTTTTTACTTTGCCTTTCCCCATTTTTTATTTTTTTTAGTACATTCCTAGCCAAATTTATCTAGTTATAACTAAATTTGGTAGAATTACCAAATTTAGAGGGAATTCTAAAATTACATTTTCTACCAAATTTTTTTTTTTGAGGAGATTTGAACCTCCCACCTCCACTTTGCTAAAAGGAACCCTCACAAACCCACCTATGCATTATATCAAGTTTTGAAAAGACAAAAATAATATTTAAAGGCTTTAAATTATAGAATTTAAGGTAAAGCCTATTAGGATCTTAGAGTACAATTGATTACTTTTATATAAGCAACTAAACACAGAATTGAAACTAGAAGTAATAAGTAACTAAAAATCAGAATAGCAAATAATAGGAGATACAAGAAATAACCAATATGTATTAAACTCTTCTAGAAGGAAATACAATGAAGAAATCTCTCTCTCCTCACACCTCATAGATGTACAGTAATTCTCCCTCAAGAGTTATCTCTCTCTCTCTCAATCAATTACAATCAACTCAATTACTGAATTGTACATGTTATGAGGATCTAACCCTAGTATATAGAATACTACAACACTAGGGTTCATGAGCCATGCATTCACCACCCTTAGATTCACCTCTTAAATCAAAGGCTCAAATTTGTTCTCTTTAAAATAAAAATTCTAGAAACGCATAGAAGTCGGTGTCAGTCTGAAGATGACTGATGTCAGTCAACCCCTAACTAATGTCAATTGGTTTTGACCAATGCCAATTACTGTGTAAGCCTAGCAACCTCCACATTAGCTCATTAGTGAAGCTTTTAGCTCCACAACTCAACAATCTCCCACTTGGAGATAAATAACTACACTTGTACCTGTAAAACATCTTCTAAACATCTTTGGCTTGTTTCTCCCTCTTCAAGTTCAATCTTAAAGACCAACAAAAGTTGAATGAAGATTCAACTTCTCCTTTGTTACCGACTTTGCTAACATATCAGCAGGGTTCTTATCCGTATGGATCTTTTCTAGCTTCAACTGTCCATCCTCTAATACCTGTCTAATGAAGTGGTACCTAAGCTGAATTCTTTGCCAAATTAATTACACTTTGACTATCACTATACAATCTACAACTCTCTTGCTCCTTTCCCAACTCTTCCATAAACTAAGTCATCCAAATCATTTCCTTGCTAGCCTCTGTGACTGTAATGTATTCTACCTCTATAGTAGACAAGGCAACAACCTTCTACAACTTTGAAATCCAGCTAACCACCGTTCCACCAACAGTGAACACATATCCTGTGGTGTTTCTCCTACCATCCAAGTCAATTGCCATATCCGAATCTACATACCCATTTAGAGAAGTGTTTGACCCTCCATAGCATAAATGCCTACTGCTGGTCCCTCTCAGATATCTGAGAATCCATTGAACTGCTTTCTAGTGTTCCTTTCTTGGATTGGCCATAAACTTGTTGATAACTCCCACTGCTTGGGCAATATCTAGTCTAGTACATACCATTGCATACATCAAGCTCCCAACTACTAAAGCATATGGAACTCTACTCATGTACTCAACCTCATCATGTGATTTAGGACACTATTCTTTGCTCAACTTAAATTGTCTAGCCATAGGTGTGCTTACCGGTTTTGCATCCTGCATATTGAACCTCTCCAACACCTTATTCACATAATCCTCTTGAGACAAAATCAAACTATGATTTTTATTGTCTCTCTTAATACTCATGCCAAGGATTTTCTTTGCTGCTCCTAAATCCTTCATGGCAAATGTGTGAGCTAATTTTACCTTAAGCTCAGTAATTTATTGCATGTGTGAACCTGCAACAAGCATATCATCTACATATAGTAACAGGATAATATAACTACCATTATCCAATCTATTAAAATAAACACAATGGTCAGATTGACATTTACTAAAGCCATGCTCTGTCATAAACTTGTCAAACCTCAAATACCATTATCTTAGAGCTTGTTTAAGACCATATAAGATTTTCTTCAACCTGCACACAAGTTTCTCCTTACCTTTGACCTCAAAACCTTTCAGCTGATCCATATATATCTCTTCATCTAAATCTCCATGAAGAAATGTTGTCTTAACATCAAGCTACTCAAGATGCAAATCCTCAATAGCAACTAAAGATAATATAGTCCAAATAAAAGTCATCTTTACTATAGGAGAAAAAATTTCACCAAAATTAATACCTCATTTCTATGCAAATCCCTTTACTACCAGCCTGGCCTTATGTCTCATTTGTCCATTCTCTCCCTCCTTTAACCTGTATACCCATTTGTTTTTTAGTGCTTTCTTTTTAGCTGGCAACTCAACCAAATCCCATGTATGGTTCTCTTCCAGGGAATCAATTTCCTCATTCATGCCATGCTCCCACTGTTTCTTGGATTCTACCTATATTGCCTGATCAAAACTTTCTAGTTCTCCACCATTAGTGAGCAACAAGTAGTATAAAGAAGGGGAATAACGAATTGGAGGTTTACTTACCCTTTCAGACCTCCTTATGGGCCTTTGAGAATCATTTATAGATTGTTGTCTACCTAAATGTTTTTTTGACAGTGACCGATCCTAGTCATCTCTGATCGATGCCGGTCTGCACCTGATCGATGTCGATTCCTCCTAATCGACACTAATTTCCACCTGACTGATGTCAGTCTTTGTGTTTTTTTGTGAGTGATGATTTTTATCCATGAGCTCATTTTGGATCATAACCTCTTCCAAATCAAGATTGCCCTACTCAAAATTATTCAGCCTCTTGAGCTGATCACTGTACATCACCTTCTCATTGAAAACTACATCATGGTTTCTAATAATTTTGTTAGTTTCTAAATTCCACAACTGGAATCTGAAATCTCCAAAACCATAACCAATGAAAGTACACCGTATAGATTTAGCATCCAACTTATTTCTATTTTCTTTATCATTGTGCACAAAAGCTTCAGAACTACAAACTCTGAAAAATGAAAGATCTACCTTTTTACCTATCCAAGCCTCTTCTAGAATTCCACCATCTAGTGCAGTAGAATGTCCTTTGTTAATCAAGTAAACCTAGTATCTATAGCTTCTGCCCAAAAATATAAGGGCAAACTAGCATGCAACCTCATACTCTGTGCACGCTCCATTATTGTTCTATTCATCCTTTCAGCAACTCCATTTTGCTGAGGTGTCCTTGGAACCATCCTTTCCCTGCGTATTCCACTCATAAAATAGTAACTATTGAATTTATTGCTGTAGTACTCACCACCATTATCAGATCTAAGGCACTTCAATCTCAAACCTATTTCATTCTCAACCAAAGCTTTATATTTCTTAAATATGTCAAAAAAATTAGATTTCCTCTTTATGCAATAAACCCATACCTTTCTTGTAGCATCATCAATGAAAGAAACATAATACTGTGATCCTCCAATAAAAGCTACCTAAGCTAGTCCCCACATGTCTGTGTGAACAAGATCCAACTTGTGCTTCTTCTTTGTTGACCTAGTTTTGAAAAACCTCACTTTCTTCTATTTCTCAAAAATATAATGCTCACAAAAATCTAGATCTATGCTTTTCAAATTTGAAAGCTTACCTTTTAACTTAAGAACTTTCATTCCCTTCTTACTCATGTGACCAAGCCTACAGTGCCACAACTTTGCATCTACATCTGAAGTAGATAAAATAGAAGGAGAATAATCAATAATACAAGTAGATAGATAAATTGTACCTAGTCTCTTACCTTTTGCTAATATAAGTGCACCCTTAGAAACTTTTCAAGATTCAGCTATGAGAGTTACTGTGCAACCCTCATCACCCAAATTTCCTATAGAAATTAGATTCCTCTTTAGGATGGGTACATGAATGACATCCTTCAACACCCATGTGTTGCCATTCTGCAATTTCAGCTGCACTTTTCTTTTGCCAATAATTTTACAAGGCTCATCATCCCCTAAATATATTTTTCCAAAATCTCCATGGACATAATCATTGAAAAATTCTCTATTTGGGGTTGTATGAAAAGAGGCACCATGATATAAAACCCATGATTCTACTTTATTATCCAAAGAAAATAAAAGAGCATCTTGTGCAACAATACCTGCAACTTTTGCTTCTTTATTACCTTCATGCTGATTTTCTTTGTTATCCTTTAACCAACAATCTTTCTTTGCATGCCCTTTCTTTCCACAATTCCAGTAGGTTATTTTTACATTTCTGGATTTGGATCTACTTCCCATCTTTGACCTTGATTTCCCTTGTTTGCCCTTCTCTCTTTGCCTTCCCCTACTTTCAACACTTAAAGCATTACCTGATGTTTCCTTTGTGTTTTTCCTGTAAATTTATTCATTCAAGATTACACCAACAACATCATCAACTTTCAAGATATTTGAAGCAGATGCAGTATTACTAACTACCATTACCAAACTATCTGAACTTTTAGGTAAAGAGAATAAGATTAAGAGAGCCTTAATTTCATCATCAAAAACTATTTTGACTGAATTTAACTGATTTACTATTGTATGGAAATCATTAAGATGACTAGATATAGATCCACCTTCCTGAATTCACAAATTAAATAATTGCTTCATAAGATATACCTTATTCAAAGCTAAGGGTTTTTCATATAAATTTGCCAAAGTATCCATTAACTCTACCATTGTCTTTACCTGTGATAAGTTGGAATACACAGAAGCTACCAAACTCAACCTTATATATTCAAGAGCCTTTCTATCAATAACATTCCATTCTTCATCTTCCATATCTGTGGGCTTCCTTGAAACCCCACCCAATGGTAAATACAAATCTTTTTGATGCAGATAATCTTCAATCTACATCCTCCATAATTGATAATTCTTTCCATTGAATTTCTCCATTCTTAGTTTAATTTCTTCTACCATTGCTTTGTTCTCACTCAATCAGAAACCCTTGTGAGTGAATTTTGTAATCAAGAAACACTAACATGCTTTGATACCAGTTATTAAGATCTTAGAGTACAATTGATTACTTTTGTATAAGCAACTAAACATGGAATTGAAACCAAAAGTAATAAGTAACTAGAAATCATAAATAAAAAATAATAGGAGATACAAGAAACAACTAATCTATATTAAACTCTTTCAGAAGAAAATACAATGAAGAAATCTCTCTCTCTTCACACCTCGTAGATGTACAATAATTCTCCCTCAAGAGTTCTCTCTCTCTCTCAATCAATTACAATCAACTCAATTACTGAATTGTACATGTTATGAGGATCTAACCCTACTATATAGAATACTACAACACTAGGGTTCATGAGCTATGCATTCTCCACCCTTAGATCCACCTCTTAAATCAAAGGCTCAAATCTATTCTCCTAAAAATAACAATTTTAGAAATGCATAGAAGTCAGTGTCGATCTGAAGATGACCGATGCCAGTCGACCCCTAACCAATGTCAGTTGGTTCTGACCGATGCCGATTACTGTGTAAGCCCAGCAACCTCCACATTAGCTCATTAGTGAAGCTTTTAGCTCCAAAACTCAACAAAGCCACTCCCTATGGAATACCACAAATTTTCTAAATAGGTGGTTTTAGAAAAAATTTGCAGCAAATAATCTATTTGATATGTGGATTTGAGGAGATAAAGGGTGATTTTGAAGATTTAATAGGTGGTTTTTCACAAAAAAAATTGTTTTTGGCATTTTTGAGAATTCTAAAGATCTTGAGAATAGATCTGATCTATTAAGCTTATAAACTTAGAATTTAGATTTATAACCTATAGAATGAAAATTACAAACCTTATTTCCAATGCCAATCTAATCTGTCACCAAGCATCATGCTTCAACTTCATTTTAGCCAAAAGTATGCCACTTCTTATTGCAGAACTTAGATATTAAACTCCAAAATTATTTAATGAGTGTAACTAGGTGTTTTGAGAGGTGCTCAGGCTATGATAATGATGTAGTATGCTAGACCATTTGGAAACCAATGCATTCACTACATTAACTTAATCAATGCAGTCATCAATGTTATCCAACATAGGTAAGATTGATAGAATGCAGTGTCTTAGTTCATGAATCCTTGAAATGCAATAATTAATTGTAATATAGATTTGAATAATGACTATGAGAGTGCACAGGCTCTTCTAGGATCCTTGTTCAACCTCACAGGTTCAAAAGTGAGAGCTCGGGCTTCTCCTTTTATAAATTCTTTAATAAGCTTCCTACTTTGAAACCAAATGAGAGAACAAATATAATATTATTCATCTAAAGAGAAAATATTATATAGGGCTATTAAATAGCCAAATTACAAGCGTAAACAAATTCTTAGAAAATAGGAAGGAAAATAAAAAAATGAACATGGGATAGACTTCAGGTATAACAAAGCAACAAATTAATAATAATTTACTATGGTAAATTAATTTTATTATTAAAATCTAACAAGGTCAGCTTGTATAGTGATACCTGACCTTCATTCTCAAACTTGATGTAATAATGAAGGGTAGAAGGTACACAACCCATGGAGTAGATTCAAGGTCATCTGAACAAGACATTATATTAGAATTCACCTTCTACTACATATAAGAATTTAGGGAGTGTGTGAGTCCTTAAATGTATATGAAGGATAATAGTCGCCAAAGTAGTGGCCATGGTGTTGCTGAAGGATCAGAAGATAGCTAAGGTTTCAGATATGACATTGTTTGGTAGGTTGAGTTAGTCATAGGTATGGGAGGATATGATATTAATACTAGCTCCCCCATCAATCATAACCCATTGATGGCTTGATAAAGATGGGTGTGTTAGAAAGTAAGTGTGTTGGTGTGACCAATAGTTGTGGTTGGGTTTTGGTTGAGATAATTAGATTCCCAATCAAAGTGGAGGGCAAGATATAGGGAAAATTTGAGGGAGGTAGGATTTTATCCCTTTATCCTTTTGGTGGCTTCACTTCCTTGGTTAATTTGGTTTGGTGTTTGGTTGTTGGGTTTGGTGAGGTAAGTTCTAGTTTCAAGGATGTGTGATTAAGGCTTTATGTAAGGAAGGTGCCAAAGTTTTTGGTTGCTTTTATTGGTTTGGTTGGAGAGGGTGATTTGGTTGTTTAGGGTTTGGGTGGATTGGATGGTTGAGAAATGGTTGGGTTTTTAGAGGTTTTATTGGTTTGGTTGATAAGGTAGAGGGTTGGACAACAAATTTAGTGGGTTAGTCTATCAATGTGGGGGTTAGAGGTTCATATTTGGTGATATAAGGGAGCCCCAATTTCTGCCAAAAGATGGCTCAATCCATGTCAAGGTTGGAGATAAATTCTAACCTTTTAACTAGCCTAGAAAATTATTTATAGATTGGTTTTATTCCTTGGATAGTGAATTAAAAAGATAAACCCATAAGTTGAAGAAGGGGAATGTTGACCTCATATTTTTCCTTAATCAAAGTATGTAAGGTTTATATGGGTAATTCCTCTATGGGAGGTATAGATGTGGTGGTTTACTCTTTGATAATGATCTCCAATGGGGAAGTAAATTATTTGATAGTTAGGGGAGAAGGTAAAGTAGTGATGGTTATTTGCTCTAGTATGACATTTGAAGAAGAGGTTGATGGATCCACTACCTCAGTAAGTGGGGGAAGAGAAAGGGGTGCTTCCTTGGTTTAGGTCTCTAAAGGAATAAAAGGTGACTCCACTACCTCAATAAGTGGAAAGGGTGAGGAATAGGTAGATTGGATGGTAGTTTCTTTAGCAATGAGCATGTCAAGAATCATTTTGATGGTATGGGCATCGTGAGAACACTAAATCTTGTTGCTCTCATTTTTGGTAGGTGCATGATTAGGAAAAGGTTGTCTAAATATGTCAAGGGATTGCTTTTGAGGTATGTTGGGGTTATCCAACACAATCTCTCCTTTCTCAATGAGGGATTGGATAATACTCTTGAAGGTATTACACGTACTAATGTCATGCCCAATTACTTGATGGAAAGCACATAGATCATTCTCATTGTACCAACTGGGTGTAGGACAAGAAGAATCAATTTTTTTAAGAGGTTTTATAGGAGGAATTTTTATGATAATAGCCTTCAACAACTTCTATTGGATCAAAGTATAATATTCCCCAAGCAAGGTAAATTACTTTTAATTATTTTGGTTTTAGTTTCTTATTTTTTGCTTTAAGAAGTTATAGGAGTTTGGTTGATTGATAGATGGTGGAGAAGCAATTTTAAGGACAACCACATTCATAGTTCCCTTGATTTTGGTATTGGTATTGGTATTGGTTTGGAGGAAGAGGCCTCATTGGTTTTGTAGGTATAGTTCTTTTTTTAAACTTTAGATTTCCTTCATCGATGTCTCTATTTTATATCTTACACACCATAGCAAAATCTTAGTCAAAAGTTAAGAAAATCTGAACACGCAACATAGAATAGATGTGATTGGCATATGCTCAAGTAAATAGTTCTATCAGTTTAGGTTGGGGTAAGGAAAAGGAAAGTTGATTAATTAGGATCCTCCAACAAGCTAAAAAATTAGAAATAGATTCATTATCAAATTATTAGATAGAGTAAAGGTTAGTGATGGAAGCCTTTTTAGATATATTTATTGAAAAATGATCCAAGAAAATTTGGGCTAGCTAGGTGAAGGATAAGAGAGAATGTTTGGTTATGGCACTATACCAGTCTAATGCTAGACTGAACAAGGACATAGAGAAGGTGTGAAGAAGGAGGGCATCATTGTAGGCAATCAAATAACATGCATGCCTAAATTACCTAAGGTGATTTTGGGGATCTCCCATTGATTAGGATATGGTCTGATAGGGATAGATGGGTGAATGGGCTCGTTGTAGATCTAGTCATATGATAAGATGTTGTGAGCACTAGATATGGATGAATCTAAGGTAGTCATTTTATCCATGATCATTTTCATTAGATATGATTGGGGTTGTGCACTTGAAGGGTTGTAAGGTGTATATTATTGTGGTGGTTGGGTAATATATTGATAGTTGGTGGGAGGTTGAGGAGCTATCACATATTGGTATGTAGACATCGATGGTTGGGTAGAAGATATGTAAGGGTAGTTACATGCAGGTGGTTGGGTAGTAGGAAGAGGTACATACCCTTATGGGTTAGGTATGTAACCCAATTTTAGTATAATGGGCACCTATTGGGTAGAATATATTGTTAGGTTGGTAATAAAAGGAAGGGTAGTGACCTTTGTACTAATAGGTGGTAAGGTAGAAGGTATAAACACCACAATATTTTGAAGTGGGGTAGTAGTTACAACATTGTGGGTAGCCAAAATAAGGTTGGAAATGATAGTGGTAGGTACTCCCATGGTGAGGGGAGTATAGGTGGATAGTGGTTGGGTTTCTCCTAAGGTAGAGGAGTCGTTGGTGGGGGTGGAAGGTATAAGGGTGTTTGTAAGTTGGGCAGGTTGGTTTTCTAGAGTAGTATCAAAGAGATTATTGGTAGATGAATAATCTTAGGTAGTTAAAGGTTAGGTGATGATTGTGGAAATGGAAGTGTTTCTGATATGGTGGGAAGGCATGTCATAAGGTGGGTCCATAGGTGGAACCAAAGAAGGGGTACAGTGAGGCATGGTGTTAAGATAATACTAAAGGGTCACATGATTATTATCTAATAAGGTGGTAAAGTTTGTATCTCATTAAGGAACTTATTGAGGGAAATAAGAACTTCTTGAAGGATGAGGAGAGTCTTCTAGTTTAGAAATGTACTCTATAGATGAGGAGGTAGGAAAAGTTGATTGGTTTGGTGATGGGTTCCATTCTGTTAGGCTCTTTCACTATTGGTGAGTTAGAACCATCCAAGGTAAGGGAGAGAGAATACACAAATAATATCACCATTAAAACAAAGAGAAGACAAGAAATGAGAAAATAAATCAATCACACACTAGAAAGTATGTTAAATACTAATTTCTTTTTAGTCTATCTTTTGGATTATGCCTTACGCTTTCAAGAGATTGTGTGACTAAAATTGGTTTGTAAAGTAGGTACTAGAAAAAAGTCTATGGTTGGTTGTAGGTTATGTTTAGGCTCTCAAAAAGGATCTATATTAGAATTTAATACATGTCTTGGTATTAGGTCCTACCCCTTCACTTCACACACCATAGTGATAAGGGTGTTGAGTGCTTAGCTAATATATACTGATTTTCATAGTTTATACTCAACCAGAGAGCTAAGTTGGTTGTCCCCTTGGTAATGACCTTCAGGTAGGACTATCAAGAAAAGATAAGGTGACTGCTAGGTGATGAAATCCTAGTTGATCTTTGTCTTAAATTGTTTGATGTTTTATTGATGTAGGTGGTTTGGTTTAGTGTGTGTAACAAGTGATGCTACGATAAGATTATTATGCTTTAATTTAACTAAATGAGCTAAACTTACAAGCAAGAAATAGGTGCACTTTATTTTAAACCAAAAAGTAATTTTAGTTTCATTTATGAGCACAAAATAGAGATAAGACCATATAAATGTAAACAAAATAAACCCAAGTAAAGACTCAAGGTCTCACCAGGTGTGCCAGAATGTTTCAATGAATTTCATCTTATATTTCAAGAAAGGAAAAGGAAGAAACTAAATATAGGTATGGTTGAAAAATTTGTTTGATTATGCATGAATTGAATTAGATGATTGTGAACAACTCCTCTTTTTCTTGGGAGGATGACCTATAAATAATAAAATAATAAAGCAAATGGTTGGTTAGATAGATAGTTGAGTGGATTGCCTAGAGCTAGCTAGATCCCAAAAGCAAGAGATTCCTTAAGGGTTGTCAATCTACATGTTTTAAATAATTAATTTTATAAAATAAAATATAAATTAATTTAATCAATAATCAAAAGGTACTAAAATCAAATACAAGAAATACTTGATAAAGAAAATAGACTAAAATGACTAATATAGCAATAAATAAGTCAATACTAATGCTAAAAAGGTCGAGTGTATTTCAAAAAATAGGTTGGGGGTCTATAAATAGGTAGGGACATAGAAACTTATTTGGTTGAGGGTAAGTGGGTGAAAATATCTTGTTAATATTTTCTACCGCAATGACCATTGGTGATTGAAACAACCATCGATGATTGGAAAAATTGTTGATGGTCAAGTTGACAATCAATGGTCACTATGTATTGGCTTGGGTTGATAAAAAGTATAATTAATGAGATCATAGAATAAAATTCTAGGAGGTTAGCTTATATTTAGATAATTTCAAAATGCAAATAAAGTAACTGAATACTAAAAACCAAATACTTAGCTTGCATAAGGATGGTCAGATGAATGTTTGAGGTGATTAGCTCATTGATAGAGACTAACATGATTTTGGTAGAGTAATGATACTTAGATTTTAACCAAGGGATGATGGAAAGTTGACTCTCTGACGTGATGGCTAGATCATTGGATTGTTAGAAGAACACCTATAAAAGAAGCTCTATATGTAAAAGTTTTTGATCATTTTGGATCCATTCTCACCTCTTGCTCTTCTCTTCTTATAGGCAAGGAAGAAGAGGTGAAACAAGATGTTAACTAAGATTATTAATTATAAATTGTGCATGCAATGGATCACACACAAATTTAGATGAGTTAATTATAAAAAATCAAGGTAGATTTAAGGGTGAGTTAAGTTGGTTTAGATGGTGGAAGCCGATCATCGGTAGTCAAGGTGATCATCGATGATTACCCTAGCCATTGATAGTTAGGGGTCAAAGGCAAGGTTGGTAAAAAGGTGGGTTTTAACCATAAGGTTAATTAATTTAGGTTAGGCTTGGTTGTTTGTCAAGAGGACAATGGTAAGGCCTAAGGGGGTCCTAAGGTAGTTTAGGGGAATTAAAACATTCAAAACCATCATGTGTGGATTTTTAGTGTCTACATATAGTGTCGAGATACGCTTAAGACCCCTCTATCAATGATTAATATCTACATATATAATACTATAATGAGGGCCTCAAACTTATATATATCTCCTCTACATGTTGGTTTGTGTGTCAATCATGAAATATGTGATAAGCAAGTACAAAAATGACCTAACTTTTAAATTGAAAACTATGGCTCTTAGGTTGTTATTTTAGTGATTTAGACCTATAGATATGTTGTCCCTATGACTAAAATGGAATAGAAGAAAATATTGAAACTTTTCTCACTTGATTGATAGATTTCATGCTTTATGGTTTGTGTTATATTACCTTGTGAGTAGGTAAGAATTTTCTAGGTGAGGAATGAATGAGGATTGATCTTATATTTATAAAAATCCCTTTGGATAATATCTTGCATTAAATCACTTATGCTAACCATATGAATACATTTCATTTACAAATTGGATGACTTTAGGGAACTAGAAACTTGTGTTGGAGTAGGACACTTATATAGACATAGGTATATGATTGGGGTGCAAGGATCTAAGCATTTGGAAAATAGACATAAGTCTAGAACTTGTAGAGACATAAGATAAGTAGGTTTGTAAAATTTTGAGCATGATATAAGATCTGGATCATTATAATAACATTAGTCAAATTAAGAGATAATAAATTAGGCATAGAGAGATAGTGTATGCAATCCTTTTGGTAATAAGTAAGGTTTAGAAACTGAAGGTACATCTATGATATGTATTTTCCAAGTGTACAAGACTGAGGTGATATATAATTCAGAAATAATGGTTACATTTTTCTCCTTTTAATATAGTAATGAAAATTATAGTTTAAAGGAAAATAAATATGTGCTTGGGTGTGTATAACACACCTTGTCTTTAATTGAGTCCAACTTAAGTGATTTATTGGTGACTGACCTATAACCAAGAGAATGTTATAGTATATAATTAGTGCATATAATATGGAATTGAAAGCATCGAAATGATTTAAATTGAAAGAGAGAAAGGTTTAAGAGTACATGTGTATCAATTTAACTACATTACCTTTTGATAATTTGATTTGGAAAGATGTATCATTATAAATCACTAAAACTGATATTAGTTAAAAATATAAAATACATAAAGTGAATATATCTAAAGAGATAGAGAGATATAATAAGACACATTTCCCCAACCTTAGATAGCATGTGAGTTATCATCTGATAGTTGAGATTATCTCAATCGTGCAACCTAACCATACTTATAACCTAGTGAGTGTGAGTGAACCAAGTCAACTAACACCATAAAATTGATGAGGTTGGATGGTGTAATAAAATCCAACCTATAAAATTAAAAATATTGAGTGATTTAATCACATCAACCAAACCAAAAATTAAACCAACTATTACAATAGATTAGACTAATGCAGTCCATAAAATTCCAACTTGGTGGGTCATGACAGTCCTTGAAAGTGTTTAAAATTTCAATTTGATTTTATTTTGAGACATTAGGCACACATTTCATAACATATGCACCTTAGATATGTATCATGTTGAAATTGTGTATAGTGATGGTACCAATGTATAACATTCTACCATAAATGTGCATTTGAATCATATAACTATGCAATTTGGCCAATTTAAAACTATGTAAGTGTGAAGCACATGTTCTAAGACATTCCTCCACTATAAGCTAAAAGTGAAAATTGGTGTGTGGAGAACATGTTTCCAAAGCATGGCCCCACTACAATATGGATATTAGAATTGGTTTAAGCACCAATGTGGAGGACATGTTTCTAAAACATGCCCCCACTATAATTTGGGTATATTGAATAAGCATAGAGAACATGTTTCCAAAACATGACTCCACTAAATATGAAACTGTGACAAATGTGGAGAACATTTTTTTAGAATATGCCCCCACTGCAATTTGAATCTTTGAAGCAATGTATAAGTCATGACTTTATGTCATGTCCCCATTTATATTCCCATATTTTAGGATGAGGTAAATTAATAATTGGTAGTTACCTTACCTAAAAGGGATAAGATAACCAAGTAAACTATGAATATATTGTGTTTGATATAGAGGGAACATGTTTAGGTAGATATATCATTAAATCATAAATAATATGATCAAACCAAGTCTTAAGATGCATGATGTGAATCATGGCAATGTCTAGATAGAAATAGTACAATCTTAAAAAGTAATCAAGTGCACACACAATGTCACTCAAAATCAAATAAGAAGATAATGATCCAAGGAGACCTCAAGAAAGGGGCATGTACAGATGCCACACAATAAAAGGGACATGACTTAGTTAAATGTCCACAAAATCAAGAAAGACATATTCAAAGGTTAACATACAACAAACAATGACATATTCAAATGTCAAAAATGTAAACAAAAACATGAGGGCTATAAACAATGGATCGGATTCAAATGCTCAAAAATAAAGACAAGACACTCAAGGAAGTACATAGAGGAAAATCATAAACAACAAATATAAAAATAACATACTATCCCCTAGATATATGTGTTATAAAAAAATGTCAAGTACATAACATATCAAGTACAATGTGAAAGATATCAACATGAATAAGGCTTGTATGAGTACATAATATCAAAAATGATAGTGGAAAATGATCATAGAATGATATAACTTGGGTGTATCATGATTATGTATAGGTTAAAGTGCTACTAGAACCCATGGATATCATAAATAATATGCCTTTATAGAGGCCATATAATATGTGTGTCATATTCATATGTTGTGTAATCAGTGTCATCAAAATCATATCAATATTTTATATTATTAGGATCATAATCATTGATGTAATCATTATTATAAGATAATTTTAACCTAGTATCTTGTTCTTGAACATGTGATATACCATTTGGATTTTCTATATATGAATAATAAACTATGTCATAGTTTGGTTTTAACCTTTTTTGTATGCCATTATTTATATATATGTGCACCTTATAAGTTAATATATTATGAACATCTTGAGCTACATGATTTTCCTTGCTTGTATCTATATTTGGTTAGGTATTAGGAACAATATCACCATTGTAATAATAATTTGTAATTATTACCTCTTGTTGTTTAGTGTTGACCAACAAAGGGGTCTCACATGGCTTATCTTCTAGTGGTT
Source organism: Torreya grandis (assembly GCA_037957365.1). NCBI lineage: Eukaryota > Viridiplantae > Streptophyta > Pinopsida > Cupressales > Taxaceae > Torreya > Torreya grandis. The sequence goes on from JARHVA010001256.1 coordinate 1,247,165, forward strand.
TTAATATCATTAGTTCCTTTGGTAATTGTATATCATTTAATATTTTTAAAACCTTTCATAATGGTATTTTCTCTATTTCTTTTGTATTTTGACCCTTCTCTTGATTTGATTTTGACCCTTCTCTTGATTTGAATTATCTTTTGGTACACATATTTATTGTTTGGGAACTTATGATTTAAGAGAGGTACTCATAATGTGAGTGGGTTTCTCAATTGATATATCAATGAGATGATAACCACTACCTTTGAGACTTTATATTTTATTCCTTAATACAAAATATTAATTTGTATGATTGTCTATTAGAGATACAATGACTAAGAGGGGGGGATGAATTGGTGTCCTTATTAACTTTTACTTTCACTTCAATAGATCTTCTAATCATTCATTAAGTAACATCATAATATGAGCAATATTAAATAGTCTAGCAACATAGTAATGAGAATATACACATAGTAAGTATGAACACATCATGTATGTGGGAAACCCTCATGGGGAATAAAACCCACTAACCATAGCTTGGAAAAATAGTTATATAAAGTAATGAATCAAATTTAGTGGAGTACCCACTCAACTTGGATCACCAACCCTGGTCTATCAAGCTCCAACTTGATAGAGTCTTTAGGAAGAACCCACTTACAAGGAATCACTAACTACTATAGTAACTCAACACCAACTCAACCACCTCTTTACTAATCACCCACTCAACCAAGTATACTTCTACCTTCCATCATAAATATTATTTCATATAATTTGGACTAATCAACAATCCAAATTTTCAAAAACTATCATAAATAAATTGGACTGTATCAAGATTATATTTAACTATATCAAGATTAAGTTGGACTTAATACAAATAAATCACATATATCTAATGTATTTTTGATAAGTCCAAATTATTTGAAATGATCATAAATAATAGTAGTTGTAAGCTATCATAAATAAATTAGACTTCACCAAAATTTTCTTCAACTTATTACATATAAATCACATCTATATTATATATTTGCAATAAGTCCAAATTATGTAGCCTTTCAAACTGGTTCAAAGATCATGCATTTATAGATAACAAGACTTGGTAGTTTATTTTTTAAGGAAAAATAATTTATACATAAATTGAGTGCTTGGGTAATATGTGATTTAAAACACTTAGGATTATTGGGATGCTACATGTCATTGATTGATTGGATCATGAAATATCTATTTAATTTAACTTGGGTGATGTCTTTGTGACCATAAAATTTTATCTTTTATTTATGTACCTACCACATATTGATCATGGGTGTTCTATTATTATATTATTAATATAATCTCCCACATAGTCAAGTTATGGATATTGTGACATGTGTTGTAATCTCAAGTACTCACATTGTTTGGGGATTTTGTTTGGATTGGTAATCCTTCCACATAGTTGAGTCATTGAGATTGTGCCACATGGCATAATCTTGAGTTCTTGTATGAAGTGTAATTTGAATAACTAAAAAGTAAAATAACATTTGTTGATATGCAAATGCTAAAGAAAAAATCTTAACATGTAAGTGGGATATTTCAAGGTGTAAACCCTAAATATTTTTTCACATACAGGATAATACTGAAGTGTATTTTTCAAAATGAAAAAGATAAAGTGTAAATTATCATATATGCAAATTATGAAGACCATTTGTCAAATACCATTTTGAAGGATGCAAAAATGCAAAGTAGACATTCCAATAGTCAAATACTATTAAATAGATACACAATTACTAAAATATTGAATTGTCATAGTATAAAATATAAAACTCAAATTCCAAAGAGTATTTTCCAAGACCCAAAATGTGAAATTCCACTATAAATAAATAAAATAATAAAAAATTATACATTCTAAAAAATGGACTAAATTTTGGAAAAAACATTCATATTTCTCATTCCAAAATTAAGGAAATGTTGTTTCAAATTTTTGAGTCCTTTTATCACTATTTTTGTTAGTGCCTAATGGGATGATGCATTCAAAAAGTCTATTACAATGCCTTTCAAAAAATATGTGAGATAAATTTTATGACCTCTCCAATTTTATTTAGTTTTTAGGTGTAGATGATACTATCTATGAGTATGGATGGTAAAGATGTGTTAGTTGGGATTGGCTTCCATTTTTTGTCCAAGCAGCCTAAATAAATTTCTAGTTCTTATGCATCTTTTTTCCCTCCATGAACTAGGATGAAACAAGCTACATTGACCCTTCATTCTATATCCCCATTTATTTTTAGTATCTCAATATTTATTTTATCTCTAGCAACTCATACTATGTATTCCATTCCTTTGGAATCATCAGTTTTGATAAATAACATATCTCTGATTTGCAATCTTGAGTTGGATGAAATGTAATTTTTGTTATTTTTTTTCATAGTCCAACATATGTATCTATAGATGCCACTCCAAAATCAAGGGTCCTTTCATGAACCATTTTGTGTAGATCTCTATGCAGGGGTGAGTTCTAGGCCAAAACTCTTATGTAAACTCAACTTTAGAAGGGAACATGTCTTCTTTCATTATATCATGGATGTTTTGAAAGTAATATTCTATATCCTTCCACATACTATTTTTGATCAAACTAAATTCATTTAATTGTTGTACATAGTTATTCAAGTTATATTTAATTTCTTTTTTATTCTTTTTTCTACTTCTATCTGAGTACTTTGTAACAATGGAATCTTTAGACATTTCTCTATTTTTCAATTCTTTAAAATATACTTTTGTCAGATTACCTTATGGAACATTTGGCTCACCCTTTTATTTTGTTCCCCATAATACAATCAGGGGGGACCTATTTCTATCTTTTATGGATTTTTTAAAACATATAATGGGCTGACCTTACTCCATGTGTATAAAAAATTATTGACCTTTTGTCAAGCCTACTATTTTTTTCTTCCCTTCAACTAGTAACTATTAACATTATCCTTGAAATTCACTACCTCTTTAATCAAATATGGCATGAAGTTTCTTGTATTTTCATAGATCTTATAACTGTCCATCATCTCTACCACACTCCACACAACTTTCCTCTTTATGCATTTAGACAAGTTTCCAAATGTGTTGTCGAGTCCTCATGGGTATGTCTTATAGGAATAAATCCAACCTTGACATTAAGGAAAACACTTTTATATATAAGCAGAGATAAATATTGCAACACAACAAATACCTATAAAAAAACATGATTTTGTAAATGTAACATTAGTTCCATATAAGGTTCAACATTTTTCAAACATAATTATTGATGGAAGTACCTTTTCTTATTGTCCCCATAATAGTTATATAGTTGAAGGTATAGCCTAGAAGGAAGTTTCTTAAAGGCACCAATTGATTGTGCTTCTTATTTGTATTTCTTGCATTTAGGGTAGAATTTGTTAGACAAAAATGCATCATACAATGGATAGTTTGAAGCTCCAAGTTTATATAGTAAATATCCATAAGTATCTAGAATTTTAGTTTTCATATCCCTGAATCACTTATTCAATGAGGTGATAGTATATTTAGACCCTCCAAGAATGTATGGTAAAAAAAATGCCCATATCTACCTGTACCATGACCATGTGTTATAATCCCTACCATTGACAACTCTAATATTCTATTTATAACTACTTTAATTTTTATCACTGTCCTCAACACAAATTCTTTTTGATGTTCCACCTTGTCATGAATGACATTGAGGCATTCTTTGAGGTATTGCTCTGACAATCATTTATGTGTGTAATACATTTGTCTTGCAGAAAATATTTGATTTGAGTGCATCACAAATTATTGATCGATACGCTCTTCTTGATCTATAGAGAGGGACCCATAACATTTCTATTGACTCAATAAGATACATGTTTTTCACCTAGAGAACTCATTAGACATGGCAATGGTCACATCATGAAAAATAGTTCTTCACGTGTTATTAAATTTTGGCTAGGATATTGGCTCATATTCCATATCTACTGATTATGGATTGATGTCATGACTCATAAATTCTTGAGTGAAAGATGCTAGAAGATGTAAAACATTTTATCATAAGTTATCTATATCTAACTGGGATGCTAGTTGTGGATAAACATCTAAAAACTCATCCACCAATTGATCCAACAAATCTTTAGCTACCATTGTTTTCTTATGTGGCTTTTGTCAAAATATCCCTATATGGAGTGCATTTCATTCCCTATTTTTGTGAAAAATTTTAATGTCAAAAAATCTACTTCTCTTCAATCCATATATTTTAATCCAAGCTCCTAAACAAATCTTTGTACCTTGAAAGTCAATTCTACTTTTGTATTTATTTTTCTTACATAAACTGGCAAAAAGGGATCAAAGACATGTTGCCTCTTATCTATTATGGTGGAATCAAGCAACTTTATCTTTGTAGATTTTATAATCTTAAATGATAATCATGACTAAAAACATTTTTTGGTGAAACATTTATCCGCATACATTATTGAAATTTCACTATCTATACTTTCATCAAACTATAATTGGTTGAATGATGTGTTTGGCTGACTTCTTTTTTGGCCTGAGTATTTTTAGGCACAAGCTAAAAATTTTGGATGCCTTTATGCTAGGAATTTCAAGCAAGGAGTGATTTCATTATCCACTATGTCCCAAATGTTTCCAATTTATTTCTCCTTTGGTTTCATGAATGGTAAATTGATTTCTCTACAAGTCTTAGTGTCCACTATTTTTTTGGAAGGTCATCTAACAATAGATGTTTCATTTACCTTTGTATTTCAAGTCTCCAAATGTTGTATAACATTTCTTATGTAAATTCCCCATTCCATTTCTAACATTGGGATAGGAATGCAACCAAAAATATCACCTGGTTCTGCAAATTCAACAAAACCAAAAGCAATTTTTTCATCATTTATAATAGTTGTACATTTGTGTAAAAAATATACCTTTTTCCAAAGAAAATTTTTTCTTAGGATTTGAAATGTGGTAGGATCATTGATATATTAAACAAATGAAACCAAGCAAGGGTTTTCTTATTGTAATGGTTGTTTATGCAGAACTAAACTCACATTATTTTCTCTTTGTTCCATGTCATTATCTATGGAAAACTTGTCTATGATGTGTCACATAATTATTGTGATCCATATAGTAAAATTATCAACTACATCCCCCAAATTATCCATAAAATATGTAGAAAATGGAAGTGGTAGAGTCAAATCAAAAGATTTAGTCACATTAACACTTACACATTCAATAGGTATTTCCTCATTATGGCATGTGGAAGTGAGACTTATGGGTTCTAGAGATTCAACATTTGGACTTAACACTTTATGTATTCTTCCTTCACTAATGAGCTTACCATGATTTATGAGAGAAACATAGTCTCCACATTGGAAAGACATTGAGGTATGACTTTTTAGCTTAGACATTTTCAAAAGAGATGAGAAGAGTTGTTAATTAGGTTATTTATAAAATTAGTCTAATTTATACCTGTATGTAGGAGATAAAGCTATATTTATAGTACAACATAAGCATGGATATATGTTAAAACCTAAAAATGTTAAAAAGGTAATGTATAATATTTTTTTTAACATGGTTTATGTTAATCCAAAAAAATAATAGCTTTTAATATCATACACTACATATTTTAATTCTTGCTTCATCCTACTTTAAAGGTATCTCCTAGGAGATACATTTCAAACATGCATTAAAGTGGAATAAACACGTAGAGAAAAATAGGTAATTAATTCAATACTAAACCATGTATTTTATTACAATACAAAATGATACTAACCAATGGGGGTTTTGAGACAAAATTATGGAAAAATATTATATTCTTATATTTTGGGATCATGTGTGTGATTTGAACCTCTGTTGTGGACCCAAAAGTTTAAAGGTATCGCTTAGGAGATGCCTTTAAAACATGCATATGGGTACCCTTGAAGGTTTGAAGGTAGTACTAGGTGATACCTTGAAGGGACATGTAATACTTTCAAGCTTACCCATGCCATTAAGCTTAAGGCTTCAATTTTGAATAGTCAAGGATATGTGGCATGCACCTATAAACTCATGACATTTCAACACTCAAAAAATATTTCAAGTTCATCAGGTGAGCAACTCTCCATGATTATGCCAAGTGTCTCCATATCATTTACCTAGAGATTAACAAATTGAACTTAATGTAAAAAATCTTAGGGATGTGTAAGAAACACTATGGTGATGCATGTCTCCCTCTGAAATGCCTCTAGAATTCTTGTTAAAAATGGGGCCTACTTCTGTTAGCCAATGATGCACCTTTTATTTAAAGAATAACTCTCTTCTTTCTTGAGGAACATCATGACAACATGTGTCTTTAATGAAAGGGACTGAGACTTCAAGATTATGGTTTTACTCACCTGTGTGCTTAGTCCTTATGAGTCTATGATGAACCCAAGCACTAGCTTCAAGTTTGTGGCCACATTCTTTATTCTCTCTTAATATGATACATATAATTGTTGGACCATGGGGACATGCATAGGTTAAATTTTATGGTAACCCCTACCCATCAATAATTTTTTTTATGATGGTTTTTAAATCAATGTCTAGGAAAGTGGCAGTGATAAGACAAGTATGGAAGAAAGACTACTAAAGCTCATGCAAGACCATTAATGACATGGCATTTCAAAATATTGCATCTTGTTTGAGGTATATAGAGTTGGGATTAATGACATGGATTCCAACACATGCTATGGGGTAATTTAAATATTTGGGAAACAAAAAAGGTCACCATTAAAGCCAAAATATTAAAGATGAAGAAGAGTGCTCATGTGCAAGCAATTAGTGCATTTAAAGAGGTTGGAAAGAGAAAATTGGACACTGGAAGCCATAAAATAAAGGGGAGGAACAATGGAAAAACATTACAAAATTTAATAAATAATAGTATTCTACTATCTTCTTTGGACATACTCCTATATGAAAAAAATGAGACCCAGATTTTGGTAAAATAAATCAATCAAATAACACATATTGTAGGTTTAGTCATGGATAAGAGAAATTTATTGATCCTGCTCATAGATGCAAATAAGGTGGAAATGGGGAATGGGATAGATATTCAAAAAACAAAATTCAATGACTTGGATCCCTTTGACTTTATGGAAATGGATGAAGTTACTTTCTTCACCTATCAACACAACCAGGTGCACAAGTAGGAGCTCTTTCACTTCAAAATCCACTTCAGGTTTTTGATGCAGAGAGGCTAATAAAATTACCTACATTTGGGAAACTATATGCGATTGTGCATACCTTTTTAAGTAGATATAACCAAGGGGATATTCATTTTTCCATAGATATCACTATTTGGATCAATGCATAGACTATAGCAAGAGTCATAGGCTCTTAAATCATGCAAAATCCTTTTTGTTTTAAACTATACCACGAATTCATCCATATGTTTAGGTGAATTTTACCACTAGGATAGGAAAGGGAACCCCAATTGACTTCATTGAGGACATTACAATACATATTCTGGTAAAGTGTATTAGAAAGAGGTTTTGGCAAACAACAAAATAGGCCAAGTAGGCAATAAAAGGAGTAATTGACATTATGTATCACATGATACACAAGAATGATAGCTTCAATTGACCAGAGATTTTTGCATCTAAGCTTAACACTAATATTAAAAAGGTACTTTTACGTAGCTCACAAAATTTCCAATATTACTTTATAGTTTTTTATTATGCTTCACCTAATGGAAATATCTACTAGGCCAAGTTAATGTCATTTTAGACTTTTGGCCTTATACTACCCTTACAGTCATCACTTAGACTAAAATAGGGTAATATTATAAGCAACTAGGGTGTTTTAACACATGGTGGATTGAGGTTCTATATTTGATTAGGTCATACCCTCGAATTCCATAGGATGCCATGTAATATTTGAGGTAACATGCATCAGTAACCAAGTTATAAAATGGTATTCAAATCAACATGCATGAGTTGGCCACACCAACTACAACTCCAATGTAATTTTTAATCACAATGGTTAAAGCACAAACCAAAGTATGGAGGTAGAGATTCCTAGTTACACAACAATGTTGATAAGATAAAGAACAATCATAACTAGTTACACAACCATAGGCCTCATCCCAACAGTTATTAATTCCTCCATAACAAGAAAAATGCAAACAAAAGGGATTTACATAGAGATCCTCACCACCACTAGCTAGAAATAGATCAAGGTAAATCAAGTCTTGGTTGGATAACCCACATGTGTTTAAGGATAGCTTGGGAGTATGATCTCATAATGTTATGGGTTGATGAATAGGAAGTTTTTCAATGCATGATCAAAGACATCGGTCAAAAGGTCTAAGATAAGGAGGACGAGGAGGAGGAGTTATTTTTATATAAAGTAGTTCACACTTTCCAAATGTGGAATAAGGTAAGTAGTGACCATTTGGTTAATATTATGCAACCCCTACCTCTATTATTATGGATAATGTAGGTCATGAAGAAGCTCAGCATGAATTTGTGGCAAAAATTTTACAAAACGATCTATAAATTGGTTTATCATGTGCATAATTTGTAGATCTACCAAAGGAAGGGAGCTTGGTATAGCCATTGATGTGAAAAAAATGTAGTCATCTTCAGGTGAGGCCTTCAACCACCATACTCAAATGTTTCGTATATTTTTAAGAGCCAATCATATCAAGTAGTGCCCATCAGGTGAAGTCTAGGGGCATGATGAGACACAAGGTTAAACTTATCCCTCTGACCAAGTCAAGAAAGTTTTTCATGCATAGAGGTGTTACGGTTATCAAATACAAATATTTAGAGCACTCACAATCTGATATGGAAATATATAATGTATATGTAATGGAGGGATCCCTAGATATTGCTATCTGAATGAGATCTACCACACTTACTTCCCCTTCTATGGAGATGTCTTTGGATGTTTCATAGCTATCATTTTCCAAGGAAATTAAAGGAGCAAATGCATTCCAAAAATTCATTACAAAAAAGGCTTCAAAACTAGAACATATTATTTTTAGTCACATAAGGAGAAAGTGGAAGCACAAAATTAAATTATTGAGGCTAGGAAGCTCATCAATTCCTCTTGTCCTTATCTGGTTTCAAAAGTCCTTGGTGGTCAAGTAATGTCCAAGGACAAAAAAAATACTACATTTATGACTTAGCTAACAAAATATTGAGTAAGTACACATAAAATATGCATCCAAGAGTGGGCTATCCACACTAGGATGGAAGGCATTTTAAAACTTTTATAAGAATATGTATAGGTCCTAGATACTACTATGCATCAAGCTAAGTAGATTGCATAAGGAATGTTTGATTGGAAGCTACACCTTGACAAATCCTTGGATTTTGTTAAATTAGAGTTCATAATAATAGATAAAGATAAATTTTTATTAAATGATCAAGTTCCTATTGGAGAAACACTGAATGATCCATTTCAATAGTTTTTAGAAGCTAGGGATATCATGATGAAGAAGTTCCAGGTCTAGTAGAATGAGATAATGTGTAACACATTTTCGGCAATTCAATCCCAAAGGACTATAAACATGTTAGATGATATTGTGTCAGATATCTAGCTTAAGAAATCAAATTCTAGATACTTCCTTATCATCATAGAAGAAGTATATGTGCACAATTTAGTGGTCATTCAGATTCCACTATGTTTTGCTTACCATGGTATGGTAAGTACTTGTTAATTGGAAAATTCTCAAGCATAACCTCTTGTAGGTTAAACCAATTATTGTGCATATCATAGATGAACCTAAATTAATTCCACCATAAGAGATCCAAATAATTTTTTAGAAGAAAAAGCTGGATATAAAAGTGCAATTGGGGCAGCCACAACCTACATAATAGGTAAATACACATTTCAATTTTTTTAGTTTAAGAAAAAAATTATGCTTTGTAACATAGTCATAAACATTCAGAATGGGTCTAGGTTGGTTGAATCTCCCTAACTTGGATGGCCACCTAGTTATGCTAGTCTATGGAAAACTACAAAGGGTGGTAGGTGTAGAGTAATTTTCACTCTACATCGTATTTAATTTTTTTTGGTCGAGCACTAAAATTTTGGTTCCTACACACCTTGGACATAGCAAAAGAGTTTTGGAATAGAGGGCGGGTTCATTTTTGCCTAAGTGTCAAAGTGCAGTGGAAGCTGCCAAGTGTTGCCCTCCGAGCACGGGTCCTTTTCCCCTTTTCTATTTCTTTCATTTCTTTTTCCTAAGTATCAAATTTGGGTAAAAACCACCAAGTGTCACTTCTCGACACATGGAGCTAGCCAGATGGCATCCTTTGAGCCCCTATTTGTAACTTTCTAGAGAACTGCAAATCGTGCCACATACCTAATAACAACTTAGTGAAAGTCACCACGTATTGGCATTCGCGTCTCGTATCAGCACCCGTATTCATTCTATTTCTCTATAAAGGTTTTTAAAAGGCTAAGTAGTAGAAAAGTGGAAAGTACCAGGTGGTAGTAGCAGAAGGCCTTGAACTACATTTTTTAAGAAGCATCAGAAGTCACCACATGTTGGCATCTAAGAGACTTTGGTTCAACACTTGGGTCCAATACTTTGGTCCAAAGCAGAAAGGCATCATTTTATTTTACTTAATTGACATAAAGAAGTGGATGTTGCCAAGCATCACTCTCTAAGCCCTTCTTACTCAATCCCTAGAAAAAGTGGAAGATACCACATACCCCTAGTAGGAGAAGCAAAAGATGCCACGTATCTTCCAAGAAGCAGTGGAGGTCACCACGTGTCAACTTCTGATAGACCATCTTCGAGCCTCATTACTGAATAAAGATTGTGGTGGGTCTCGAATGTTATTTCAAAGGATGGTGGAAGCATCAAGTGTCAACATGCAAAGACTACCATGTATAGGCATCCCCTCCTAAAAATTTGCTTGGGCAAAGAACGCGGTGAGTTTTATTTTGTTAAAATTGCTAAGTATCAAGGAAGTAGATTGTGACAGGTGTCAAAGGTGGAACATTCTTGAGCAGAATATAGAAAAAAATAAAAGGCACCAAGTGTCATTCTCTGGTGCCTTCTAGACCATAAAGAGAATTTTCATGGATTGACTAAGTGTCCTCTTCCATTTCAATAGAATAGAGTGTCTGTCTATCTATTAAAGTGAAATGGAGGGAAATTCGGTTGGAGTTAATTTGAGTAGATGGAACAGTTCATCGAGTAGATTTTTGGAGTCCCCAAAGCATTGAAGGCACCGTTTGTTTGTACCCTATGAGTGAAGGATGGAGAAGAATTGCACAGGAAGGGGAGTGATAAAAGGAGACATCTGAGGCTATAAAAGAAGAAGAATTGTAAGAAGAGGAAGGGGGCAATTTTTCCATAGTTTTAGACTTGCTAGAGTTTTTGACCAGTAATATCATTTGCTCTTGTCTCAATTTTCTTGAGTTGTAAAGTTGATATAACAGTGCATATCTTTGTGCCTTTTGTGTGGCTGAATGAATTAAGAATATTGAGCTCCATGCCTTGGTTGATGTTATCTGTGTCATTTACAAAGTTAGTTTATACTTTAGATTCTCTAGATTTGTGATTAGGAATGTCATTTACTTTTGTCTCATTTTCTTAAATCGGAAGTTCTACATAAATGTACGTTTTGTGCCTCTTATGTGATTGAAAGATTCTATTAAGAAGATTAAACACTATGCCTTTGTTGACATTCTTTATATCTCAACAAAAAAATTCCCTATTGTGAGCCTCTGTTTCTATTATTCCAATTTTTTACATTGATCATGCACTTGTCTGCTCTTAAATGTAATTGAATCCTATAATAGTCTCACCATGCTTAATTTAGGATTAGGATTAAACTCAAGTGCATCACCATAGTTAGGTTTAAATTCCTACATTTTGCATTTCTATTTAATCTCATATCCCTTTTCCCCAACACCCAATACAAAATAAGAGACCAGCTTCTCTAAAATCTGGAGGTTATTTCAAGCCGCATTATCCCATAGCTTGAAACTTCCCATTGTTGATTGATTAAGAACAAGCACAATTTTAAATCATCAACAGTTTTTGGCATGCTTAGTGGGACCAATATTTTAAAGAGTTAAAGAATTTTGGCATGTTCTTCAGCCAATTAGCCTTTGGAGGTTTTTAGCAACACCAACAATGACTCTGAGTCAAATCAGCCAATCAAGTAGTCCTAGTATCATCAAAAAATCACCTTTTGGTATATATAATTTTGTTACTCATAGCTATGGGTCGTATTCTCCTTCATATATTTTTAATCAAGAACAAGCTTCTCCTAGAATCATGTCAAGTAACAAGGATGCAAATGGTCATGAGCTATACCAATCTTATGCCTAGTCTCCCCAATATGTCACATCCCATGCTCAACCTAACCTTATTTCCACCTTTAAAAAAGCATTGTTGGGATTTAAAAAATATGTGTTAGAGCTTGACAGTAGAAGGGGATATGGCTAAGAAATTCCTTGTCATGTCATTTACCAAATAAGGGATGCGATAGACCTGATTTAAAGTGAATGGGATCCCATTGAAAGAGAAAATTAGCAAGAACTTACATATGAGATGCTAGATGTGTGTGGATTGATTGCATTTCTAGAAGAGAAGCTAAGCATTCATGATAGATAGCCTTACCAAGTTAATCAAAATGCATATCCACCACCATAAAGTCCATATCAGACATATGTTACCCCTGTTCAAGAGTAAGGTCAAATCTGTCAAGGTCATTTCCCCAATAATGTAGAGTCTATGATAGCAACAAGGGAAGAGGACTCCAAAACCTCACTTTCCCCTCAAGTCCCTTCCACCCTTCCTCAAGAAGCTTCTTGTTTTTCATCACAGCCTTCTTCTTTATTCCTTTTCAAAGAAGAATACATTTTGGAAGAAGCAAATGAGTATGCAAAGGAGTGCGCTCAATTCATGGTTAGTCAAGAGGATTCCATAAGTACAAATAAGGAGGAAATCACCATAGGTACCCCCTTTAATGAACAAGAGGACAAGTCATAGGATTTTGTCTTAACCTTTGATGAGGAAGAGATCATTTCTGACTTTTTTCTTACTTTGTAAGAGGATATGGAGGAGCATGGACACTCCCTTGACCAAGTCATTGAGATAGGTGACATTATTCTTCAAGAAAGCCATGAACTAGCTGAATATGGAGGAGATAACTTTGAGACCCAACTGAGTATGCAGAAGGGGTGCCAGCTTTCAAATTTGTCCTTTCAAGAGGATGAAGTCAGCAAGGAGCATGATGATGAAATAAAGTTGTAATTTAAAGGAGATAAACCAAAAGATAATGGATATCAAAAGGCACAGAGTGAAGAACCAATAGCCATTGATTTCTTGATGACACACGACAACATGATGAACCAACATTCAATGGGCTTTCAAGGACAAGAAGAGTTTTTGGGTGTTGAACACATGTTTTACTTAGACTCATTCAAATGCAGGCACATCTATGTGGCCAGCACAGAGGACATTTCATCAAAGATATACCTGTTGCAATCACTGGTATGGCAACATAAGTTGGCTTGTCATAAACAAGACATTGGAAAGTTTGTTTTTCATCTTGAAGGGAAATAAGGATGATTAATTAATGTAGTTAGGTAGTTTTCCATTCTCGCATTATTTTGTTTTTTCGTTATTATTTTCCTACTTTTATTTAAAATAAGCATTTTAAATGTAGAGTTGGTGTCTTGGATGTTTTAATTCTTTAAGTTTTTTGCATTAAAAGCTTCCCTAAATCTTTCAAGATCTCTAAGGTACCTTGCACCACAACTTGCATAGCATGTCCACCTCACTGTTTCTCGAGGATTGAGTAGGATTTGCTAACGATCACCCAAATTTAATGATATTTGGGACTTGATAGGCCCATATATATCCCTTAGCGAGTTTTAAAGTTTACAAATTCTCAATCATTCCTGCACTTACAAAAATATCCTGCTCATTGTGATTATTAGCGCCTTGTAAAAGTTTGCCTCAGCGAGCGTGTTTCTATCTTGCACAAGGATCATACCAAGTATTATACAAGGGATATAGAGATGGCGGGAACATCATCTTCACAACAAGGAATAGGGGCACCTGGATATCTCGATAGGTTATTGGCTAGTAAATCATATGCTACAGCTCCTATGCAACCATCAAGAAGTTATTTAAGAACTAGAGTCCTGGGAGTCAGTCAAACCAATGACCCATCAAAGGTAAGGGACTATGTAGATGGAATCATGGACCCTATCTTGCAAAGATCCAGTAATAAGAACTTAAGAGAAGGGGCACACTAAAGGTGTCTTCAAAGAGCTAGGGCAAGGCAATATGAGACATTCAAAATAAAGATATGGACCTCACAACTAGCTCAATTCATTGTCCCAATTGTGCATCCATGCCCTAATGTGATCGAATTATGCATGAACTTGCTCCATGCACAATCTTACACCATCCAACAAGGCCCCTTCATGCTGTAGGTCACCCCACAAGATATCAGGGACATGCTTGCCCTATAATATGATATTACTACCACCTTCCCCACTATTGATAGGATGTAAAGGATGTGGGTGAATGTCAACACTCAGATAAGGTTTTTGAGGTATGAGTTGCAAATGGTTGATGGTGATATAATGGTACCCACACTCCCTGCATCAAGAACTTAGTTCACACCCGCTAGGCAAGATGCACTGTCAATGATGGCTCTCATCTTTGGCATGAAGGATGACATGGTGGTATATGCAAAGAAAATAGCCATCTTTTTCAGGCTGAAGATGGTCGATAGGACGTAGGAATATCAACTTGACTTCTTGAAGCACATCGCCTTTTCAATCATAGAGTAGTTGACCCAGTTCAGATCAAAAGGAGTATTTAGGTATTCCTCCTTTTTGTTCCATCTCATACTACATCAAAACCTTGACCTTTTCACCCACTATATGAATCTGAACCTGTATGACCCAGCTTTCGACCCCCAAAGGACCATTCTTGTGTCTGCATGGACACATGTTTTATCAAGAACTAGTGACCCATATGATTTTTGGGAATTGTTTGTTACCCCTATTCTTCATTGTCTTAGCCATAAGCCTATCATAAACATGTTATTCTCAAGTGTTAAGAACCTCTTGGTCAGTTTCCCAATCCCATGTGACTTCTATTTTGGGTCCCGTCACACAATCATAAGGGTCCATGGATCTTGTGGAGAACTAGTGTTACTACCAAAGACCTTAACTCTTAGGTTAGCATTCTTGGAAGTCACCAAGCAGGTGTCAGTAGTTGATAATGAGTATGGCTCTAGGAAGAAGAAGAGGAAAATGTACAATCTCCCATGGATGGTAGGCAACGTAAGCCTAGAAGCTAGGGAGGCTGAGACTGTGTTGCTAAGGAAACTGGCCTTCCTAGGGTTCTTGTTAGTCAAAGACAAATGGGTTTATGACCCAGTTGTTTACATAGCTTCTATGGTGAGGACCAATAGGATTGGGTCTAGGATTACACATGAAGGATGCCTTTTTTAGGAGACCAAGAAAAACCCTACAAAAGACACTCCTGGTCTTTATATTGAACTAACAAATTTGCCCCTGCCACAAAATAGGCCATAGGAAACCTTCTATGACAAATAGAGGGATTATGATCCCAAAGTCAGGATGACTTTTGGTTTGAGAAGGACGTTGAGGAACAAGGGCTGGGATGCGGAGAAGATTAAGGCCTATTGGAAATATAGGCAGGAAATTTCCCAAACCACCCACACTTTCATAGGTGTGGACTCAAATGAAAGATGGGAAGAACTCTGGGATGAGTGGCATCCCTCCCCTGCATCTAGCCCAAAAACAAGCCAATTGCTGACACTTGAGATAGAGCAAGAAGCTGGAGTGGGACCAAGCTAGCAACCACAAGCCTCAAAGCAAGCTGTAGCTACCGTAGAACAACAAAGGAGTGTGGTGTCTTCACCACCAAAAGCTACCTCATCATTGGAAGTAATTGAAGTCCCCGATTCTCCACAAGCACCATCATCAACTACAGAGGTGGAAGGGAAACAAACACAGCCAGAGGTAGAGACACCCAAGAAGAGAAGGAGGGTATAGTTCCATTTGGATTCAGAGGAGGAAGATGAGCCTTCACAGTGCCCAGTGTAGAGGATTACAACTTTTCCTTAGGTAAGTATTACTCCTTCTCCTCCCTCTTAGTCTGCCCCTTTCTTAGTCAGTGTGGTGCCTCCACCTAGCCAAATGACACCTCCTGCCACTACTACCATTCCCATTTTGTAATTCACCCCATCATTGGTGCCTTAGGCCCTTACATTACCCCATTTCTCCCCCTCTATTCCCAAGAAGATGCCCCTACAACTCACCCCTAGTGAATCAATGGCTATCTAATATAGCCTGCCACAAGGGTATCCTTTCATAGGAGGACATATTGCATCCCCTTCCACCTTCCAAATGCAGGCTGATGCTGTTAAGAAGGCAAGAGAAGCCCAGCTAGAGAAAAAGAGGATCAAAGAGAATAAATCACTGGATATCCCACACTTGAGGTCACAATTTGACCCCATCCAATAGTAGCTAACGATGACCCATTTGTCACCCAATGTTGCCAAGCCAAGCGAGCAAATGCAGCTAGAAGACTATACAATGAATGTAGTGGCCATTGGCATGTCTCTGTTTAGGCCTCAGGACAGAGTTGAGCTGCTGACCAAATCCACTTCTGTGGTCATAAAAGATTATTTGAAGAAATAAAAAAGACTGCAAAAGATGGAGGCTGATTTGGCCAAAGAAAAGGCAAACTATAATAGTTTGGCCAAAAAAATAAATAAGAGAGATAATGAAATAGCTAGTCTACATAAACAGTTGCAAGAAACTATTTCCCTCCAGACTCAATGAGTAGTCTAAGCCCAAAATGATTCATTGAAAGCAGAGCTCACACTTGTAAAAGATGCAGTAACAACCCTTAGGTAAGAGAATGCAGCATTGTAGGGAAGAGTTGAAGGACTTCAGCTACAAGTTACCCAATCACATCAAAGGTTGCTGGAGGAGCAAAACAAGGTTGTGGACTTTCAAGCCCAGTTTCAAGCAGAGCAACAAAAGATGGTGCAACTGACAATTGAGCTAGCTAATATGCCAAGAAGTGTCAGAGTAATGCAACTAGTGGAGGAGATCTACAAGTCAGCATGGGAGAGAATCTCTTTAGAGATTATTCATCTCAGGCCATTTCTCACCTTCCTACTCAATGCACAGTAATTGTGCGAGAGGGTGGAAAATTTAGTACAAAACACTCTAGCCACAGTCTCCAAAAGAGTCATAGACTCCCATTCATTACTATAAAAGCTCTATGACACAATGGATGCAACATTGGTAGCCACAATAATCCCTGCCAGAATGGCTATCATGAAATAGGTCAATGAGGTGCTCAATTGTAATGCCATGGCCAACAATTGTAAAGAACATCTCGAAGTCATGAAAGAAGGCATCGGTGAGATGAGACACCATATTGAAGATCTAGTGCAACTATGCCTTCCCCATTTTTGGATGCAAAGACATTGCTGATGGTTGCTCAAATTGAACCATTGCTACTGGCCAAGTAGAGGGATCAAATAATTTTCTAGAACTTGCGGGATGATTCCTCAGTCTTGAAAGTCGAAGCTATCCTGGTTCCTATTTCCCAACTAGAATTCAGACTAAAAGCCACGGTCCAGATCTTGTAAAACTTTTTGCATAAGGATATCATTAACCTTGATCTAGTTTTTGTTGAATTACAGAACAAACAAGGGTTATCTACCATGAGTGGTCAATCTACTAGACAACACTTTTGAAGCTATAAAATTTTGAAATTTTGATAGAGTAGGAGTCGGGTTCTTTTTTAGTAGGCTCAAAAGTCCTAGGGGTCACCAAGTAACTGTAGAGTAATTTTTACTCTATGTCGTATTTAATTTTTTTTGGTCAAGCACTGCAATTTTGGTTTCTGCACACCTTGGACGTAGTAAAAGAGTTTTGGAGCAGAGGGTAGGTTCATTTTTGCCTAAGTGTCGAAGTGTAGTGGAAGCTGCCAAGTGTCACCCTCTAAGCATGGGTCCTTTTCTCCTTTTTTATTTCTTTCATTTCTTTTTCCTAAGTATCAAATTTAGGCAAAAACCACCAAGTGTCACTTCTTGACACATGGAGCCGGCCAGCTGGCATCCTTTGAGCCCCTGTTTGTAACTTTCTAGAGAACCATGGATCATGCCACATACCTAATAGCAACTCAGTAGAAGTCACCACATGTTGACATCTAAGAGACTTTGGTTCAACGCTTGGGTCTAATACTTTGTTCCAAAGCAGAAAGGCATCATTTTATTTTGCTTAAGTGCCATAAAGAAGTGGATGCTACCAAGTGTCACTCTTCAAGCCCTTCTTACTCCATCCCTAGATAAAGTAGAAGATGCCAAATCTTCCAAGAAGCAGCGGAGGTCACCATGTGTCAACTTCCAAGAGACCATCCTCGAGCCTCATTGCCAAATAAAGATTGTGGTGGGTCCTGGATGTTATTTCAAAGGATGGTGGAAGAATCAAGTGTCAACATGCAAAGACTACCACGTACATCCATCCCCTCCTAAAAATTTTCTCAGGCAAAGAACATGGTGAGTTTTATTTTGTTAAAATTGCTAAGTATCGAGGAAGCAGATTGCAACAGGTGTCGAAGGCAGAGCATTCCTGAGTAGAATATAGAAAAAAGTGGAAGGCACCAAGTGTCATTCTCTAGTGCCTTCTAGACCATAAAGAGAATTTTCATGGATTGACTAAGTGTCCTCTTCTATTTCAACAGAACAGAGTGTCTGTCTATTTTTTAAAGTGAAATGGAGGGAAAATCGGCTGGAGTTAATTTGAGTAGATGGAACAGTTCATCGAGTAGATTTTTGGAGCCCCCAAAGCATTGAAGGTGCCATCTATTTATCCCCTGTGAGTGAAGGATGGAGAAGAATTGCATGGAAAGGGGAGTGACAAAAGGATACATCTGAGGCTATAAAAGAAGAAGAATTGTAAGAAGAGGAAGGGGGGAATTTTTCCATAGTTTTAGACTTGCTAGAGTTTTTGACCAGTAATATCATTTGCTCTTGTCTCAATTTTCTTGAGTTGTAAAGTTGATATAACTATGCATATCTTTGTGCCTTTTGTGTGGCTTAATGAATTAAGAAGATTGAGCTCCATGCCTTGGTTGATGTTATCTATGTCATTTGCAAAGGTACTTTATACTGTAGATTCTCTAGAGTCGTGATTAGGAATGTTATTTGCTTTTGTCTCATTTTCTTGAATCAAAAGTTCTACATAACTCTACGTGATTTTTGTGCCTCTTATGTGATTGAAATATTTTATTAAGAATATTTAACACTATGCCTTTGTTGACATTCTCTGTATCTCAGCAAAAGAATTCCCTGTTGTGAGCCTCTATTTCTGTTATTCCAATCTTTTACATTGATCATGCACTTGTCTGCTCTTAAATGTAATTAAATCCTATAATAGTCTCACTGTGCTCAAGTTAGGATTAGGATTACACTCATGCGCATTGCCATAGTTAGGTTTAAATTCTTGCATTTTGTGTTTTTGTTTAATCTCCTATCCCTTTTCCCCAACACCCAATACAAAAGAAAAGACCCGCTTCTCTAAAATTTGGAGGTTGTTTCAAGCCACAATGTCCCACAGCTTGAAACTTCCCATTGTTGATTGATTAAGATCAAGCACAATTTTAAATCATCAATAGTAGGAAAGTATAGAAAATCAGAAAACCTAGAGTGAATATTGCCACTTTTGTGAAAGGCTAATCTTTTCCAGCTTTAGCTAAGATCAAAGTTCAAATTTTATTTCAAGATGAAACAATAGTTTAATTCCCTAAAAGTGTTGGACATGGAGTAGGTACATGTACATAGGGTATCATTTTGTCATCTATATGATATTTTGTATGTCTTCGGCCTTGTTAGCCAAGTGATGGATATAAGAATGCCATGACTCTTTTCTTTTTATACGCTAAAAAGATACAATGTTAAGAGATAAAGCCATGTAAAAAGCTATATATAGTGATTCGATGCAATGTAATTTTTTTTTATGTGTGATAGAGATTAATAGACTAGTTCTATTATTATTTTCCTTAGATTCTTTTACCTATGTATAATGTGCAGTGTTTACTATATTTTGTTTTAGATTGTTATATCTTGTATTATGTTGTTTATGATCCATAATTCTTAATGCCATGTTATTTTTTCTTTATATTTGTTGCAATGTATAAAATTAAATATTGTGTAAATTTACTCAAGCTATTATGGTTCTTTTTTGCTTCTTATTGTGCAAGATCTACCTATAATTTAAATGTTCTAGAGAATTTTGAAGAAAATATGCTAACATTCCTTCAACATGCACATAATTGGAATTTTATTTCAAGGTATCTCCAAGGAGATACCTTGAATGTATTTATAGTACCTTCAAGTGTAGCCTAATGCATGTTTGTAAGGTATAAGGTATCTCATATGAGAGACTTTCAAACATGAATTTGTAGTACTTACAATGTGTATCTGAGTAGATATCTTGAAAATGCACATGATTGGAATTGTCTTTCAAGATATCTCCTACAAGATACTTTAGAGGGCCTTATAATACCTTTAATGGTTCCTTTATGCATCAAGGTAATTATTAGGAGATACATTCAAGGTAGCCATGAAGGTACTATAATGCCCTTCAATGTATATTATTAGGGATACATATTTAGTTAGTTTCCCTTTTGTTTGTGTGTTTCTCTTTATTTGTTGTTTGTTTCCCCTTTCATTGTTGTTATTTCCCAAAAAAATACTTCTAGCATAATTTTTTGCCATTACATGCTAGGTGTCCACACCTTTACCCTCCTTAACCTTAAACTATCTACTGATAGATAGTTATCTACCCCACTCCCCTTGTAATTAATGTCCAAGCACTCCATATTGCATGATCCCCCATAAGGATCACCACAAATCTCTTATGAGACACTCTTCAAGAGTGTGTGTCACCTTTAGCATTTATGGGTACCCAATTTCAAAAAAAATTCTATGATGATCACATTTATTAGGAATTTGTCTCAAAAACCATTTCATCGAGCTTTTTGTTTTATCCACTTTCCTCAAAATAAATTTTTCTTTGTCTTCAAGACTTTTGTCTATAGGTTATTATTTTGGGAAAATTATTATTTCTTTCAAACAAAATTGCATCCAAAGTCTCTTTCCATCTTATGTATCAAAGAGCCCTACCTACCATCTACAAAGAGAATTGTGAGTAAAACATCAACCAAACAAGTGTTAAATTGGTTGCATAACACACATAGCACATAGAAGAACACTAAAAGTAGCACAAGGCATATACATTACAATGGCATATTCATCTAGGACATTTAGAGGGGAAAATCCACCATCCCCTTATTTAATTAAATATTCTATAGAGTTTATGGATAGTGTTTGATGCCACCATATTTAAGGATAGGTACAATAACTATTCAGAATTATGGGATGTCATTGATTTGGTGGATGTATTTTCATTGGGAGATGATATGAAACTCACAAATAGATAATTCATCAAATAACTACTAGTTTTTAAATGTTAAAGGCTACATTTTTCTATTGCTAAACTAGAGGTTATGTCATGCATTGACCTTTTACAAGATTTGTTTTTCTCAGGAAGGATATCATAGGATGTTTTCCTACATCACTCCAGAAATAACACAGTTATTACATGCATCTTAGGACATGAATTCCAAATGCATTTATCTTTGTGCATAATAGATGCTTATTTTGACAAACATACATTAGTATAATTCAGTGTATAAAACTCAATTAAGATGGTAGTCTCTGCATGGTTGCTCTCATACCAAACTAATACATGGAAGGGGAATAAACCGAAGGGAGTAGTTCTTAATGACAAATTTAGAATGGGCATATGCATTGGCACTCCTCAATCAACTCTATGGTATGCCAAGTATCCATTTGGTGAATTTAGATTAGGTGCCATTATTGTATATGATGCTCATCCATGATATTGCATATGCCCTAGGTGACATAATAAACTTCTTCTTTAGAGAGTAGATAATCAACAAGGAAAATCATCTCACACGTTCAAGAAATTTTTATATGATGACCTATTTACTTGGAGTCATGAGAACCTATTATATAGACCTTGGAGAATTTTGGAATTTAACCATAGACTATGAGAAGAACAAAATCTATGACCATTATCGGTTTATGCATATATACACCTATACCAAGCATATGGTTAGGATATCTAAAGATGTATACCCACAAGTTTGGAAAATAATTCATGGCTCACCCATGCCCAAAATTGGGACAAATATTGTAAATAACTTGGTAGGAAAAAGGGATTGTTTCTTTTACCCAAATTTCATAAGAATCATGATTTTGGGGAATAAAGTTAATCCTTTATGTTTTCTAAAGTTTGTATCAAATAAGCTAGCTAAATAAGAAATTGCTTTTAAAATATGGTGGAGTATAGAAGAGGACCTATCAAAGCAAAATAAAGCCTTGTATTTTTTCCACTTTGTAAAAATTAGAAAAATGGTTTGTTCCATGACGAAATATTTTGTAGAGGTGGGTATAAAATTAAAGAGTTATCCTTTTCATATGATTCCACATAGAGATTGGGATCCACATGGGATGATTCAAAATCACATATAGTGATTCAACATCCCTTATAGCCATGTTCCCTATCCATATGATTATTTATTTCTTAATGTAAAATCTAATGAGGATGTTTTGGAGAGAGCTAAGGTTGTTAGACTAAAAGAAGATTATTTTTGAATGATATAAGATGACCTCACAATCACTACAAGAGAATTAGACATTAAGAAGGCTCTATACAAGGAATGGGAGCATTCTGACTTTTGGATAGGATAGTTCAAGGAGAAATCTAAAGGCCAAACAACTTCCTCATCCTAAGGACTCCCTTTGAAACTAAAGATGAAATCCATGAAAAGAGATCCTGGGTTTCTTGAACCAAGAATGAGTAGGGGAGCATAGGTAAGGGATCCCATTAGTTTGGATTATAATGAGGAAGAGCAAACACAAGAACAATTACCTGTGAGCACCATTCAAGTATCTACTATTATGCCCCATATACAGATTTCTTTATCTATTAGGATAAAAACATTAAAATAAGTAGCATCAACATCACAAGGCCCTTCCACACAACTAAATACCCCAATATTTTATACGAGGAAGCCAAGGACTCTTATAGGTAGTCCTACACTAAAAACATCACAAGGCTTGCCTACTACATTGTAATAGGAAGAGAGGTGATAATCAAGGACATTAAGGATGATTCTGATGAGGAAGAAGAGTTAGAATTAGCTAAGGCCATGAGCCTCTAGATAGGACCCATAACATCAAATTCTCTAGACACTCAACTTTTTGTAAGTTTTCCTTTAATTTTTATACCCATTTTTTACCATGTTTCAATTTATTTTATGTTGGGATCACCTAAGGTAGAAGCACTTACTTCCACCTTCATTAATGCCACTAAAATTTATCCACTCCCCACTCCATCACCACCTCCATCCCACTCACCATGCTAATCCCCTATATCCCTACTAGCACTTCCACTATTATAGCCTTAAATAAAAATGTTTATATGAAGGTGCAGATTGCATTATCTACCTCAAAACTCCATGTCCAATCCACACATATTTCTATTCACATCCCTTCCACCACCTCATCCCAAGATACCACCTTGACAAGTTATATAAGGGGAATGAAGGCTAATCAATAATTAATTATAGTCTATCTACTCCCTTAATTTGGAGGAGATGATTGGTCAAAAATCATCTAGCCTTCCCTACCTGATGTCCTTATCAAGGCCCAGAAGAAACAACCAACTTAAGAGGATACTAAGGTAGAGGTTATGGTTACAAATTATGATGCATCACAATTAGACATCCTTCTATGGGAAATGGATTTAAGAAGCAAGGCATATCAAATGCCTAGCTTCAAGATAACTAAGTTTCCTATTATTTCCATTATATTCGATCCACCATTTGGTATTATATAGAGGATGAGAATAAGGAAGGTGGAGAATGATAAAGGTAGCTAAATCATCCTTGAATAAAGGCATGAAGTTTCCTCCCTCACTAAGAGGCAAAATAGACAACCAGGAGAGTCTCTATACATTGAAAATCTAGTAGACCTCACTTAGGCTCATAAAGATGCAATTGTTTCTATCCATGAGGGCACATAGATGGATTAATAGGATCTATAAGTCTAATTTGAGAAATTGAAGTATCAAGTGAAAATAGTACACATTCCTATAGGCATAGAAACATAAGTCCAAGAGGTAGCCTCCAAATGCTAAAATTCATTGAAAGTAATGAAGTTTATGAAGGCAAAAATAGCCCCCCATGTGAATAGCACCAATTAGTTGTACAATAATTCAAAAGAGGATAGTTCCAAATTGAAAATTCTTATGGCATACATAGGAAACAAGTTATATAGTCATCTGGATTTAATGATGACACTAGAGGCATCTAATGTCTTAAATTTGGTGATCATAAGGCAAGAGGAGGCTAAGGAATGGTTGAATTTAGTTAAGGCCTTGATCCCTAAGTACTAAGGTCATGAAGTACAACTTACCTATATCTTGCATGATTTGAATTTATCTAGGGTAAAAGACTCCATAGGAAAATTGATCAATAGGATCAATTTTGATCTACTTGTATAAGAAGTGATAGATAAATTCAAATTAAGTCTCCAAGACTTAATGTTGGAAAAGATAAAGGAAAATTTATATGCCATAAGGAAAAATGTCACTGAAGTTGAGATATTCAAGAATAGATTTTAGCTGAATAAGGGAGAACATGCAAGACTCCTCACCTAGGCCAGTAGGATTCATCGACCACCATTGTTAGATTTGAATATTATTTGATAGTAGTATGCTATAGCATATAAAGTATATCAAGATAATGAGTCTAAGAAGAAATAAGCTGGTGAGGCTTTGACATTTGTAACTTCTACTTCTACCATGCCAAACAAATTAAATGTAGTGGTTCATATGATGCAACCTTGAGGCTAAGATTGTGCATGTATGTTTTTGCAATGGTGGATATATTTATAGTTTGAGCATTTTTATTGTAAAATTGACTTTACATTTTGTACACATGCACACATTGTATAGTTTTGAAAATTTAATTTATTTAAATAATAACTATAGGTTGTCTCTTATATGGGTTTATAACATAGTTAGAACTACATGTTCTAACTACTTCATGTAATTATCTTGCATGAACTTGGAGGATGAGATGACCCCTTCCCAAAGTCTATACATACAGTTGTAACCTGACTTAGATTTTTTTTAGATATTTTTTAATACAAGAGAAACATCAATGAAGTGTTTTAGTATTTCTTTCCAATTTCTATGCAATTAGTTGTTATTTCCATGGTTGTGTGTTTCAATAATCTTTAGTGTACAGTAGATGCAAATAGATTCTTGATTTTTTTGATTGATATTATAATCTGTATATGTGAAAAAACTATTAGAAGATTGGTAAATGTGTTAATTAAGATATTTGATTCCAAGTTGATTCATATTTATTGATGTTTACTAGTGCTTTCATTGGTATAGTTTTGTGTGCATGTGCAATAGCTGACTTAAATAATTCACAAGCTTAAGCTAGGTTTTAGACATTTTGATCAGCCCTATTATTAGATTTTGGTCTTTGATTTTTTTTCAAATATTTTTTTGATGGATTTTGGTCTTCAAAATATATTATTTAGGACTTTGGGTTTTTAGACTTTTTTGTTCAGAGTTTTTGCATTGGACATTTTGTACAAACAAATGTTCTAAATGACTTGTGTGAACAAAGTGGATTTGTCCTTCAAGGTATCTCCTAGGAGATAAATTTAAAATAGGGACAAGAGTGGATTTATCCTTCATGAAATGAGTATAATTTTCCTTTACATAGAAGATACTGCTAGATGCCTTAGATGAAGCAATCTAGGATATGAAGGGGCACATCAAATAATAAATAAGAACCCAAACTTAATTTAAAGTTTCACCCCTATAATCAAATAAAATAAGCACATATATAAATGTAAATAAAATAAAATGAAGTAAACCAGATAACCTTTAACTATTCTTGTGTTGGCACAAATTCAAATTTGGTGGGAGCCTTTATTTATATTTTACATCGAACCAAATATAAATATACCATAGACTTAGTTAAAATTTTATTATAAGGCTTAGTAATGTTTATTAACATGATAAAACCTTATATTAAACATGACCAAACCTTAGTCTAAATATCCATGCTTCATCCCTTTTATGTCCAATACCCCCCTTCATCATTTCTATTATTCATGTGGTCTAATCTTAATCTAAACACAAAGTCCTTTTGTTATGTTTCAAACTATTGGGTTTTATATTTTAGACTTATATTTTTTGGGATTTTGTTATATAATTCCTTCAAAACTTATGTAATTCAATAATTCTTTTGGACATTTTGTCTGCAACATTTTTCTCACAACAAATTACCCAATACAATTTCCCTGTGGCAATTTTGCCGAAAGTACTCTTCAAGCTTTTTGAAAGTACCCTAAGGGAGTTTTTAGAAAGACCCTTCAACATTTTATTCTAGGAAATTTGACATTTTTAAATTACCATTTAGACCTTTTTCATCAAATATTTTATCTGACGCAAAAAGCCTGAAACAATTCCTTGCAACAATCTTGCTAATGTAATTTTACCGAACAACAAACCCAAAGACACATACCCTTTAGGATTTGTACAAATTACACTTTAGAAGTTTTGGAAAGGAAAATTCCCTATAGAATTTCCTTTTAGACTTTTTTAAATTTCCCTTTTCCCTCTATGATTACCTTTCATCATTTTTGGAATGGCCTTTTGCCCTCCAGACTTACAATTTGGGACTTTTGTCCTGGGCCATCTCCCTGATGAGAAGTGCCATTCAAACATTTTTAAATTACAATTTAGACCTATTTAAAGTGCCTTTAAAAAAATTTAAAATTTCCCTTTGGACCTTTTGAAATTGCCTTTTAGACCTTTTGAAAGTGCCCTTTTTGCATAGACCCTTCAGGTTTTTTATCATCGTTGCTTTAGCCTACAAAATATTTTACCCAAGACAATTTACCTGAGACATTGATTTCATAAAAAAATATTTGCCACAGTAATTTTATAATGTTTAAAACTTTAATCTATGGCACTTGGTTTAATATTTTATATATTCTCGAGCCCTAACTTTAATATTTCCTATTGTTTGCAGGAACCAATCTTGCTCACTACTAAGTGACATTTTACAATTTGGAGATCATCCATGCCTATTTTGGTTTAAATTATTTTTGTAAACTCATTTATATTAATTGACATGTGTTTATATGATCATTTTTTTAACCCTTACAATGTTGTTATGAATTTTTGGTTGTGTTTCTATATTACAGGTTCAATGGAATTTTATTTAGAAATGAACATGCTTAGGTTATTTCAAAGGTATATCCTAGGAGATACCTTTAAGGTCCTTGGAATACCTTAAAAGTTAGTTTTAAATGTACTTTTAGTTGATTTGATATAACCATGACACCTTTTTATTTGGTAAGAACCTTGATGCACATGATTAGAATTTTCTTTTGAGGTATCTCTTGGGAGATACCTTGAACATGCACATGATTGGAATTTTATTTCAAGGTATCTCATAGGAGATGCATATAAGGGATTTAGAACACCTTTCATGTTTCTTGAAAATATCCTTTAAAAATATTTAATATAACCATGATAGCTATTTATTTGGCAAGAACCCTGATGCACACTATTGGAATTTTCTTTCGATATATTTCTTAGGAGATAACTTGAACATGCACATGATTTGGAATTTTATTTCAAGGTATCTACCTCAAGATTAATTTTAATACCTTCCATGTTTATTACAAATATCATTTTAAATTATTTGATATAACCATGGCACCTTTTTATTTGGCAAGAACCTTGATGCACATGATTAAATCTTTCTTTCAAGGTATCTCTTAGGAGACACCTTGAACATGCACATAATTGGAATTTTATTTCAAGGTATATTCTAAGAGATACATATAAGGGCCTTGTAACACCTTACATATTTATTTAATTTTTTTTTGAAAAGTATTTGATATAACCATGATAACTTTTGATTTGGCAAGAACCCTAATGCATACTCTTGGAATTTTATTTCAAGATATCTCCTAGGAGATACCTTGAACATGCACACGATTGGAATTTTATAACAAGGTATCTCCTAAGAGATACATATAAGGGCCTTGGAATAAATTCCATGTTTATTTGAAATGTTATTTAAAATTATCTAATATAATTATGATAACTTTTGATTTGGCAAGAACCTGATGCACAATATTGGAATTTTCTTTAGAGATATCTCCTAGGAGATACCTTGAACATGCACATGATTGGAATTTTATTTAAATGTATCTCCTAGGAGATACATAAAATCTCCTTGTAATACCTTCCATTTTTATTTCAAATGTTCTTGTAAAGGATTTGATATAACCATGATAATTTTTGGTTTGGCAAGAACCCTAATGCACACTAGTGGAATTTTCTTTCAAGATATCTCCTAGGAGATACCTTGAACATGCAAATGATTGGAATTTTATTTCAAGGTGTCTCCTAGGAGATAAATATAATTTCCTTATAATACCTTCCATTTTTATTTAAATTTTACTTACAATGGATTTGATATAACCATGACACCTTTTTATTTGACAAGAACATTGATGCACACGATTAGAATTTTCTTTCAAGGTATCTCCTAGGAGATACCTTAAACATGCACATGATTGTCATTTTATTTTAAGGTATCTCCTAATATATATTTATAAGGGCCTTTTAATAACTTACATGTTTATTTCTAAGGTCCTTGTAAATTATTTTATATATCAATGATAATTTTTTATTTGTCAAGAACCCTAATGCACATTATTGGAATTTTCTTTCAAGATATCTCCTATGAGATACCTTGAACGCACACACGATTGGAATTTCATTTCAAGGAATCTCATAGGAGATACTTAGAAGGTCATTGGAATACATTTCATGTTTATTTCAAATGTCATTTAAAATTATTTGATATAACTATGATAACTTTTGATTTGACAAGAACCCTAATGCACACTATTGGAATTTTCTTTCAAGATATATCCTAGGAGATACCTTGAACATGCACATGATTATAATTTTATTTCAATGTATCTCCTCAGATATAACTAAAAGGGCCTTGAAATACCTTCAATGTTTATTTCAAATGTTCTTATAAAGGATTTGATATAAGCATGATAATTTTTTGTTTGGTAAGAACCCTCATGCACACTATTAGAATTTTATTTTGAGATATCTCCTAGGAGATACATTGAACATGAAAATGATTGGAATTTTATTTCAAGGTATCCCCTAGGAGATAAATCTAAGTTACTTGTAATACCTTCCATTTTTATTTAAAATTTCCTTATAATGGATTTGATATAACCATGACACCTTTTTATTTGACAAGAACCCTGACGCACAC
The DNA here is from genome assembly GCA_037957365.1 of Torreya grandis. Lineage (NCBI taxonomy): Eukaryota > Viridiplantae > Streptophyta > Pinopsida > Cupressales > Taxaceae > Torreya > Torreya grandis. The sequence goes on from JARHVA010001256.1 coordinate 1,276,635, forward strand.
GATTGGAATTTTCGTTCGAGGTATCTCCTAAGAGATACCTTGATCATGCACATGATTTGAATTTTATTTCAATATATCCCATAGGAGATACTTGGAAGGGCCTTGTAATACCTTCCATTTTGATTTACAAGGTATTTGAAAAATATTTTATATAACTATGACAACTTTCGATTTGGTAAGAACCTTGATGCACACTATTGGAATTTTGTTTTGAAATATCTCCTAGGAGATACCTTGGACATGTGCACAATTGGAATTTTATTTTGAGGTATCTCATAGGAGATACCTCAAAGGGACTTGGAATACCTTATATGTTGATTACAAAGGTCCTTGGAAGGGATTTGATATAACTATGACACCTTTTTATTTGATAAGAACATTGATGCACACGATTAAAATATTCTTTTAAGGTAACTCCTAGGAGATACCTTGATCATGCACATGACTATAATTTTATTTCAAGGTATCTCCTAAGAGATACCTTTAAGGGCCTTTGAATACCTTCCATGTTAATAAAAAAAGATTTGATATAACCATGACAACTTTTTATTTGGCAAAAACCCTCATGCACACTATTGGAATTTTATTTCTAGATATCTCCTAGGATATACCTTGAACATGGCAAGATAAATTTTTTATTTCTATGTATCTCTTAGGATATACCTCAAAAAAAAATTCTAATAATGTGCATCAGGGTTCTTGTTAAATAAAAATATGTCATGGTTATATCAAATCCCTTGAAAGTTTAATAGAGCTTAAATTTGACATTCTCGCAACCATCATTTAATGCCCACAATGCCATCATTAACATATGTGAGGATGTAAAATTTTACCCTTGTACAAAATATTGTTAGAGATTAATTTTGACATTCTTACAAATCTCATTTGATATCTAAAAGGTCATCATTAATGTTGATGAGACCGTCAAAATTTAGCTCAATGTCAATTACACCCAAGATAACAACACGCTTAAGTCTTGCTTTACAATGACAAAATTAGTCTCCCATAGAATAATCTAATTTATTTAAATCCATGTTTAAGCTCAAGATCCTTGTAACTAGGTTTGGATTTGTATAGACTAAGCTTAAATATCATCCATCATATAGTAATGTTTTTAAACATTGACCTAAACCTTAGTGTATATTCACCCCATGGTCTTTAGAGCCTAATAGGTTTAGTTGACAAAGAGGGCCCCTTTATATTATGTTAAGGGACTTAGCTTAAATACTTTATCCTAAAGTTTATATCATGTTTATTAACACAAAATAAACTTTAAATAGATGAAGGCCATCACAAAGGAAGAGTAGAAGATTTCCACAATTAACAAAAGCTAAAATGACCTAGTCTCCATTCAAATGACTCATCTCCACTTCATGATAGAAAAACTTGAGGTATTTAATTGTATCAATGTCATTTCTCCTATTTTTAAGGATTACAAGATTGATCAAGACATGATAGTGCATGAACATAATTTCAAAAAGGTAGCATATATCTCCCCTCTTGCATTTGAAAATTATTACAAGCTATGTAAACCTTAGGTGGATTTAACCATAATTAGAGAATGGGAAAATAAAAATGACATTAAATCTATCCTTACCCCATGGATACACTTAGGAACCAATGTAGTTGTAGACCCCAATGGTAAGATCCCAATTGCCTAGTTTAGCGAGGGAATTAGAATGAACATGACCCTACTGAATAGATTGTTTGGGGCCCCCTCCACCACTTATGTCAACAAAATCTAGGTGTATTATGTATATTTCATGGTAGAAAAGGGATTCACTCCCCAAATAGGTGAGATGATAAACATTTACTTGAAACATAAATTCTCTACCATAAGTAAGAAAACCAGAAATCACTTCTTTATTGTCTATCTTTTAGATGCTTTGTTATCTACCACCACATTACCTAACATGAAGAATTGGTCATTGAAGGTAAACAAAATATTTCCAATCACTATTCCAAATTACATATATTAAATTATAGACATAATATACAATTCATTTGTGAGTGTGTATATCCAGCTTTAGTAGAAGCCATTACAAGGATCTCTAGAGATAGGGTCACCCCTCTAATTAAGAAATGTGTGTAGCTAATTAGTTATATCTAGTTGTATCTAGACTACAATGTGATTAGAATATAAGGGAACCTAACTTAACCTCTTAAATAACCATTCCATGTGCCTACAAAATTGGCAAAGAAGGAAATAACATACCGATTGTTCCATGCTATAAATGGAATATGCAAGAGCAAAAGGAAGGGACTCATTCACCCTTTTCCTTTAACCATTAGTAGGAATATATTTTAAAATTGGGATCAAGTAGACACCATCTTCAGATATAGAGACTCCTTCAACTTATAATTGGATAAGTTAAGGCAATGGGACCCTCATGATAGGGGTGCAAAACATTTGAAAGCAAAAATAATAAACTACTCCTATGAACACCAACTTGGTGTTCATGACATAATATATATTCAGGCTTCCAATTTCACAAAAGTATTGTCTAGGTTGAAAAATCATAATATAAAACTTGAGACTAGATTGGATAAAGATGAGAAACCACCTAGTGAGATATGGCAGATTAGACCCCTATAATACCACTTGTTACTTTGACCCTCTAGGCCCCCTCTAGAGTAGCCACAAGCATAAGTATAATGCCATCAGGTTTAATTTGGATAAATGTCTGAGAAGGAGAGATTAGAAGAAAGACATGGTGATGGGACATCATCCTCATCTCAACCTAGTAGACTAGATTCCCTAATTGAGTACATTGATATGATTGTACTAGCTCTTGATGAGATAGTGGAGGATACACTCAAAGTACTTATTGATGCCTATGGATTAGATGAAGAAGAGGGACAAGTAGAAGAACATCAAGCCCAAGCTAAAGAAGTATAAAAGGAAAAGGGGAAGGAAATAGTCTTTGACCTAGTTCTAATTTCACCCCTATAAAAGAGGAAGTTCGAGTTAGCCTTGGTCCCAATTGGAAAGAAGAAACCAAAGTTAACCTTCAGTTAACTTATTTAGTGATTAGAATCCTATTCATGGTCAAATCATCTTTGAATGGTTCATATATGGAAAAATTCAAAAGATTCCAACCCTACACCATTCATGGGCCATGACAAAGGTATTTAACATCATTGTCCATGATGAACTCAAGCCCTGAATAGTTAATTTGATGAAGGAAGAGCAAGAAAGAAAGATGAAAACTCCTAGGACCTCAATTAACACATAAATGGAGACTCTAGAACATCCAAAAATAATAGAATCATTAGTTATTATGTAATTCAACCCAAGGAATACATGATTAGAAAGAGCGACAATGAAGAAATCCATGGATGGGGGTGAAGATATCACTTTCTAGAAGGTTGAACCATTTGTTGGCTTGACTCCAAAAGGAGGTTAAATAACTATTGAAGACCCAATCCATGAAGAAGATATAGTTGGATTAGATAATGCTAATTTATCTCAACTAAAAGTAGGCACAAAGGCATGTATCAAAAGATATATAACCTGTAGAAATAAAAAGAAAATCTTGAGAAACAAACTATTCTCTTAGTCCCTAAGGAAATGATCAAGATGTTTGAGGAATCTTTTTATGATATGTTTTATTTATTGAAGAAAATGAAGGCAAGATAGAGTCCATTATCCTAGTTAGATGCATTAGCCAAGGGTTTAATATCCCAATGGTAAGATTTAAGGGATAAAATGGAGATAATTACCATACTGTTCAAGGGTCAAATTCCTAGTTTCAAAGCCATTAGTCTATCCCATTTAAACACAATAATGGGATTAGTTATTGACAAAATCCAAGGTTTGAGTACATGGTAAAGGAAATTAAAGAGGTTCCTAAGAGATGGAAAGGAGATGATGGATATAATTGAACAACTCTTTAGAACCATGATCACTAAAACTATAAAACTCAGCTCCTTAGGCATCATTGTAGATGATGAATACAAGCATAGAGTCACCTTAGTCATGCAAGAAGTAAGAATCAAGAGCTAAGGCAATTTTAGGGTTGATAATATTAGGGTCATGAATATCATCCTAACTATAAAGGAGAATATTGTCGAGGTAAGGAGCATCAAGAATCTATGACAAGAAATGATAGGTATTTTGAAGACTTGGTTGACCAAGAGGATGAGTGCCTCCTAGAGCTAGTTGTCAATTTAAAACTTGTCAAAGAGCAACACCAAAAGTCCATGAGGATTATTCAACAACAACAAGGGAGTTATTCATCATAGGGCCTACCAGATAGCTAGTAATATTCCATTTTTCTAGAAACTTTGTAATCTCCAAAAATGGAATATTCTTTGTAAATGCATGTACATTTTATTAGCACATTGCCTAGAGGTTAGTTTATTTTGGAAAGTTTAGTGTATTTCAAGGACTTTATGAAAGGAAAACTATCCTTAATTATACACTTATCAGTTGATGTAAATGATCAACATGCTTCCTTGGAACCTATAAAAGGAGCATTATCTATTATAACAAGGGGAGGGAGTTCTTACAGCTAAATTACTTGTAAACTTTGGGAAATTAATATAAGAAAGGAATTCTATAAAGAATATTTAGTATTTGTTTGTGTGAAGTGATATATGATTTCTCTCTTAGCTTTTTAGTTTTACTTTTATATTTGAATGGTTCTTATGAATTATTGATGTGTACATTTGATTATAGAGTTTTTATCTTATGATAATGCTAGGTTAATTGAAGGTTACTTAGTTTCCTTTATTTTATTTACTCTACATTTATAGATATGCATTTTCTAGTTTCTTATGGGAAGTGTTATGATTGCCTATGAGAATGATGCATGGCACTCATACAACCAACCAAAATTAGAGGGCCCCACCTAAGAGATCACCACAAATATAAAGATTCCATGTGGTAAGTTTTTTTATCAAACATGATGTCCTTTTATTTTGAATACAAACATGTCTTGGAATCTTTTAGCTAAACCTTGAGATCATTGATAAATTTCTCATACTTTTTGGCATCTTTCTTCAAAATGCATATCTTCTATTTAAGTGCCTTGATCAAATACTTCCACTATTGATTCTCTTTATTAAATTGTTTATCCATCTTTGTACCTATTTAGAATATCCTTCAAGATGTTAAGCTTCATCCAAATGACCCACTCTGATACCAATTTTTAGAGGTACAATCAATGAGAGGGGGGTGAATCAATGAGCCTAGATAATCCAACTTCAATTTCCAAACTCTTTAAAACTCTTAATCAATTACCATAATAATTTATGAATCATACACATCATTAATAGCAATGAAAAAGATAGATAATGAAAGATTAAGCCCATCACACATGACATACATGAGAAACCCTCTTATGGGATAAAACCCATTGGAACCTATAATTATACTACTTTCTTATAATAATAAGAACTAATTTAGACCATTTGAAACTAATCAAGCAATTACCATACCTGATTTTAGTTAGACTACAATCCCATAAGGAGATACTACACCTAATTAGCTAAGATACCACAACAGCTAGACCTTTAGCAAGTTTCACCTTACAAGGAAGAAATAACCCCTTAGATGTTGAGATACCACAACAACACCTATGAAAAAATCCACCTTTGAATTGATGTCTTCAACACTTGATGATGGAAATTTGATTATCACACACTCAATGTATCCAAATATACCTTTTGGATCACTCTACACTCCTTAACAACAACTCTATCACCACCTCAATAGCATGACCATATGGATATACATATAGTGCACACTTTGATCTACCTCTCAGATCAACCAAAAATATTCACACATACATCAACTATTCTTTGCTCAACCTCAACCTATAGGAACACTATTCAAACACTAGAAATATGACCTATAGGTCATACACATAGTCCTAAATTTTATTTACTCAAAAACCCATCCATTGGTCTCTCTCTCTCTCTCTCTCTCTCTCTCTCTCTCTCTCTCTCTCTCTCTCTCTCTCTCTCTCTCTCTCTCTCTCTCTCTCTCTCTCTCTCTCTCTCTCTCTCTCTCTCTCTCATCTACTTTCCTTCACTCTCCAAATCTTCACTTCAATGCTTCAATGTTAGATTTTCTACCACTAGACCTAAAATGTCTATATGAAAACTATGGACTACCAAATGAATTTCACTCATGCACATAAGCACTCAAAGCATAAAAAAATTCTTATGGTACCTTTTACACATATGCAATACTCTATACTCATATTTGAACATATCTATCCATGTAAAAATTGAATATCAACCAAGCCTACTTCAGACATACTAGGACATGAACATTTCACACTTTGTCATTGTCACTTAGACTATCAAGGCACTTCATATACTCACCAGGACACATCCATATTTAACACAAACACACATCAACAATTTGGAAGGACTTGAGGATGAAATGAATATTCTCAACCTACTTTTTTTGTCATACACTTTTAGGTATTATTAATCCTCCAAATATTAAGGTGGTCATTTTTATAAAGAAATATAAGTCAACTATATTTATTTACTTTTGGAGTACACACAAATTCATCAATAGTAAGTTGGCTACTCAATTGGACTATTTCATCTACCTAGCTCTAGAATTTCAAATCCTAATTATAGGTGGGGGTATATTTATTTCTTTTGGTAAATGCCATAGCATAAAGCTATGAGAGACTACCTATTATATTATCTGATGTTTTCTATTATCATGGATAGGACTAACATTTTTTATATTATAATGGGTCACCACTTTATGCATAATTCAAATTAATTCTAAGTAACTATTCATGCTCATTCATTTATAAGGAAGGACATTTGAAATGCATGGTTTATTGGCTAAATCTATGCAATTCGTTATTTTTCACTAGATGATGAAGATGATCAAAAAAGGAATAAAGTAATTATTGTGCAACTATTTTCTATAGAATTTAAACCAAATAAGGAGTCTACCCATATTGAATTATAACTGGTAGAGTCTACCCATTTTTATCTTATACACACACTTAACTCCTTTGATCTCTTTTATTTTTAAAATAGGCTTTACAATAGGGCTCACTGCTACCTAGGCCAACCCAGGGCCTCGCTGAGCTTCACACATATTCTTAAAAATTGTACTATTTTTTATTAAAATTTGATTGAAGTATATATAGGTAGAGTATTTAGAATTATATTTATTGTATTGTTTTAAAAAAAATTAGTGTTACAAGTTGAAAACCCTATTTGTTTAAATAATAGTCATGTGCATGCTCCTTTAGTAGAAGGCTCACTAACATCATCGCTAGGTGCACTCCAATAGGGCAAAAAATATTACAATAATCCAGGTAGACTATCTTAATATTATATATTTCATAACATATTAAGGTTATAAATAATTAATAAAAGGGCTAATTCAACATAAATAAATCACACATTTTAGATAGAGTAAAAAAATATGCTAAACACTATTAAGATTAAATACCTAAAAATAAGGATTTATGCACATTTTACATAGAGTAAAAAAATATATTGAACATTATTAAGATTAAATACCTGAAAATAAGGATCTATAAAAATGAAAATAACAAATATGGTCAATGCTTTTGACACTCTACAACCTACTCTATTTTGATCTATTAGCACTCTACAGCGTATGTTCAAAAAAATTAACAATATATAAGAATAGGAATATATTTGGTCAAACATGTTCTATAGTTTTTATTCCTCTTAAAAATGTGTGAAAATTATATGGACCCTATTTTGCAAAGTAAATTTGATTTTCAAATTTGTTGGGGACTCCCACCTATTTATGAACGCAAATGCACCTCAAGAGTTGTCAAGTCAAATTGAAGGTGAGTGACATATTTAATATATTAAAATGATGTTTATATATTATATTAAAATATACAATATTTATTTAAAATATATATTATATAATGCAATATAATATTACAATACTATATAATATATATGTTAATATAGTTTATAAATCAAATTATTATTATATATTTTAGTATAATATATTTAATATAAAATATATAATTTATATATAATATTACTTAGTTTAATATATATATATATATATTAAACTAAGTAATATTATATATAAATTATATATTTTATATTAAATATATTATACTAAAATATATTACAATACTATATAATATATATGTTAATATAGTTTATATTTGATTTATAAACTATATTAACATATATATTATATAGTATTGTAATATATTTTAGTATAATATATTTAATATAAAATATATAATTTATATATAATATTACTTAGTTTAATATATATATATATATATATATATATATATTAAACTAAGTAATATTATATATAAATTATATATTTTATATTAAATATATTATACTAAAATATATATAACATTCACACGTGCACACATATATCATGACATGTAATTTATGTATATATGTATTAGTGAGAGGGGTTATGTAAAGTGAAAGAGTGTAAAATTATAATTGATAGTTAAATCTAGTGTGTGTGTGTGTGTGTGTGTGTGTGTGTGTGTGTGTGTGTGTGTGTGTGTGTGTGTGTGTGTGTGTGTGTGTGTGTGTGTGTGTATACACACACACACACACACTAGATTTAACTATCAATTATAATTTTACACTCTTTCACTTTACATAACCCCTCTCACTAATACATATATACATAAATTATATGAAACCTAGTGTGTGTATATATATATATATATATATATATATATATATATATATAACATTCACACGTGCACATATATATCATGACATATAATTTATGTATATATGTATTAGCGAGAGGGGTTATGTAAAGTGAAAGAGTGTAAAATTATAATTGATAGTTAAACCTAGTAATTCCAAACCCTTGAAAATGTTAAAATATTAATTAAGTTCATCTTTAAATATAATTGTGGGTGTAGACCGATCGAGATCTGAATCACTATACAATAATTTGGTCTATGATGGCTTGCATTCTATATGTAAAGAGAGCCTCTTAGCATGTAATCTCTATGTTTAAACTATAACTCCATTGGTTTCAATTAGGGCACATCTATATTCACTAAATAAGGATCTCAACTGTGATTGATCACATTATGTCTTGGTTTTTAGGGTGTGGAGCTAAAAGCTTCACCTTAGGCAAACAAGAGGTTTTCTACACATGACAGTCGCCAGTGTCGACAGGCCACAACTGACATCGGTCAGGGGATAGTGCAAGGGAAACTGGCATCGGCAGGAGATCAGTCGATGTCGGTCACCTCCAGCAAGGTAGGGACCAATGTCAGTCGCCTGTGGCGGTTCCAAAACTACTGTTGACAGACAGTCAGTTAAGTGAACATGGAGTTTACATGATGAAGACCAATTCAAGTCTTTGAGCTGCCCGTCTAAATTAAGTGTATGCATGAGATCTATATAATAGACTCATGGGCTGTATTGTTATGTGTTGAACTTGTAGAATTCAAGTGTGGAGCTTGGAGAGTTATTTCCATGGTGGAATCAAGTAGGATTCCCCATGTATGTAAGATCAGGTTTGATATGCAGGGTGTTGTAGGATCATGGAGGAGATCTACATGTGATAAGTAAGATCAGGTTGGTCTGCAGGGATGTGTGTATGCGAGGGTCAGAATAGGATCGACGGGGAAGCAAGATCAAGGTGACAGCAATACATCAGGAGTAAAATCATGGTGATATCTACTTGGAGTACTAGTTCGTACTCAGTTGTACTGGACGTATAATGAGGTGAACAACAGCTTGTGTTAGTTGTTAGTTGTGACCTATGAGAGAAGATTATTCAGGTGGGAAGATTACTTGGAGCCCTTGAGGAGGAAGCCTCACAGAGGTGGAAGAAGAGTGTGATCTCTTTATTGTAATTTCCTTTGTAATGAGTTGAATACAATTGTGTGTTGCCTCTCATATTTTGTGTGTTTTCTCATTGATAGTTATTTGTTCTTTTGGTTATTTTTGCATGTTTAAGTTGCTTATACAAAGGTAATCATGTGTGCTCTTAAATCTGACAAGTTATGTTAGAGCTTTGGGGAACTTAGGTCCTATCAAATGGTATCAGAGCAAGGTTGGATGTTCTCAGAGTGAGTTTGACTAACAGATGCCCAGATCTGGTTAGTGGTTTGTTGATTACAGGTCATTCACAGGGTTTCTAATTGAGTGGGAGTATAGCAATGCCAGAAGAAGGTAAGCTGAGAATGAAGAAAGTCAGGCACAGGATTAACACCACAAGGAGTGTGGTGGGTTGTCTTCAAGTGGGAGCTTGAAGAGGAATACAAGCCAAGATGCAGATTAGATAGAGTATTGGTTTAGGTACAGGTGCATCTATTTATCTCGAAGTGGGAGATTGTTAGGGTGTGGAGCTAAAAGCTTCACCTTAGGCAAATATGAGGTTTTTTATGCATGACAGTCACCGGCATCGGTAGGCCACAACTGACATCGGTCAGGGGACAGTGCAAGGGAAACCGGCATCAACAGGAGATCGGCCAGCATCGGTCACCTCTAGGAAGGTAGGGACCGACATCGGTCGCCTGTGGTGGTTCCATAATTGTTGTTGACAGACAGTCAGTTAAGTGAATACAGAGTTTGCATGATGAAGACCAGTTCGAGTCTTTGAGCCGCTCATCTAAATTAAGTGTATGCATGAGATCTATATAATAGACTCATGGGCTGTATTGTTATGTGTTGAACTTATAGAATTCAAGTGTGGAGCTTGGAGAGTTCTTTCCATGGTGGAATCAAGTAGGATTCCCCATGTATGTAAGATCAGGTTTGATATGCAGGGTGTTGTAAGATCATGGAGGAGATCTACATGTGATAAGTAAGATCAGGTTGGTCTACAGGGATGTGTGTATGCGAGGGTTAGAACAGGATCGACGGGGAAGCAAGATTAAGGTGATAGCAATACATCAGGAGCAGAATCATGGTGAGATCTACTTGGAGTATCAGTTTGTACTCGGTTGTATTGGACATACAATGAGGTGAACAATAGCTTGTGTTAGTTGTTAGTTGTGACCTATGAGAAAAGATTATTTAGGTGGGAAGATTACTTGGAGCCCTTGAGGAGGAAGCCTCATAGAGGTGGAAGAAGAGTGTGATCTCTTTATTGTAATTTCCTTTGTAATGAGTTGAATACAATTGTGTGTTGCCTCTCATATTATGTGTGTTTTCTCATTGATAGTTATTTGTTCTTCTAATTATTTCCACATGTTTAAGTTGCTTATACAAAGGTAATCATGTGTGCTCTTAAATCTGACAAGTTGTGTTAGAGCTTTGGGGAACTTAGGTCCTATCATTGGTGATTAGAATAAATAAATTACTTTTATCACAATGGCACTAAGAAAATTAAAAGCGACCAAGAGGAATTTTAGGTTTAGAAAAGGGATAAAAAATTGAAGTGGACATATATGTTCGAAAGACACCATCTATTCCATTACATAAATCATAGAGCACCATAATTGGTTTACATCAAATCCAATTAGAAACACCACCATAATTGGTCTACATCAAATCCTTCTCCTTATCTAATTTAAGTTCTAGTGCATAGAGCACCATAGGATCTGCATTAGTATGGTCGAGTAGTAGTGTTAGTTGGACCATCTCCATGTCCACTCTCATAAGCATTAGTATGGGAAAATTGGCTTATATGTTACACAAGGGTGTTAGTAATTGTGTTAAGTGCATGTAAACTATCAATCTCTACAACATATTTCACTATAGAGGGATTGTCTTAGGTTAAAGTGGTTATTTGATAGATATTCTCATAGGTTGATTAGACACATGATATGCACCCAACCTATCCTATTGAAAGCCTTTTTATTAGCCCTAAAAACTCTTAATAATAAAATTATTAAAGAATTTCATTCAGAATATTAAACTTGCATTAAATTTTTCTCATAAAATATGAAGGAACTTCATTATTTTTATAAGGTGGGACATCATAACCATCCATCATTAGTCCCAAAAAGTATTTATCATCAATGAACGGTAGCAATAGTGGATTGGGAAATGTTTGAATTACATTAGAAGTGGCACATTGGTTTTTGGATTACTTAATCATGATAATTTTTTTCTTTTTTTCTTTTTTATTTCTCAAATTAATTGATAACAAGTTAACATTATAATACTATAGGAATTACATCTCTCTCTATATTAAGATTCCCATATGTCAATTTCATATGTTACCATTTAATCAAATTCACCTACAGTAAGGTAGGGTTCCATACTGGGGGATTGTTGATTATTTTTTAGGACCTGATGCTGAGAAATTGTAGGATTATTTTACCTATTTTTCAGTCCTAAATTATTTAAAAATTTGTGTAATATAAATTTCTTAGAAAAATTATGATTATTTTACTTTTAAAAAGTTATTTAAAAATTAACAAACAAATATGTTTGGATACAAAACTACAGTTGGAACAATGAATTCATATTATATGAAATAAAGGGTTTCTAATATTATATTATAAAAAATTTAGCTCACTTTCAGTTAAACAACCTCTATGGGAAGCTTTACAAATGTGGGACTGAATTCAGTCTGTAAATCAACCTCTAAGATTTTAGAAGCTATCTCTTCCTTCAATATTGGGGGTGAAAAGTGATAAAAGAAAGGAAAACAAATAACATGGAAAATAAATCTAATATAAGGTGATATATCAATAGATTTGAAACATTAACCTATAATTTCATAAAATAGATTAGATCCTAAAGAATCACATACCATAAAGGAGCATAAAGCATGAACTACAGTCTATCATGCAAGCAAAGACCAAAACTATAGAAGTAAAAAAAATAGATAGAGATAATTTTCCACTTCAAATATCATAGAACATCACATCCTTGTAGATGAAGAATAGAATATAGAAGGTTGTAAGGGAACATACAAAGCATCCAATCACATCCATGAGGTGCACCTGTTAAGGTTGTAAAATGAAAAAGTTTGCTAACTGTCATTACTCCTAGTCTATTACAATGGCTAGTTATCATTTGTTTGTATTCTTTCTTTTATAAATAGGTGCATCAAATACATTCATCTTAGGAACTATGCTTTACAAAAAAACCAATGAAAAAGGCCATGGTATACATGAATCAAAAATTCTAACCAGTCTTATCCATAAAAACTGATGAACACATCTCTAGCTCATTTTGTGGCACCTACAATTAGAAACACCAAGAAACACATCTCATAGTCAGACTTCCAAATTTAAGTTAGTAAGAAAATTATCATTTTGGTCTTCTAAAATAGAGAAATAAACCAAAGGATTTGAGTGGATAAATAAACTCACTAGGATAGATATTCATTGACACTTTATCTTAATTTAAATTTGTTCAACAGAAGAATTACGTATCACTAATTGAAATTATAGCTTAAAATACCTGATGGTTAATTAAAATTTTATGGTAATTTTGTAAAGTAGAATAGAATCTATTCCTTTGTATAATTTGTACATAATCTAATAGTACATAGACTTTTTATAACCAAGTTCAAAGGGTTACTGAAAATTAATAATTCACATTACTTGATATTAATTGATTGTCTATCTACTTTACTACCAACTTTATCATGCCAAATGTCATATGTAACATCAAATTTAATGGTTATGACATGATTTCAAACTCCTGATATGTGATTTCAACTTTTTATTTAATTCCTCCCAAACATAATAGTGTTTGATAGATTTGCTCTTCAAAGTAATCTACCTCATCTTCTGTGCACATAGTGAAGCACCACAGAGTTTTAAATTCATATCTATGATTACATTTACCCATTTTTTGATGTGACATGACATTATAAAATACATTAAAGGTATAAAAATTCATTTAATTTTGTTAAAATTTTAATATTATTTTTGTACCATTAACAATATATAGATATATTATAATGTCTATAATCTTGATAAATGAATTTTTTATGATTCTTGTATTGAAATATTTTTTCAAGAGTAAATTTGATTAGCTTATAGTTTCCTATTTAAATTTAATTGATTTTACATTGATGTGATTTGTCCCTATAAATGATGATTTTGAAATCACTTCACTACATATCTAATTGATAATGATGCATGGAAAATTTACTTTCATTAATAAAAATGCACCTTTTATGATGGAGAAGGGATATGTGATTAACCTTGTTGATAGGTTATTATTTTAATTTAATGACCATTGCCTACCAAACATTATTAATATTCAATAGATTTTCTCTTTAAAGTAATCTGTTGTGCACATAATGAAGCACCACAGAGTTTTTAACTGAAAGGGGTAAAAATTTATTAAGACCCAAAAAATGGGAGAATTAAAAAGCCATATCCTACTCAATAAGCTGAGCCAAGGTAAGGGATAAACTCACAAGAAGCATCTTCTGATCATGAATACACCAATTCAGCCCATACTCAAAGGCCCATTTAGCCAGACAATCTACAAACCCATTCCACTCACGAGGAATATAATTAAAGGAAACCGACTCTAAAGAGGTACTAATCTAAAGGATCTATTGAACAACCACAGCTAGCTACCAATCCACATTGTCAAAACTACAATTACACAGCAAATTAACTATCACCTGCGAATCCAACTCACAAATGATCCTGTGCCAACCCTATTGGAAACAAGTTTGCACCGCCTCCAGGATAGCCATAGCCTCCATAAGGTTGTTTGTATGGTGACCTTTATAAATAGAAAATAGGAAATTAATCTCACCAAAATTGCCTCTTCCAATGCCACCAATCCCAACATCACCTAGATTTCCTTTTGAGGATCCATCGATATTAATCTTCAAAAAACCTTCCACGGGAGGGGACCAATGCCCCATACGGTTAACTAGACACACCTACTATTTGGACCTTTGCATAAGATGTGTATGAGGAATGAGGGAGGGAGCTGAAATCGTAATAGGGGAAAGCCATGTAAGAATTGTGGCTTCAACATGACTCAATTCTATGACCTTATCACACTTCGCCTGGAGAGTTTCTTAGAGAGCATTGAGGATTTTCACCCATAGCGCCCTTGGATCCAAACGATAGTCTCAAAAAATCCTCCTATTCCTCTCCAACTAGAGATTTCAGAGAATAAAAGAGAGGCTGATTGTCCACACAGTCTAAAGAATGGATGCTTTGTGAAGTGGGTGACCCAGGCACTATCAAAACTCAGCCAAAGAGGAAACATGCTAGTAAGGATAGTCCCACGCCTCCCACCAAAGGTGCCATATCCATCTGGCAAAGGAGCATTGGAAGAATAGGTGAGACCCCATCTCCTCACCATTGCAACATAGCATACATATAGACAGTCCCTAAAAACCTCTTCTACAAAGATTATCCCAAGTCAAACAATGGTTATAAGTGAGAACCCATAAAAAGAAGTTACATTTCGGCCATGAGAGACAGTTCCAAATTTTCTTCCCCCATAAGAATTCAACTTCACCAAAATATTTCTTTGCCAGCTCAAAATACCTAGAAGCCATTGAATACTGGCCATTGGAATTACCTCCCCAGGCCAAAACATCACTCCCCCTCAAAGAGCTACACTCTCTAGTAGCAAGAATCTAAGATAACTCTAGCCTATTCTCCACAGTCCCTCCCAGTGGCCAAGCGGATGAGTTCTTCCATCGGTAAGTAATAGTCATGCCCAAATTAAAACCTTCCTTGTAATGTTCTACTATGTCCCATCCAGTAGTAAGAAAGGAATCACAAAGGGGCTGCAAATGAGGATGAGAGGATAAGAGGGGAGGAGCTCCATTCTAGGAATCTTCCCAAAAAAGCACCTCCATCCCACCATTGCAAATCCAAAAGAGGCTGGTCTGCACTAGATGAGCTCCAAGTTTGAGGGTGTTCCACACCATTGAACCACTTCCCTCAATAGGAAGTTTAGGAATATCAGATGGATCGACCCCTGTAAAATACTTAAAAGACAAGATACAGGCCCAAAGGCAAGATTGGTTGGAACACCACCGCCAGTAAAGTTTAGTTGTGAGAGCTTGACTAGACGGGATGGCAAAGCGCAACCCAAGGCCTCATTCCCTCTTTGGCTAGCAAATTGTGTTCCAATTAATAAGACTCCATTTTGAATTCTATAAATTGCCACTCTAAAGAAATTTCTAGGATAGGGCATCATATTCTTTGAGAAAATACATCAGAGTAGCCTGGACCATGCTGTGATAAATTGGCAACGCTTGGATCACAGATTGAAAAAGAGTCACCCTCCTAGTAGTAGAGAACCATTAGTGGGTCCAATGATTAATTATTTGCCTTAATTTGTTGAGAACATTCTACCAAAAGAGCATGGGCTGTCTTCTAACCACAATGGGGATCCCCAAATAAGTCACCAGGAGAGATTGAATCTAAAATCTCAGAGTAGTGGCAATCCTCCTCTGAATAGACTCTGGAGTATTGAATAAAAAATGGAGGATTTGTGCTCATTGATTTTCTACCCTGATACAGCTAAATAGGTGTCCAAGGTACCCCAAAAATCTTGCACTTCCCTAATTTGAGCTCTACTTGCCAAGATAGTATCATCCACAAATTAGAGATGGGTCAACTTGGCAAGGCCATTTCCCCACTACCATCCATGAATCATGTTTTGAGAGGCCTGAGATTTGATGAGTCAGCCCAGTCCCTTAGCCAGAATAATGAAAAAGTATGGTGAGAGCATATCACCTTCGTGAAGACCTCTAGTGGCACCAAAAATCTTAGAAGGCTCATCATTAATGAGGACTAAATAGGAAGGTGTGGTAACACAACTTAGCACCCAACACACCCAATCCTGATTAAAGCCAAAGGCTAGAAGGATATTTTGTAGGAAGATCTAATTGGCCCTATCATAAGCCTTATCCAAATCAAGCTTAATGAACATAGCTCACTCCTGAGACCTACTCATAAAGTGGATTGCTTTCGAAGCAATCACCACCCCATCCAGAATTTGTTTCCCAGCAACAAAGCCCCCTGTTCCTCTAAGATGACCGTGGGGAGCCAAACTTTGAGCCACTCCATAATGATCTTGGTAATTATTTTGTACACCATATTATAGAGTGTAATAAGCCTAAAATGATCTAGCTGGTTCACCTATTCCTTCTTCGAGATCAGGACAAGGAAAGTTGCATTAAGCACTGTGAGCATTTCCTTACTAAAGTAAGACTCCTGCACCACCTCTAAGAGATCCCGACTGATAATCTCCTAGAATTCTTAAAATTTTTTGGCTAGGAATCCATCCAGCCTAGGCACTTTGCCTCTGTGCATACTAAACATGACTTTCTCAACTTCAGCCTTATCAATCAGCCTCATGAGTGAATCATTCATCTCTGGTGTAACAACAAAGGGAATACAAGATAGCATAGTGTTATCCTCCTGCTCAGTAGGAGGTGGGATGCCCATTAATAGCTCAGAATAAAAGTGACTGGCTTCCTCAAATATGGCATGGGAGGATGTTAGGTAAATTCCATCCACTATGACAAGGGAAGAAATATAGTTCCTGTTGTGCCGCGCCTAAACCGACTTATGAAAAAAGGCTATGTTCTTGTCGCCTTCATGGGGCCAGTCAATTTGAGCCTTCTGCTTCTAGTATATTTCTTCCCAAAGTTCCCATTCAGCTAAAGCATTTAAAGCTAGAGATTTTGCCCTGTAGAGATCTTATGTCATACCGAAGTCACGAATCTATCTGGTCACTGTGTCCAGTCGATCTTGAGCTTTTTCCTTCCTAGAATGGAGATTGCCAAAATTGTTCCTGTTCCACTCCTGCAACTTCTTTTTTATGAACTAGAGCTTCTTGGCAAAGGTGAACATAGCTATTCCATATTCAGGCCCTTCCTGCCTCCACCAGTGGGTCATCAAGCCATGGAGAGATAGGTCCCGAAGCCACATTAATTGGAACTTGAAAGGAGGTTTTTTGGGACCAGTGATGTGACTGGTGGTAAGCTTAATGGGATAATGGTCGGATCCTTTCCAATCCAAAATTTTAGAAGCCAGAGAAATTGCACTAGACAGCCAAAAACAAGAAACCAAAAATCTATCTAGGTGCTTAGAGATAGCATCCTTACCTGACCTTCTATTGTTCCAAGTGAAGAGCCCATTAAGGGGTTTAACATCTGAAAGGTGAAGTAGATCAATATTTTGTCTAAGAAGTTTGAATGTGGGGCCTACTCATGATAGCCCACCCCTTTTTTCCTCCAGGCAAAGAACAACATTATAATCTCTGCCCATGATCCAAGGTAGGTAAGGATAATAGCTCCGCACATGCCTTAAGTGTTCCCATAGCTTGAGCTATTTAGAGATGTCAATAGGTGCATAAACAGTGGTCACCAAAATCAGCTCCCCAAATTCAAGTGAAGATGCAATCATGGAGAGAACTGAGAGACTAGCCATCCAATGGAGTGGTGTGATCTTCTTAGGATCCCAACAGATTGCCACCCCTCCAGTGCTTCCTAAAGCTCCCACACACTGGCATTGCCCAAAGGCCCAAAATTTTGGCATATAGCTAAACATAGCATCAACAAAAAGCTTGGTCTCCTGGATACAAAGGATATCAAGAGAGCGCATCCCTACCAACTTTTGCATAGCTTTTTGTTTAGGGGTACTATGCAGTCCCCTTACATTCCATGACAACACAATCATTGGGTGGAGTGGGTGAAGTATTCATCCAAGGTCTTAACCACCCCGTATTCTACCAATAGATCTCTTGTGATTTTGATTTTGTCATGATCCTTCTTATGTCCCACTCTAGCAAGTGTGGTGAAGGAAAATTTCTTGAATGATCTTTGCATTAAGCCCAGTGTAGATGATGAATCCTTCTCTTTCCTAGATACATCTGTGTCTTTAACCAAGTCTACCCAATTGATATCCTTATCCTACTGAGCTGGGTGTACTACCAAGGTCCCCTCCTCCAGGGTAGGGGAAGTCTCCCTAGTCAGCTAGATCACCATATCTTGGAAAGAGCACTTCTCTTCACCTTTTGAGGGACCTCCCAACTCATCAGGTGGGATGCCATCTTCAATGGCCATACTATCTAAAGTTTCAAAATGGTTGAAACTCAGTTCCAAAGATCGGTCCTGATTTGTGCACTTCTGCCCACATCCCTTCGCATGGCATCAGACTTGGGTGAAGCCCTCCTTATTAGGGCCATTGTAACCATGAGGGTCATGGGTTGTGCTACCAGTATTTGAGTGTTATTTTCCCTTTGTGGTGCTGCTGTGCAAGCCATTTATAGTTTCCAATTGGATAGCTTGGCCTCTTCCTTTGCCTCCATTGGGATCCATCCCATTACCTCTCATTGCCTGGGGGCATTGACGGTGTAGATGACCATAAACATGACAAATTTGGTAGTAAAAAGGGATAGATTCACAATTGATTTGTTGGACCCTGGATGAAGCCCCCATGCAAATTTCCATAGAATCTAGCAGGGGGTTATTTAAATCCATTTCAACACATATCCTAGCATAAGAAATAAGCTTCTTGTCCAGGGATTGATGTGCTATAGAAATTGGTGTTCCCAACAAGGCCACTATTTGACGCAAGATGTCCTCCCTCCAAAATTCTAGAGGGAGTCTCGAAAGACAAACCCATACAGGCACGCGGGCTAGCAACTCTTTCGTAGAATTGAAACCTACATGCCAGGGTTTGAGAAATAGGCCAATACGCTCATAAAAGTAGGGTCCTCCCTCAAAAATCTGATTCCTATCAGATACAGAGGAGAAGTTTACCATAAAATAGCTATTGCTAGCTAACATAATGTTGAGATCCCCCTCAACCTGCCAGGTGCGATGAATCCAGGCTTCCAAGGTCTGCAGTGATATTTGAATACCTAAAAACTTGCAAATCAAGGCATGAGCAGATAAATACTCTACATCTTCCTGAAAAGCTTGTAGAGAAATTACTAGCACGGGCTGGTTTTGGCTCCTTGAAAAGCATCCATTTACTTTATTAACCCTAGATCATTCGCTAAAAAAATAAGATGCCTTCCCTTGAGGAAAATCTTCCTGCACAGGACGTTCTTCACGGGAGCCCTCACCAGGGCTGACATTCTTCCCTCCGCTACTCGCAACCATAACTTCCTTCCTCCAAGCACCACAGAGTTTTAAATCCATACCAGTGATCACATTTTTGAACCTATAATGTTAAATCTCATTTTCATGTTAAGTGGAATTATACACTATGTTAAATACATAAAAGTTCATTTAGTTTTATTAAAAATATAATATTATTTCTATACTATTAACAATATATATATATATATATGCATAATGTATTTAAATATATTATACTAATATATAATATATAATAATGATTTATAACCTATATTAACATATATATTATATGATATAATAATATTAATTAATATTAAAATATAATTTACAAAATATATAATTTATATATAATATTAATATATAATTAACTAGTTTAATATATAAAAATATTATTATATATATTATAATATGCCAATTATATTTATTTAATAACTAATATAATTTGTGTGGTGGGGAAGGGGTAAGAGGGGTTATGTGAAGTGAAAGAGTGTAAATCGACAGTTAAACCTACTAGTTACTCTAACCCATGACAGTGATGTCAAAATAAGTTTATCTTAAAAATAATTGTGGGTGTAAACTTATCAGGATCTAAATCACCGTGCAATGCTTTAGTCTATAATGGATTTCATTATTCATGTAAAGAGATAGCCTCCTAGCACAATCATTACATCAAAATTTCAACTCCCTTGGTTTCGATCAGGGGGCATCTATATTCATTGGATAAGGAGCACCATAGTTATGGGTGATCAAGTTTTGTCTTGGTGATTGCAATCAAGAAATTGCTTTTGTTACAATGGCACTAAAAAAATAGAAATGACCAAGAAGAATTTCAAGTGTAAAAATATGGTAAAAATTTGAAGTGGACATGTATGTTCGAAAGACACCATCTATTCTAATGTGTATGCCTACTATTATACCACCACTTTAGTTTCTCCTAATAATTAATAATGTTACATGTTCAAAAAATTGTGTATGAAACTTCACTTATTATGCATTGAAGAGACTAATAATTATTTCTAAATCATTACCATCAGTTCTAAATTTCCATGATGATAATTGTACTTCTATTTCCATATTTGAAATTCTATAATTTTCATTGTACTATGATCTTGTAGAAGATTATTTAACATTTTCTATTTCTGATGATCCCCTAGATGTTATCTAAAACCCATGTTAGGAGACTCATCAAATGTAATTTTTTGTGACAAGATTGTTGCTATTTTATTAGAATGAAATTCCCTAAATTATACAAATATACATTTAGATACAATCTATAAATGGAAAGTCTATATATAGAAATACTATATATAGTAAGTGTTTTGAGGTAGACTGTTAGTTATGCCCAAACATAACCATAATTTAGATAAGCCACAAAATCTTTTCCCAATAGGTCTTTGAGTTACTAGGTAGGATTTTGTGTCACTTATTTTAAATACCATTTTAGGGTCGAATTCAACTCCAAATATTAGTTTCTAAGTTCAAGAAAGGTGACTCACCCTCTCAGGTATTTGAATTGGTGAATTAAATTATCTCAAAGGTATTCTTGAGGAGGATAAAAATTAAGGAGTCAAATCCTTATTAAACAATTTTCCCATGTTACATATTCAAAAAATGTGGATGAAACTTCACTAATGTTATGCAAGAGCCTTATATTATTTATAAATCATTAGCATAATCTCTACATCAAAATTACAACTCCCTTGGTTTCAATCAGGGGGTGCATGTATTCACTAGATAAGTAGCATAGTTGTGGGTGATCAAGTTTTATCTTGGTGATTACAATGGATAAATTATTTCTGTTATAATGGTGCTAAAAAAATTAGAAGTGACCAATAAGAATTTTGGGTTTAGAAATAGGATAAAAATTTTAAGTGGACATATATGTTCAATAGACATCATCTATTCTAATGTTTATATCTACTATTATACCACCACCACTTTAGTTTATCCAAATAATTAATAATGTTACATATTCAAAAAAATTGGATGAAACTCCACTTATTATGCATTTAAGAGCCTACTAATTATTTTTAAATCATTATCATCAGTTCTAAAGTTCTATGATGATAATTTTACTTCTATTTCCATATTTGAACTTCTACAATTTTTATTGTAATATGGTCTTGTAGCGTATTATCAAACATTTTATAACTCTAATGATCCCCTAGATGTGATCCAAAACCCATTTTAGGAGACCCATCAAGTGTAATTTATTGCAATGATTTTGTTTCTATTTTATTGGAATGAAATTTCCTAAATTATACAAATCTACATTTAGATACAATCTATAAATGGAAAGGCTATATATAGTAAGTGTTCTGAGGTAGATTGCTAATTATGCCCTCACATAACCATAATTTAGATAAGCCACAAAATCCTTTCCCAAGAGGTCTTTGAGTTACTAGGTAGGATTTTGTGTCACTTATTTTAATTGCCATTTTGGGGTTGAATTCATCTCCAAATATTAGCTTGTAAGTTCAAGAAAGCTGACTTGCCCTCATAGGTATTTGAATTGATGAATTAAATTATCTCAAAGGTATTCTTTGAAGGGGCTAAAAATTAAGGAGTCAAATCCCTATTATACAATTTGGTTATGTTACATCTCCAAAAAAATTGGATGAAACTCTATTAATATTATGCAAGAGCCTTATATTATTTCTAAATCATTAGCATAATCTCTAAGTTAAAATTACAACTCCCTTGGTTTTGATTAGGGGGCACATGTATTCTCTAGATAAGTAGCACAGTTGTGGGTGATCAAGTTTTATCTTGGTGATTACAATATAGAAATTTCTTTTGTTACAATGGTGCTAAAAAAATTAGAAGTGACCAAGAAGAATTTTAGGTTTAGAAATATGATAAAAATTTGAAGTGGACATATATGTTCAAAAGACACCATCTATTCTAATGTGTATACCTACTATTATACCACCACCACTTTATTTTCTCTTAATAATTAATAATGTTACATCTTCAAAAAAATGTGGATGAAACTCCACTTATTATGCATTGAAGAGACTAATAATTATTTCTAAATCATTAACATTGTTTCCAAAGTTCCATGACGATAATTTTACTTCTATTTCTGTATTTGAACTTCTATAATTTTCATTGTACTATGGTCTTGTAGTGGATTATTAAATATTTTCTAATTTTGATGATCCCCTAGATGTGATCTGAAACCTATATTAGGAGACCCATCAAGTGTAATTTATTGCAATGACTCTGTAGCTATTTTATTGGAATGAAATTCCCTAAATTATAAAAATCTACATTTAGATACAATCTATAAATGGATATTTTATATATAGAAATACTATATATAGTAAGTGTTCTGAGGTAGACTATTAGTTATGTCCTCACATAACCATTATTAATTTAGCTAAGCACACAAAATCCTTTTCCAAGAGGTCTTTGAATTACTAGGTATAATTTTGTATCACTTATTTTAATCACCATTTTGGGGTCAAATTCATCTCCCAATATTAGTTTGTAAGTTCAAGAAAGGTGACTTTCCCTCATAGGTATTTGAATTGGTGAAATAAATTATCTCAAAGGTATTCTTGGTGGGGGGGGGGTGTAAAAACTAAGGATTCAAATCCTTGTTATATATTTTGCTTATGTTATATCTTCAAAAAATGTGAATGAAACTCCACTAATGTTATGCAAGATCCTTATATTATTTATACATCATTAGCACAATCTCTACATCAAAATTACAATTCCTTTGGTATTGATCAAGGGGAATCTATATTTATTAGACAAAGAGCATAGTTGTGGGTGATCAGGTTTTGTCTTGATGATTGCAATAGAGAAATTGCTTTTGTTACAATGGTGCTAAAAAATTTAGAAACAACTAAGAATAATTTTGTGTTTATAAATATGATAAAAATTTGAAGTGGACATATATGTTTGGAAGACACCATCTATTCTAATGTGTATACCTACTATTATACCACCACTACTTTAGTTTCTCTTAATAATTAATAATGTTACATCTTCAAAAAAATGGATGAAACTCCACTTATTATGCATTGAAGAGCTTAAGAATTATTTCTAAATCATTACCATTAGACAATTATACCACCACTACTTTAATTCATAGGTATTTGAATTGGTGAGTTAAATTATCTCAAAGGTATTCCTAGGGGGAATAAAAATTAAGGAGTCAAATCCCTATTAGACAATTTTCTTACATTGCATCCTCAAAAAATGTGGATGAAACTACATTAATATTATGCAAGAGCCTTATATTATTTCTAACTCAATAACACATTATCTCTATGTTAAAATTACAACTCCCTTGGTTTCGATAAGGGCACATCTATATTTGATGGATGAGGAACATGTGGGTGATCAGGTTTTGTCTTGGTGATTGTAATGGAGAAATTGATTTTTTTACAATAGTGATAAATAAATTAGAAGCGAACAAAAATAATTTTGGTTTTATAAATATGATAAAATTTTGAAGTGGACATATATGTTCAAAAGACATAATCTATTCTAATGTGTATGCCTACTATTATACCACCACCACTTCAGTTTTTCCTATATTCAAAAAAATGTGGATCAAACTCCACTTATTATGCATTGAAGAGCCTAATAATTATTTTTAAATAATTACCATTGGTTCCAAATTAACTTCCATGATGATAATTTTACTTCTATTTCCATATTTGAACTTCTATAATTTTCATTGTACTATGGTCTTGTAGTAGATTATTGAATATTTTCTAATTTTGATGATCCCCTAGATGTGATCTAAAACCCATGGTGGGAGACCCATCAAGTGTAATTTTTTGGGACTCATATAAGTCAGGGATTGACCAAATATGCTTAGGTGTTACTTACAGGTGTAGGGAGAGTCTAATATGAGTTGACTCTTAGCCAAATTCGTAATAAGAAGCACAAAAGGCTTTGTGAATCTAGTATTTTTTTTTGTAAGATTAATTTTTAATATAGCTTGTTGTGGCATCGTCATGTTCACTATTTGATTATTATCACATTTTGGTTCATTAAGATTAATAACACTGTAATATGGCTTGATCTTAAATTTTCATGTATTGTATGAGGCTAATGTAGTGGCCCCAAACTTTACTATCTTGTTTAATGCAAGGACTTTCATTTCTCTATCATGCTCAAGGTCACCTAATTGTTTCTCATAAGTCAAAATTTTTAGTGCCACATAGTTTGGTGGTAAGGGATGAAATGATACCTCTAATGCAAGAGGGTTATGTAAGACATTTTAAATCAAACACATAATTTAGATGCATTTTAGGTGGTCTTATCAATGAGAGATTTTTTTCCTCCAATGACTTAATAATTTGTAATGAGGATTGTGAAAAAACACTATCTTGGTTCCTTTACCTTGATTTACAAGTTTTTATGTCAAATACAAATATTAAGATCTAAAGACATCTATAAAAAGATTCAACTCTAATATATAAATTATAATATATGGGTTGAGGATTATTCTTAAAAGCCACTAAATTTAGAGGCTTCTAGAGAGGAGGGGTGAGAATAGAGAGCATTCTAAAATTGGACAATTATAAAATCCTCTTAGGGACTAATTAGGATTAGTTAGAGATTAGGTGGGTGATTAGGGACTAGGGGTATAGAGAGCCTAGGAAAAGGCTAGTGTAGGTGGGTAGGTGGGTCATGGGAATTTAAAATTTCATAATAATAAATAAGTGGGGATTAGGATTATTAAGATAATGGGGATTTAAGATATTAATTAATTTATTGGTGGGGATGGATAAGGTTAGTAGATGGAAAATAATGAATGGGGACATTAGATAAATAATTACAAAGGGATGATAAATTAGCGGGATGAAAGGGAATAAATTAGATAAGCAAAATTAGTATTGACTAATAATAATATTAGTGACATTAAATGGAATGAGAAAATTTTAAGATGCACACATCTTGGGATGTACTATTTAATGGTCAAAATTCCCTTTAAAAGCTTCCCAAGAGATATAATTAATTCTTGTGTTCCATCAGTAATATAATTTATATAATCTTGATGAATGAAGTTTTTGTAATACTTATATTGAAATATTTTTTGCAAGAGGAGTAAATTTTCTTGGCTTTTGAATTTCCTATTTAAATTTAATTGATTTTACATGGCTATGATTTGGACATGTATTTTCATACCTAATATTAGGATTCAAATTTGAAGTACTCAATGTGTTGTTGGCCAAAATGTTTGCCCCTGACTCTGCATTGAGATATCACATGACTTGTTGTCATGAATGAAAAGTTAATTTTTATAGATTGGTATGGTTTAGACTGCTTATGCCCTATAACCTCACATCATCCTTTCCAAGTCTAGGTCTTTGAGTTACTAGGTATAATTTTGCATCACTTGTTTTAATTACCATTTTGGGTCAAATTTATCTCCAAATATTAGTTTGTTAATTCAATAAAGGTGACTTTTTCTCACACGTATTTGAATTGGTAAATTATATATCTCAAAGGTATTATATGGGGTCTAAAAATTGAGTTAAATCTTTATTAGACAATTTAATCATATAATTTAATGAACAAATATGAATAAACTTTTTTAATTAGAATAATTATAATAAATAATAAAAATTTGTAAATATTTTTATATTAAAAACTATTTGAGTTTATTAATTTTTTTATTTATGTTTAAATCTTTAAATATTTTTACTAAATAATGTACATTGTTTAAATGTTTAATATGTGTAAATATATAAATATTTTTTAAAAATAATTTTATATGTTACAAATCTTTATATAAACTTTTAAATTAGTATAGAATTAAAAATTCCCACGTGCTTTGAAATTAGGGTTAATTTTATCTTTTTTCTTTCCATTATTTTATCTCAAATTTTCTCTCTATCTTTTGAAGGCTGAAAAACATTATTTTATTGCCTGTTAGGTTAACTGTGGCGTTAGTGGTGGAAGCATTGTCCCCATTTTTATATCATTTATATAGATGTTTTTTTTTAGGTATTTAATCTATGTAATGCATTATTTTATTGCATCTAAAATGTTTGATTTGTTTGGCTTGACACAAACCTTTGTATTCATTATCTATTGCTTTAAGTTATGAAATCCCTGAGATTCAGATAGACCTAGATTTTTGTTATGAAATGGTTGATATAATGAAATGGAAAAGATTAGGATTGTTTAACATTTAATTTTATTCAATAGGGATCCAAATAGTGAATGTGAGTGAAAATCATACATTTTTTTATTAACTGTAAGCAAATAATGAAATGGATGAGATTATGAAATGGTTGAGATAATGAAATGATAGAGAATAGAATTATTTAGTGCTTAAATGTATTCAATAGGGACCCAAATGGTGAATGTAAGGGGAAAGCAGACATTTTTTTACTAACTATAAGCAAATAATGAAATGGCAGAGATTAGGATTGTTTAGGGCTTACTTGTATTCAATAGGGACCCAAATGGTGAATGTGAGGGGAAATCAAATATTTATTATTTATTATAATCAAATAATGAAATAGGAGATAATGAAATGAAGGAGATTAGTATTGTTTAGTGCTTACTTATATTCAATAAGGACCCAAATGGTGAATGTGAGGGGAAAGTAGATATTTTTTTATTAACTATAAGTAACTAATGAAGTGGATGAGATGAAAAGGTAGAGATTATGCTTGTTTACCACTTACTTATATTTAATAGGGACCCAAATGGTGAATGTGAGGGGAAAGTAGATATTTTAATTAAATCTAAGCAAATAATCATAGTGAAAAAGTATCATGATGTGAGAGGGTTTCAATGGTTCCACCATCTCTATTACATCGCATTGTTCATCTGTTGGCTTTGTTCGAGATACTATGAATTGTTTTTATTTTATACTAAGTAAGAAAGTCATTTTTTGGCCTATTCTAGGTTATGATTATTTGATTTTAATTGTTTATTATTGATGCTTAAAATTGTGCTTGATTCTAATCAACAACAATGGGAAGTTTTAAGCTGTGGGATATTGCGGCTTGAAACAACCTCCAAATTTTAGAGAAGCTGGTCTCTTCTTTTGTATCAAGTGTGGGGAAAAATGATAGAAAATTAAATAGAAATGCAAATGTAGGAAATGAAACCTAACTATGGTGATGCGCCTGAGTGTAATTTTTATCCTAATCTTGAGCATAATGAGACTATATGTAGGATTCATTTACATTTAAGAGCAAACAAGTGCATGATCAATGTAAAAGATTGAAATAATAGAAACAGAGGCTCACAACAGAGACTTATTTTGTTGAGATATAGAAAATGTCAACAAAGGCATAGGGTTCAATCTTCTTATAAGAATCTTCCAATCACATAGGAGGCATAGGAACACGTATAGTTATGTAGAACTTCTGACTCTAGAAAATGAGACAAAAGCAAATGACATTCCTAATCACAACTCTAGAAAATCTATAGTATAAACTACTTTTGTAAATGACATAGATAATATGAAAAAAGGCATAGAGTCCAATCCTCTTAATTCTTTTAGCCACATAAAAGGCACAAAAACATGCACAGTTACATCAAATTTACAACTCAAGAAAATGAGACAAAAACAAATGATACTACTTAGTCACGAGCTCTAAAAAGTCTAAAATTTTTACAATAATTCCTCCTTTATATCTTGTCCCTTTGTTCTGTATCTCCCCTTGCTCTTTTATAGCCTCAAATTTTATAAATAAAATAGTGCGGTATTCAACGCATTCAATGCCTTGGATGCATTATGGTCTTATCAAAAAGGGCCATGCTAGGCCGGGGTGGCTGCCCTATCTGTGGCATGTCGATTCATGACTAGTACCTCCTTTTATGCCTAAATTTCTCATTTCATCACCTACTTAGCCGCTTAATTGTCTATTCTACCTCTGCTTATAGGGGACAAAAAGATGGCCCTTTTAATGTTTGTAGGCCCTAAAAATCTACTTGATGAACTACTCCATCTACCAGAAATAACTCCCACCAAGTTTCCCTCCATCTCACTTTGTGGCAATAGATACATGGAATAATCTATTCTATTGAAATAGAAGAGGACACTTAGTCAATTTCCTAAAATTCTCCTTATTACTTAGAAGGCACTGGAGAATGACACTTGGTGCTTTTTGCCTAATTTATCGAAGACACGTGGCATTTTTTGCTTTCCCTATATCCTACTTAGGAATGCTCTACCTTCGACACCTATCACAATTTGCTTCTTCAATACTTAGCAATTTTAACAAAATAAAACTCACCATGTTCCTTAACCTGAGCAACTTTTAAAAAGGGGATAGATGCATGTGGTAGTTTCTACATGTTTTTGGGAAGATACGTGGCATCTTTCACTTCTTCTACTAGGGGTATGTGGCATCTTCCACTTCTTTCAGGAATGGAGTAGAAAGGGGCTTGGAAAGTGACACTTGGTAGCTTCTGCTACTCTTCGACAATTAAGCAAAATGAAACAATGCCTTTCTACCTCCTAAAGAGGTACTTGACCCCTTTGGTTTTTGGGACACTCCCTTGAACTGCCTGATGAACCAAAATGGTTCAATGGTTCAATGGTTCAACACTACATGCTATTTACACATTAACCGAAGTATTGAACCAAAAACATTAAACCAAGGCATTGAACCTAGGCATTAAATTGACTATCTCTTGAATGTCGACACGTGGTGACTTCTGCTTTCCTTTAAAAAAGTAGTCCAGGGCCTTTTGCGACTGCCACCTGGCACTTTCTACTTCTTTCTACTACTTAGCTTGTTGAAACCCTTTCACCAATAAATAGATGAAATGCTGGTGCTGATATGAGACATGGATGTCGACATGTGGTATGTTCCACTTAGCTACTATTAGATATGTGGCACATTCTATGGCTCTCCTAAAAGTTATGAAAAGTGTCTCAAAAAATGCTAGTTGGTCGGCTCCATGTTTCAAAAAGTGACACTTGGTGACCTTCGCTTGAATTCAACACTTAGGCAAAAATGAAATGAAGGAATCAAAAAGGGGGAAAGAGAACCCATGCTCAGACTATGCCACTTGGCATCCTCCACTGCACTTTGATACTTGAAAGAAACAAACTCGTGCTCTGCTCCAAAACATTACCGCCATGATCAAGGTATGCGAGAACCAAAACTATAGTGTGTGACTAAAAATTTGAATGTAACATAGAGTAAAAATTTACTCTATAGTTACTTGTGACCCCTAGGACTTTTGAGCCTGCTCAAAAAGAAACACAACTCCTGCTCTATCAAAATTTCAAAATTTTATAGCTTCAAAAGTGTTGTCTGGTAGATGGACCATTCATGGTTAGATAACCCTTGCTTTTTCTACAATTCAATGAAAGCTAGATCAAGGTTAATGATATCTTTGTGTGAAAAATTTAGTAGAATCTAGACTGTAGCTTTCAATTTGAATTCCAACTAAGAAATAAGAACCAGAATAGCCTCAACTTTTGAGACTGAGGAATCATCCTGCAGGTTTTGGAAAATTGTTTAATCCTTCTATTTGGCCAGCAGTAATGGTTCAATTTGATCAACCATCAACATCATGTTGGCATCTAAAAATAGAGAAGGAAGACCTAGCTACATTAGATTTCCAATATATTATCTCATCTCATTGATGCCTTCTTTCATGACTTTGAGAAGCTCTTTGCAACTGTTGGCTGTGGCATTGCAACTGAGCACCTCATTGACTCATTTCATGGTGACCATTCTGCCAGTGATTCTCACAGCTACCAATGTCACATCTATTGCATCGTAGAGCTTCTACAATAAGGTTTGGGAGTCTGTGACTCTATCGAAGACTATAGGTAGAGTGTTCTTCACTAAATCTTCCACCTTTTCACATAATTGTTATGCATTGAGCAAGAAGGTAAGAGATAGCTTGAGCTAAATAATCTCCAAGGAGATTCTTTTCCACATTGATTTGTAGAGATCCTTTACCGGTTTTATCACTCTGACACCTTTTGGCCTATTAGCCAGCTCTAGCATCAGTTGCACCACTTTTTGTTGCTCTACTTGGAACTAGGCTTGAAAAGCCATAGTATTGTTTTGTTCATCTAGTAGCTTCTACTACAATTGAGTAACTTGCAGTTGATGTCATTTGAATCTTCCTTGCAACACTGCTTTTTCCTACCTAAGGGTCATTGTTGCATCCTTTGCCTATGTTAGCTCTACTTTTAATAAATCATTTTGGGCCTAGACTGCCTAATGAATCTGAAGGGAAATAGTATCTTGCAACTATTTATTTAGACTTGCTATTTCATTATCTTTCTTATTGATTTCTTCAGCCAAATTGCTATAGTTTGCCTTTTCTTTGGCCAAATCAGCCTCCATCTTTTGTAGTCTTCTTGATGTTTTCAAATAATATTCCATGATTGTAGAAGTGGATTCTGTCAATAGCTCAACTCTATCTTGGGGCCTGAACAGGGACATATCAATGGCCACTACGTTCATTATATAATCCTCTAGTTGCATCTACTCACTTGGCTTGACGACGTCGGGTGACAAATGGGTCATCATCAGTTGTTACTGAATAGGGTCAAATTATGACCACAAGTGTGGGGCAACAAATGCTTTATTCTCTTTAGTTTTCTTTTTCTCCATTTGGGCTTTTCTTTCCTTCCTAGTAGCATCAACCTGCATCTAGAAGGTGGAAGGAGATGCAATGTGTCCTCCCACAAAAGGATATCCCTATGGCAGACCATATTGAATAGCCAGTGGTTGGCTATGGGCAAGCTGAAGGGACATCTTTTTGGGAATAGAGGGAGAGAAATGGGGTAATGTTAGGGCTTGAGGCATCAAAGATGGGGCAAAGTGTGAAATGGGGATGGTAGAGGTGGCAGGAGGTGTCATTTGGCTAGGTGGGGGCATCACACCGATAGGGGGAGGAACTAACTAAGAGGGAGGAGGAGGAGTAATACTTACTTGAGGAATTATAGTGCTCTATAATTGGTGTTGTGAAGGCTCCTCTTCCTCCTTTGAATCAAAATGAAACTGCACCCTCTTTCTCTTCCTGGGTGTCTCTAATTTTTGCTACATTTGCTTCCCTTACACATCTGTTGTTTCCAATGGTGCTTGTGAAGAACTAGGGATTTCAATCACTTCCAATGATGGGGAAGATTTTGGTGGTGAAGACACCATACTTCTTTGTTGTTCCATGATGTTAAGAGACTGGGGCTAGGTTGATGTAGTGACTACAGCTATAGCTTGCTCTGAGGCCTATGGTTGTTGGCTTGGTCCTGCTCTAGCTTCTTGCCTTGTACCAAGCATAAAAAATTCACTTGTTTTTGGGATAGATGCAAGGGATGGATGGCACTCATCCCAGAGTTCCTCCCATCTTTCATTTGAATCCACACTTTTGAAAGTATGGGTGGTCTGAGAAATTTACTGCCTATATTTCCAATAGGCTTCAATCTTCTCTGCATCCCAATCTTTGTTCTTCAATGTCCTTCTCAAACCAAAATTCATCCTAAATTTGGGATCATAATCCCTCTACTTATCATAGAAGGTTTCCCATGGCCTATTCTATGGCAGGGGCAAATCTGTGAATTCAACATAAAGACCAAGATCATCTTCTATAGGGTTTTTTCTAGTCTCCCAAAAAGGGTAGCCTTCATGTGCAATCCTAGCCCCAATCCTATTGGTCCTTACCTAGGAAGCTATGAAACCACTTGGGTCATAAACCAATTTGTCTTTGACTAGCAAGAAACCTAGGAAGGCCAGCTTTCTCAGTAGCACAGTCTCAACATCTCTAGTTTCTAGTACCATGTTGTTGGTCATCCATGGGAGATTATAAATTTCTCTATTCTTCTTCCTAGAGCCATACTCATTGTTGACTATTGACACCTACCTGATGACCTCCAGTAATGCTAACCTAAGAGTTAAAGTCTTCAGTAGCAACATTGGTTCCCCACAAAAACTATGAACCCTTATGATCATGTGGTGGGATCCAAAATAGAAGTCACACGGGATTGGACAACTGACCAGGAGGTTCAAAACACTTCGAAATAACTTGTTCATGATAAGTTCAGGGCTAAGACAACAAATTGTAGGGGTAACGAATAGTTCCCAAAAATCATACAAGTCACTAGTTCTTGATAAAACATGTGTCCATGTAGACACAATAATGGTCCTTTGGGGGTCAAAACCTGGGTCATACATGTTCAAATTCATATGTTGGGTGAAAAGGTCAGGGTTCTGATAAAATATGAGATGGAACAAATAAGAGGAGTACCTGAACACCCCTTTTGATTTGAATTGGGTCAGTTATTCCACTATTGAAAAGGCAATGTGCTCTGAGAAGTCAAGTTGATACTCCTGCGTCTTATTGACTATATTCAACCTAAAAAGGATGGCCATTTATTCTGCATACACAAGATGAGAGCCATCATTGATAATGCATCTTGTCTAGCTAGCGTGAATTGAGCTCTTGGTGCAGGGAGCATGGGTACCATAGTATCACCATCAGCCATTTATAACTCAGACCTCAAAAACCTTGTCTGAGTGTTGACGTTCGCCCATGTCTTTTGCATCCTAGCAATAGTGGGGAATGCAGCGGTATTGTCATAATGTAGGGCTAGCATGTCCCTAATAGCTTGTGGTGTGATCTATACCATGAAAGGATCCTATTGAATGGTGCAAGATGGTGCATGGAGCAAGTCTACGCATAATTCAATCAAGTCAGGGCATGGATGCATAGTTGGGATAATGAATTGAGCCAGTTGTGAGGTCCATATCCTTATTTTGAATGTCTTGTATTTCCCTACTCTGGCCCTTTGAAGACACCTTTGGTGTACCCCTTCTCTAAGATTCTTGCTACTAGTTTTTTGCAAGATTGGGTCCATGATTCCATCTGTGTAATCCTTTACTTTCGATGGGTCACTGGCTTGAAAAACTCTCAAGATTTTGGTCCTCAGATAGGCTCTTGATAGATGTGTGAGAGTTGAAGCATATGATTTACTATCAAGCAACCTATCTAGAGATCTAGACGTCCCAACTCCTTGTTGTGAAGATGATGCTCCCACCATCTCTATATCTTTTCTATAATACCTGGTATGAACCTTATGTAAGATAGAAACACTCTTGTTGAAGCAAATTTTACTAGGCACTAACAAATCGCAAGGAGCAGGATATTTTTGCAGGTGTAGGAATGCTTGAGAATTTTTAAACTTTAAATCTTTCTAAGAGATATTTATGGACCTATCAAGTCTCAAATGGCATTAAATTCAGATGATCGTTAGCATATCCTACTCAATCTTCGGGGAACAGCGAGGTGGACATGCTATGCAAGTTGCGGCGTAAGGTACCTTAGAGATTTTGAAAGATTTGGGAAGCATTTAATTTGGCAAAATTTGAAGAATTTTTTAAAAAAAATTAAGCCACCAACTCTGTGTTTAAAACACTTATTTAAAAGGAAAGTGGGAAAAAAACAACAAAAAACAAAAACAATGCGGGAATGGGAAACTAACTACATTAATTAAGCATCTTTATCTCCCTCCGAGATCAAAAGCAAAATTTCTAACATCTTCTTCATGACAAGCCAACTTATGTTGCC
Organism: Torreya grandis; assembly: GCA_037957365.1. Lineage (NCBI taxonomy): Eukaryota > Viridiplantae > Streptophyta > Pinopsida > Cupressales > Taxaceae > Torreya > Torreya grandis. Next base: position 1,311,136 of record JARHVA010001256.1, read on the forward strand.
ATACAAGTGATTGAAATAGGTATATCTTTGGTGAAATGTCCTCTGTGTAGGCCACATGGATTTGCCTGCATTTGAGTGAGTCTGAGTCAAACATGCTTTCGACATCCATAAGCTCTTCTTGTTCTTAGAAGCCCATCAAATATCGGCTCCTAATGTTGGTATGCCTTACTAAGAAATCAATGACGGTTTTCTCATCAACAGAAGCCTTTTAATCTATATCATTTATTGACTTAACTTCTTCTACTTCAAAATCTAGCTCTATTGCATTATCATTCTCTTTCATGACTTTAACCTCTTGAAAGGATAATCTTGAAAGAGTGCAATAATTTTGCACATGCAATTGAGGCTTAATGTTGTTCTATTCATCTATAGCTGATTCATAGCTATCTTGAAAAATGGTATAACCTGACCCAATAATTTCAAACAAATCATTTAAAACATGATCTAGGAATTGTCCATGTTCTTCCTCATTATCTTGCAAAGTGAGAAGAAAGTTTGAGATTATTTCCTCTTCATCAGGAGTCAATATATACGTTATTACAATAGGATGAGTAGTTGGTGGTATTGGGAGGATCAGAGGACTACCAGTATTCTAGCTTGCATAATTTCTTGGGGAAACAAGAGCTCCCATATTTACTCTCTGTATTGGTTGAAACTGATTGACTCTTCTTCTTGGACTAGCTACCAAAGGTGGCAAAAGAATACTTAGATTTGTAGTAGACTATGATCTGGTGACTGGTCCATAGCTTCGACTCCTCATAGCTCTCTGGTTTATACAATCTTGAAAGAAACTTCAAGACAAGTCTCACTAGGCGTGCCAAAAACTATTGATGCTTAAAATTGTGCTTTATTATAATCAACAACAATGGGAAGTTTCAAGCTATGGGATATTGTGGCTTGAAATAACCTCCATATTTTAGAGAAGTTGGTCTCTTCTTTTGTATCAAGTGTGGGGAAAAAGGATAGAAAATTAAACAAAAACACAAATGCGCTTGAGTGTAATTTTTATCCTAATCTTGAGCACAGTGAGACTATGTAGGATTCATTTACATTTAAGAGCAAACAAGTGCATGATCAATGTAAAAGATTGAAATAATAGAAATAGAGGCTCACAATAGAGACTTATTTTGCTGAGATACATAAAATGTCAACAAAGGAATAGGGTTCAATCTTCTTATAAGAATCTTCCAATCACATAGGAGGCACAGGAACACGTATAGTTATGTAGAACTTCTGACTCAAGAAAACAAGACAAAAGCAAATGACATTCCTAATCACAACTCTAGAAAATCTACAGTATAGAATACTTTTTCAAATGACACAGATAATATCAACAAAGGCATAGAGTCCAATCCTCTTAATTATTTCAGCCACATAAAAGGCATAGAAACATGCATAGTTACATCAACTTTACAACTCAAGAAAATGAGACAAAAACAAATTATATTACTTAGTCACAAGCTCTAACAAGTCTAAACTTTTTACAATAATTCCTCCTTTATATCTTGTCCCTTTGTTTTGTATCTCCCCTTGCTCTTTTATAGCTTCAAATTTTACAAATAAAATAGTGTGGTACTCAGTGCATTCAATGCCTTGGATGCATTCTGGTCTTATAGGAAAGGGCCATGTTGTGGCAGTGTGGCTGCCCTATCTGTGGCATATCAATTCATGACTAGTACCTCCTTTTACACCTAAATTTCTCATTCCATCACCTGCTTAGCCACTCAGCTGTCTATTCTACCTCCGCTTAGAGGGGACAAATACACGGCCCTTTTAATTTTTGTAGGGCCCAAAAATCTACCTGGTGAACTACTCCATCTACTAGAAATAACTCCCACTGAGTTTCCCTCCATCTCGCTTTATAGTAATAGATACATGAAACACTCTGTTCTGTTGAAATGGAAGAGGACACAGTCAATTTCTTGAAATTCTCCTTATTACTTATAAGGCACTGGAGAATGACACTTGGCACTTTCCACTTGATTTATCAAAGACATGTGGTATTTTTTGCTTTCCCTATATCCTGCTCAAGAATGCTCTGCCTTCGACACCTGTCACAATCCACTTCTTCGATACTTAGTAGTTTTAACAAAATAAAACTCATCGCATTCCTTGGCTTGAGAAACTTTTAAAAAGGGGATGGATGCACGTGGCAATTTTTGCATGTTTTTGGGAACATACGTGGCGTCTTTCACTTTTTTTGCTAGGGGTATGTGGCATCTTCTGCTTCTTTCAAGAATGGAGTAGAAAGGGGCTCAAAAAGTGACACTTGGTAGCCTCCACTGCTCTTCAGCAATTAAACAAAATGAAATGATGCCTTTCTACCTCTCAAAGAGGTACTTGACCCCTTTGGTTTTTGGGACACTCCCTTAAACTGCCCAATGAACCAAAATGGTTCAATGGTTCAACAGTTCAACACTGCATGCCATTTACACGTTAACTGAGGTATTAAACCAAGGCATTGAACCCAAGTGTTGAACCGACTATCTCTCAGATGTTGACACATGGTGATTTCCACTTTCCTCTAAAAAAGTAGTCCAAGGCCTTCCGCAATTGCCACCTGGTGCTTTTCGCTTCTTTCTGCTACTTAGCTTGTTGAAACCCTTTCATCAAAAAATAGATGAAACATGGGTGTGAATATGAGATGCAGATGTTGACACATGGTGCATTCCACTTAGATGCTATTGGATATGTGGCACATTTTGTGGCTCTCCTAAAAGTTATGAAAAGTGTCTCGGATGATGCCAGTTAGCCAGCTCCATGTTTCAAAAAGTGACACTTGGTAGCCTCTGCTTGAATTCAACACTTAGGCAAAAATGAAACAAAGGAATCAAAAAGGGGGAAAGATAACCCATGCTCAAACTACGCCACTTGGTAGCCTCTGTTGCACTTCGATACTTGAAAGAAACAAACTCGTGCTTTGATCCAAAACTCTACCACCATGATCAAGGTATGCGGGAACCAAAACTGCAGTGTGCGACTAAAAATTTGAATGTAGCATAGAGTAAAAATTTACTCTACATTTATATTTTAGACTGAGTTGAAAAATCATTTTTTAGGGTGACAAATTTTTCCCTCATGTCGCATCATAAACTTTAATGAATGAATGATTGAATAACACCTAGCATTATTATTTGGGGTGGTGCACTTTTCCCTTATGTTTTGATATTCTTGGGTATAGGGGTGCCATGCATCATTATATATTAAAAAATTAGTTAGAAAATATTTGCACCTATTATATAGGGTAGCTATTGTTTAGGAAAAAGTTTTTGAGGGGTGGAAAGTAGTAGGGGTTTAAAGATTGGTATGGCTGATATTTTTTTGGTTTCCAATTATCATATGCATCCAATAAATTTTTTATTTTTTTCAAATAATTTTTTTGTATTACACATAATTTTTGTAGTCTTTAGGGCACATCCAGATATCTTCAGAGCATCTAGTACATGTATTCTGATCAACCTTATAGATCTTCAGATCATTTTTAGACTTCTTCAGAGCATCTTATGTATGTCTTTAGAGCACACCCATAGCATATTTTGAGAAATTTCAAAGTGTCTTTGGAGTGTCTTCAGAGCATTCAAATGTCAAAGTTCACTTGTTGAATCCTCAAAATTGTAGTTGAAAGAGTTATAAAAAATATGTTGCCTTCTTAAAATTACCCCATCATTGGGATGTTTTTTTGTTCTCAAAATTAACCCATCATTGGGATGTGTTCCTCTACTCAAAATTACCCCATCCATGGGATGTGTTGTTGTACTCAAAACTACACTATTCATCCAAGTTAGACACAATAATAAGGTAAAGAATCAATAATAAATTAAATACAAATAATGAACAAATTGGATTCATATCCTACTTAGATCAGACGTTAACTATTAAATGAAATATAATATATAACCAAACACAACACTTTAGGGATAATTTATATAACTATGACAAGCTATATGAAATGGTCATCATTTCTCCCCCACACTTCACCTTTTGCAAGTCCTCTTGTAAAGAAGTGGGATGATTGATCCTTAATCCAAATTTCTTGATTTAGACCTCTAACTCAAATCATAAACTTCAAAATATGGCCTATCATAGTGACCCTTTGGCAAGAATACAAGATCTCTAACAACTGTATGTACCTAGGCTTCAAATTCAGCTTCTACTTGAGAATTCCAACACCGCTATGGAGATGGAGGACACAAAATGATAGGAGACCTAAACCTCATCCCAATCCAGACATCTTAACCTATTTCCTCTAAGTGCCAAGTGATTATCTGTTAAACTTATTTGGCTCTTCTTAGACTCTATTTAATATTGGTGGGGCTGATGATTTCCATATAATTCAACTCAATAGATAATGTTTCCCACCTGGCAAGACTTGCATTGAAACCATTAGCATAATGGTGGTTTAGAATTTTTTTAAAAGTAACAATATTAGATATCGATAACTCATGATACTTGTTCTTCATATGCATATGATACAGTGGTTGAAAAGAAGAAATAATTTTATTTGATTTTTGAAATTGTGGTCTCATGCATAACCCAATGGTGCTTTGTAATTATAGAGTTATATTAATGGCTTGTTGTCATGCCATTTGTTTCTTTAGAGTGGAGATAAAGGCATGCAATTGTGTCTCTCTAACAAATAAATTTATCATAAAATTAGATTGATATCCTGATAATAAATTGAAAGTATAGAAATTATAAATGACATCCTATCTTTCTTCAGTGTTCTTTAGAAAAATTTCCATAAATACATGTTCATAATTAGTGATATATGAAAAACCAAGGTAAATTAACTAAATCTATCATTGATAAAATTGCTCTTATAAGAAAAGGACATAAACTGATGAAGGTTACCTACATGCTAATAGTTTCTTAGAAATGGCAAAAATGTGTTATATAAAAGCATGTGCTTTATATGATTATAGTTGGGATTATGCAAATTGATTCTAAGATTCCTCCTTAAGTTTGGCATTTTCATCCTTCAATTTTTGAATTTTCTTCTAGGTGATATGCTAGGTAGAGATTATTTTATGTAATATAATAGGGAAAGAGGTAACAAATCTTGTTGGACCCTCTATCTAAACTACAATCTCTCATGTTTCTCTTTGCATGACCTAAATAGAGGCTTGTAACTCAGAATTCTGAGCAATGAGCTCTATTATTCTATTACAATGTCAGGAAATTGTTGCATTTCTATCATAAATACTTTGTCTCATATTATTAATCATATTACACTTATCAACATTGACATTTTATAAATTAGTATTCTGAGTGTCCTTGATAGCAAGAGAATTCTATAAATTAGTAATTTGAGTGTCCTTGATAGCAAGATAATTTTGAAAATTACTCAATTCTTGGGTCTATGAAAATATTACATTGTGGACCCTAGTCTATTCAGCTTGTATTCTTTGAAGAATTATTTCTGGTTCACTAACTCTAGTAACATATTAATCCCACCTTTGTTTCAAATTGTAAATCATCAAGTGCTTACCTTTCAAAGTTGAGTGAAGAACATCTAACTCTATTTGTTACAGTCTGATTGTTTCCTCATGGCATGATAAAGCCATGGCATGCTACAATTATTTTTCTTCACTAACAGAATATGGAGAAGATGGATCTTCTTCAATCAAGGGGTTATTAGCCTTATCTACAATAGAGGGCATACAATGCTCTACTTCTTGAGGTACTTCTTCTGCTAGGGTTCCCTTTACAAATATAACTTCTTTTACACCTTGCACCTCTTCTTCTTCTTACAAGATAAGTTGGTGAATGCACCAAATTTTAGTTGAAGGAGGATGAGGGGTGTCTGAAGAAAGTCCCATTTATCAATTTGATCTCTGACATAATATCTTTAGAACTAATGGTAGTGGAGATGACCATTCTATAATTTCAATTGTGGGTTCTTTAATTTAGATTATAGTGGAAGGAGGAGAGGTAATGTGTGGTGTCTTTTTGGTAGAAACTAGAGAAAAAATTTTGAGGAAAGAGGACCAAACCTTTTCACCCCTTGGTTTACTAAGAAAATAATGGTGATAAATGAGGGTAACCAACCCATGATGGTGGGTGGACCCAATACCTCATCTTAACTTCTAATAAATATTAATCAAATCATTGTCAAATAAAGAGGGAAGGTTGATCTTATATTCTTATCGAGTAGTTCCTTTTCTCAAATGAATAAGGAGTATCATAGCATCTCCACCCACTACTATAAAATAACTATCACAAGTGATATATTTCATTATCTAAAAAATAATTTTTTTCCAAGGTTAAGGAAGAATTTCTCTTAGAATTACCTTGGCCACTCCTTGGGGGGATTTGGCCAGTCTGGTGTGTGGCTCATTTCATTCAATAATCATATAAATTAGGTTAGAAAAACTAATATTTTCATTGTCAACTACTCCATCCTCAAGAATCCCAGATAGAGCACTAATTATAGAGGGATTTACTGGAATGTTCTTCCCTTTGATAATAGCATGATCTTCATCAAAATTTTCATAAAATTCTTGCATAATTTCTTCATGGAATCCCTAAAACATTTTTAATAAATTCAATCAACATGTTATTTCAAAGATGTCTCTAGTTGATTTATCTTACAAAAATGTATCAAAGGATTCTAGTTAACTTTTTTTATTTCTCCCATCCATATTTCAATCAAGCACCATTTAATTGCAAATATGACTATACTGTAAAAACACAGAGCTTGAATTCACATAGGGAATAGGGGAAGCAAGAGGTTAGAGATATGACACAACAATTACTAGAAACAATAATGCAAAAATGAATAACAAATAAATTTATATGATGTGATTATGAAAAGAATGATAATAGCAATTAAGGTTATCTCTTAAGAGCATGTGAGATATAATGGGAAGGTGTTTTATCTGGGCAAGTAGTAATGATGTGTCATAAAGGTCATTATTGGTAGTACTAGGAGAAATAATTGAAATTAATCATGCTTCATACCAAATATTTTTGAAAGACCCTCTATTTAAAATATAGTTACATCAATCTTGTTTGAAAAGACCATTTGGAAACATCATCACATAAATTCTTTTGGAGATCTTTTTAGAACACCATCACATCAAATTATGGATTATGGCATTGTTGGTCAAATGAAATTATTTTAATTATTAATGATGGAGGTTGATTCTTCCCATTCATGATTTTCATCTTAGGAGCATGGCTATCAGTCTTTGAAGCATAGCTTTTATTCTTCAGAGCTAAGTCACTAGTCTTTGGAGTTAAACCTTCAGACTTCATAGCAAAACTATAGTCAATTCAGACTTTGTTTACACACACACACACACACACACACATACATATATACACATATATATACATATACACACACACACACACACATATATATATACATATATATACATATATATATATATATACATATATATATATATATATATATATATATATATATATATATATATATATATATATGTATATATGTATATATGTGTGTGTGTTTGTGTATACACACACACACATATATACATATATATATATATATATATATATATATATATATATATCACCTTATATAAATAAATAACCTTATATATATGGTGTTGTTTGTATGTATTTATAGCTAATTGCACCTGTTTAATGCATGTCTTTTCTGAAGAACCACTTGGGGGATCTATTGATGGAGGCAATGGTTGAGCTAGAGTTATCCCTTGGAAGGTAAACATCTAGGGAGGAAACCTTTTCCATATGGTAGAATAATTCATTGTAGTGTTTGTCATTCATTTCCAATGTAATGGTATTGAAATTGGTATCTTGAAAGACTATGTTTGTACCATATGAATAGAAAAATGGGACCTATTTTGACTTGTAAATTCTAGACATTCCTAATTTAGACATGGATTTTGAATTTTGATTGATGAGATTGTATATTGTCTTAATGCAAGATAAATGCATAGAAGAAATTTTTGGAAGGCTTGATTAATGCAATGTTGATGGTGATCCTAATCTATGTTGTAAAGCTTGATTAATTCAATGTTGATGGTGATCTTAGTCTATGTTGTATTAATGGGCAAGATTTTCAAACTTCTAACTATTGATTTTAGCAATTAATTTCTCTAGAATTCAAATTAGCTTTAATTTGAATTTGATTTACCATCGTTTTTAGATTTAAATCTAAATATTTCCACCTTTTGACATGTGGCTACCACCTCAGATATAGCTAAGTACTCATATGGCCTGAATATGACTAATTTATATAATTAGATCAAAATCCAGACACATGACACCTTTTGATTGCCTTGTGGATTCTTAGAATGTAGATTTGTGTGATGACTCATTTGTTTCTCACCACTTGATGACCCTCAATTCATAGTGATCTCTCAGGTAGTACCTTTTAATTCTGATACCTTGAATGGGGAATCCACTCTTGTGCCTACTTGAAAGGTGTATCTAAGGAGATATCTTGAATGGTAAATCTAATTTTGTGTATGTTTGAAAGGTATCTCCTAAGATATTATTTGAAGGTATTATAGGGGCATTCAAAATATCACCTAGTAGTGCTTTCTATGTAAATGAAAATTCCACTTGTTCCTTGAAGGTGAAATCTTCTCTTGTACCTATTTCAAAGGTATCTCTTAGGAGATACCTTGAACTATAAATCCACTCATGTGTATGTTTAAAAGGTATATCCTAGGAGACACCTTGAAGGTATTATAAGGGCCTTCAAAATATCACCCAGTAGTGCCTTCCATGTAAAGGAAAATTGCACTTGTTCCTTGAAGGAGAAATATAATCTGGTCCTTATTTAAAATGTATCTCCTAGGAGATACCTTGAAAGGTAAATCCAATCTTGTGCATGTATGGAAGTATCTCCTATAAGATACATTTAAGGTATTCTAGGGGCCTTCAAACTATCACCTAGTAGTGCCTTATGTGTAAAGTAAATTCCACTTGTTCTTTGAAGGACAAATCCACTCTTGTGCCTATTTGAAAGGTATCTCCTAAGAGATACCTTAAAGGGTAAAACCAATCTTGTTCATGTTTCAAAGGTATCTATTAGGAGATAACTTTAATATATTACAAAGGCCTTTAAAATATCACCCAGTAGTGATTTACATATAAAGGAAAATTCCACTTATCCCTTGAAAGAGAAATCCACTCTTGTGCCTATTTTAAATGTATCTCCTAGGAGATACCTTGAAGGGTAAATCCAATATTGTGCATGTTTGAAAGGTATATCCTAATATTTAACTTGAATTTATTACAAAGGCCTTCAAAATATCACCCAAAAGTGTCTTCCATGTAAAGGAAAATTTCACTTGTTCTTTGAAGGAGAAATCCACTCTTATACCTATTTGAAAAGTATATTATAAGAGATACTTTGAAGGGTAAATACACTATTGTGCATGTTTTAAAGGTATATCCTAATATATACCTTTAATTTATTACAAAGGCCTTAAAAATATTACCTAGTAATGCCTTTCATGTAAAGGGAAATTCCACTTGTTCCTTAAAGGAGAAATCCACTCATGTGCCTATTTGAAAGGTATCTCCTATGAGATACCTTGAAGGGTAAATCCACTCTTGTGAATGTTTTAAATGTATTTAATATGATATACCTTGAAGGTATTACAATGGCCTTAAAAATATTACCCAATAGTGCCTTCCATGTAAAGGAAAATTGCACTTGTTCTTTGAAGGAAAAATCCACTTTTGTCCCTATTTGAAATGTATCTCCTAGGAGATACCTGTTGATGATTTAAAATTTGCACTTGATTATAATCAACAACAATGGGAAGTTTCAAGATATGGGACTTGCATCTTGAAACAACCTCCATATTTTAGAGAAGCTGGTTTTTCTTTAAATCAAGTATATACTGGGAAAAGGGGTAGGAATTTAAATCAGAAACACAATGCAAGAAAGAAAATATAATCTATGGCAATGCACTTGAGATGTAATTTGACCTTAATCCTAAGCAAAATAAAACTATATATAGGATTCATTTACATTTAAGATCAAACAAGTGCATGATCAATGTAAAAGATTGAAACAATAGAAATAGAGGCTCACAACATAGAATTTTTTTGCTAAGATATAGAAAATGTCAACAAAGGCATAGGGTTCAATATTATTATTTGAATTTTCCAATCACATAAGAGGTTTAGAAACACATACAGTTATGTAAACCTTCCAACTTAAGAAAATGAGACAAAAGCAAATGACATTCCTAATCTCAGCTCTAGAAAATTTACAGTCTAGATTACTTTTGCAAATGACATAGATAATATCAACAAAGGCATAGGGTTCAATCTTCTTATTTGAATCTTATAATCATAAAAAAGGCATAGAAACATGTACAGTTATATAAAACTTACAACTCAAGAAAATGAGACAAAAGCAAATGATATTACTTAGCCACAGCTCTAGAAAGTCTAAACTTGTTACAATAATTCTCTCTCAAAATTCTCTCTAATAATTGATGATAATTGATTCCTGGATGATCCCTACACCCTTATTTATAGCCTTAGATCCATTTCAGATTGTCTACTTATTCTCAATCTAATGGCCCAAATCAAATCTTCCCTAACTGAACGTGTCTAACAAAAGATATCTTATAGATTTTGAAATGTTTCATCTTCTGGCAGTTCATTAGCTATAAAAAATTACAAGGCACTCCCTTCATTTCTTCTTATTACCTAGGAGACAATGGAAAATGAAACTTGTCATGTTTTGCAGCAACTATCGAAGACACACGACACTTTCCACATAACTTATACTCCTTTGTGTCTTCGCTCAGGAGTGTTCTGCCTTTGACACTTGTCATGATCCACTTCCTTGAAACTTTAAAATCTTGAAATAAAATGAGACCTATAGCATCTCTTACCTGAGTAAATTTAAAAGGGGACATAGGACATGTGGCAAACTCTATTACTTCATCAAAAGATATGTGGCAATCTCCACTTCTCTTACCTAGGGTTACATGGTGATCTCCACTACTTTTAGCTACCCTATAGAAGATGACACTTGGCGGTATCTTCTTTACTCTATTTATACCATAAAAACAATAACAGGTCTTATTTCTCATTTATACGGTCAGTGACACCTGGTGACTTCTACTTGTTTTAGACACAAAACCTAAGACCCACCACAGTCTTCGCTACATTAGTGAAGCAAAGATGAAGATAATTTAGACCATGACACATGGTGACTTCTGCTCTCATTTGTTGGGGTACATGGCATCTTTCATCACTTTTAAAAAAGCAACATTGAGTCCTTTCACCACTACCACTTGGTGCTTTCCACTTGATCTTGATACTTAGCTTGTGAAACCTTTCACTGAAAAGAGATGAAATGTGGGTACCGATATGAAATCTTGGATGATGACACTTGGTGCATTTTGCTAAGTCGCTATGAGACACATGGCACATTCTTGCTAACTCATAAAAAGTATAAAAGGTACCTTAGATTATGACACTTGTCAACTTCTACTTGATTTCAACACTTAGGAAAAAATGAATCAAAATGAAAATAGAGCCCATGCTTTGTTTCATGACTTCGCCATCTCGGACCAAAGAATGTGAGGACAAAATTTGGTAGTGCACAGTTGAAAAAAATAGGATGAAATGTAGAGTAGTTTATAACTCTACAATACCTTGAAGGGGAAATCTAATATTGTACATGTTTGAAAGATATCTCCTAAGAGATAACTTTAATGTATTATAAAAGCTTTCAAAATATCACTTAGTAGTCCCTTCCATACAAAGGAAAATTCCACTTATTCCTTGAAGGAGAAATCCACTCTTGTGCCTATTTGAAAGGTATCTCCCAAGAGATGAATTGAAGGGGAAATCCACTTTTTTACATGTTTTAAAGTTATATCATAAGATATACCTTAAATTTATTGAAAATGACTTCAAAATATCACCTAGTAGTGGCTTTTGTGTAAAGGAAAATTCCACTTATTCCTTGAAGAAGAAATCCACTCTTGTACTTATTTGAAAGCTATCTCCTAAGAGACACCTTGAAAGGGGAAATAAGATCTTATTTATGTTTTATAGGTATCTTATAGGAGATACCTTGAAGGTATTACAAAGGCCTTAAAAATATCACCTAGGAGTGCCTTCCATCTAAAGTAAAATTACACTTGTTCCTTGAAGGAAAAATCCACTCTTATCCCTATTTGAAATGTATCTCCTAGGAGATATATTGAAGGGGAAATCCAATATTGTGCATGTTTGAAAGGTATAATCTTTGATTTTTACTCTCTAATAAGTAATACTAGCACAATCACACCTCTAGTTGCCACATGCCCTTGCCCTAGTTCTCCTAAGTTTAAAAATCATTCCCTAGAAGATAGTTATCAGCTCACCTCTCCCATCATTAATTTTAGAGTATAAATACCCCTCTCCTCATTTGGATAAACACTTATATGTATTGATATTTAAATAAAATTAATAAATTATAGAGAGCATAAAGAATAGAGAGAGTCCAGTTGAGAATTGTGAGAATTTGTGAGTAGGGATTATTAATCTAGTCTGTTTAGTAAGACAGAGAGTGGTTTTGAAGAAGAATTATTGATGGAGACTTCTAATATTCATTGGCATTGGAATAATTATGGGAAACACCCATTTGAGGGTAAATATAAGTGTAGATGTAAAATCTTGAAGGCTTCATTCAATTATTACCTATAAGGAAAGAGGTTGGTGGAGTTTACCAACAAAAATATGATCATACTGATAAAAAAATGTGTAATGACAAGTAAAAGGAGTTGCATATACATTTCAAGATGACCCTAGATGTGGATCACATCATCCATAAATATATTATATATGGGAAGGAAATAATTATGCCAATATCATTAGAAATCCTCACATAATAGCTCTTGAAGGCTATTGAAATTGAGGAAAATTGAGCAATGAAGGTTTATCTTGTTGAATTTCTCAAACTCTAAGAGGTGAGGGAATAGGAAAGTGATGCAAAGTTTATCTAAAAATAAGTGGTTAAGTAATGGTTTGACAAGAATTCATCAGACCTAAGATTTAAATCTAGATATTTAGTTCTCAAACATGATCAATAGGCTACAAAGATAGGAAAACATGTAAAGTTTGATTCTCTTTGGAGTGGACTATTTTGCATCATCAGTGACAAGTGGGTAAATGCTTATGAATTAAAAGATCAAGAAGGAAACACATTGGAGATCCCCATCATAGGGATTGACTTGAAGAATTTTAACTAACTTACCTATCTTCCTCATACATAATTATTTAGTTTTCCTTTTTATTATGTGTTTCCTTTTTCTTGTTATTGTTCCCCTTTCTTCACTTTCCTTCACTTTATTGTTTCCTTTTAAAATAAGTGTCATTGGCACAAGTGACTCTTCTATTTTCCATGCATCCCCTCACTATTCCTCCCAAATATTCAAAAATCATTCTTCAAAAGATGGTTATCTAACTGCCTTACTTGCCATTAATGATAAACTCCCCATTTTTATATGAATCCCCATAACAATCATCATAAATATCTTGCAAGTGGATCTTTAAGCATGTGTGTCACCCTTATCATTTATAAGGGTGATTGATTTTAAAAGTTTTCATCATAGACCTACCTAGTGGCATTGATGTGTGAATACACTCACCTCATGTAAGCCAACCATTTGACATATTGAGAGTATTGAGAACATCAAGTGAATTGAGAGAAGCAGGAAGGGTTGAGTCTATAATTGAAGGTAGAAAAATAAAAAACCATTAATCTAGACCTTTAGTAGAAATAGAGAGTGGTTTCAAAGCAAAATCCTCACCAATGGAAGCTTCTATATCTTTATTAAGAAGTGACTAGAATCCCGTTAGACAAAGAACCTATGGGTTAAGTAGTGGGGGGGACCTTTCCCTCAAACATGTAATAAGCAAATATAATGCTTCTTTCCCTATTTTAGTAAAAGAAAAGGTTACCAATACCAATAAAGAATATAAGGGGGATTGGAGGGACTAAACATTGGTAACCAAATTTGTGGATAATATTTTTGACCCAAATTTGGCAAAGAAAGATAAGATTATGAGAGAGGGTAATTATGCCTAAATGCTCAAAAGGGATAACACAAATGACTGTGACTCATTTAGATATAGATTATGGGAATGCACACTGACACGTTTCATGGATCCTTATGTTCATCCTTGCTTAGATATCATCACCCTCTATGTCTAAAGATATGATGCCCACTCTAGCACAATTAATGGCAATGCCCATTTAAGGGTAAATATTGGCATAGACAACATCAAGGAGATGTTCTATCTCCCCAATTATTAGGATGCCAATATCTATAGTGTAGATATCCTCTAAACTATTTGGGATTCTTAGGTCTAAGAAAATGGAAACTTCCTTAACTTTCTCCTCAAAATAAAAATCATGAAGATGCCTCATATTTCCATTTCCCTCAAGATCTTTCTTATATAGTACCTATAAGATACTCTATCCATGTTGGCCTTCATCTTTGAAATGGACTCTGATGCTAATGACACTCTTGCTCATAACCTCATTGTAGAAGGGATAAAATTTTAGGTTATATTTTTTAGAATCCATCACCACTTCTATAAGAGATGAGCTAAAAAAATTTCAATAGTGGGTACCTTTGGGTACTCATCCTTCCTTATACATATCATTCTATTCTAGTATTCCTAGTTCTTCTCCACATATCTCAACCTTAACTCCTCTAAAATAGATGTCTTCCCCAATGTGGTGAAATTAGTTACTATATGGACCCATGTCATGTTTGTCACTAGGAACTACTACAAGTTTTTAGATATTTTTATGAATCCAATTCTCATTAACCTCATCATAAAGCTCTTTAAATTTATAATGACCAAATCACATCTAGCATGGCTCATTGAGAGTAAAGTTCTAGTCGATTAGTTCTAGGGATCCCACTTCTCAAGAAGAAGGCTTAGCAGAGGAAGAATCCTTCCCTAAAATATTGATAGGAGGAGAAGGAGAATAAGAAGAGGAGGAAGATACTCTTGGGTTTGTAATAGGAGTGATGCCATTATAGAAAGAGGCCAAGGTCTTGGAGGTTCAAAAGCCTTCCTCAAGGCCATCTCCCTTGTACTCATGCTCCACATCTCCACAACAATAAACATCTCCCTTTAGGCACCTTAAAACTAGTTCATCCTAGTAAAAATAGCATAAGTCACCCAAATTCATCCCTCTACCCAAGCTCACATAGAAGAAAATTTTCTTCTCAAGTCCCTACCTTTCCACCTCCACCTCTCTTGTCACCACCATAGTTTCATCCACCATCTCACCTAAAGTTGCAGTAGTCTCAACTACTTAGCTAAGTACCACTTTGGCCCCTCTCTCATCTTCTTCCACCCAGTCCCCCACTGATATCACATCACTTTCCTCCATGGTACCAATCTCTTCCTACATGCCTTTCCTCACACTATCACTTTCAACTTTGGAATCATCCTCCATCTTGGTGCACTCACCATTCCCCTCGATCCATGCACTCCCACTATTCTCTCTTCCTACCCTTACCCTACATCCAAATTCTTCTAGAGGAATGACATCCATTGCTTCATAGTAGTAAATAATTAATCCATTCATGCTACCACAAGGAATCCCCTTTGTAGGGGATATCATTTAATGGCTAGATCAATACTAACATAAGGTAAATGTAAAAAGAGTGTCATAAGAGGCTTAAATATAAATAAAGAGAGGGAAGTAGGCTAAGGCCTCCACTCAAACTCACATGTGGTAATTTTATAACCCTAAATAAAAATCCCTTATGGTTGCACATCTGACCCCCTAAGTAGTCAATCCCTAAGGACACATGCAACTAAGGGACTACGTTATTCAAGCTATTGGCATCAACCTCAGCCAAGCTAGGATCACTAATAGAGTCAAGTTGATAGAAGAGACACAAAATAACATTACCATGAACTACCTCAAGGTGACCTAACAACTATAAAAGACTAAGCTAGAGCTTGGAAAAGTGAAAGCTACAATCAAATGCCTTAGTATTGAGGCTAAGGCTAAAGATGTCAAGCTCAATAAAGTAAATTTTAACCTACAAAGCTTCATATCTAATGAGGGATTCTAAGAAAAATTTAACCTATGATTTACCACTAAAAATGAGCTATAAGAGGAGACTAAATTGGCTCAAGTCCACTAAGATTACTCTAATTTTTATTGATCATATTAGTAATTATAGCAAAAGGCATAATAAGAATCCTTAGTCAAGGACTAGGAAATTGAGAAGCTGATAAACAACCTTACTACCTATCTATAAGCCTCAAAAATCCTCTCTATGGTGTAATAACTATATAAATCCTATTGAGAAAGGATTAAGGTCATGGTGGCAAACTTGAAGACAATGTTGACTTTCATTGTAGATTTGTAGAAGCTAGCCTCTCAAGTGAGGACATTTGTTGATCAGTTGATTACCTTCATCTCTCCCAAGGTCCTAAACTTAGAGAGCCTCATCTAGAAGCTCTATAGTGCTTCTCATGAAATACTACAAATAATAGGAATGATTGCCTAGAGGTAGGTGGTGGCCAAGGTCAATGAGTTTCTTGGTTGTAGTAAGGCAAACAACAAGTGTAAGGTATTTCTTAATGCCTTAGAGTATGTGGTCCAAAATAGGTGGGAATGAATTAAGAACTTAGTCCATTTGGGACTTCCCTCCCCTTTCTTGGCAGATAATAACATCCTTCATGAGGACCAAATTAAGGCACTACTTGAGCAAAAGTAGAATAACTAGACCATCTTCATGGATCTCAATCAAACACCTAATGTCTCTGAGGTGGAGAAAATTTTGCACCCACTCACACAGCTATAATTATAGATGTTGGTTATGGTTAAAGGTTTGGAAATCATCTCCTTCTAGGAGATAATAGATCTGGATAGAACATTTTAGGCTCTAAAAAAAGAGACCTAGTTAAAGGAAGAAGAATGGGCACCCTTGTAAGTGACCCTTCAAAAATTGTAGGTATTTGAACCTTCCTCCTATTTTTACAATTTTGCATTGACTAGTTTGAGTACCAGAGTTTTGGGTTCTCCCATTCATAGGTGGATACCCTTGTGAGTCACTAATAACTATGGATTAGAAATCCATGTTTGTAATTTTGGAGAAACTCATCTTTGGCTTTAGGCTTTCTAAGTAGCTAGTAGTTCATGGCACCTTTTGGTGGTTCCCATTTTAGTACCTTCCTTCTTCAAGGGCCCTTTTCAATTTTTTTCCTATGTACTAGCCTTCATATTCTTCTAACACATGGAAACCCCAAACTCAATCTCACCAAAGAAGTCCCTAGCTCCCTTGAAGAAGTGTCAACTTGATGCATGTCATCTCTATGTTTATCTAAGAGCAATGTATATTTTTTAGAACTTAAAGGAACACCATTGGACAAGAGTATGGGTCCCTCTAATTTTTTTTAAACACTCTAAAATTAAATTAAAGTGTAATCTATTGATTCTAATGGGGACTAAGGTTGTTAAATGTAGCATAGGTAGGACAGCTCTAGAAATATACACATGACACCACCTCACTTCTCCTAAGTGTAGTGGTCATAACAAAATAATGTAGTTGCATAATATCTAGGATATAGAGGCTAACTACACTCATGAGCTCAAGACCCTCTTTCAATTATAATGGCACCATCATGGGTGTGAGTGGTAGAATCTCTAGGTGTCATTTCCCTAGGGTGTCATCTTGCCTATATATTCTAGGATCATCCCTTTTAGAGGGGGCTAGTTATTATTTTTTGCTAGTTATCATATTTTGTATTCTTTTTTAGCCATTATAATAGACTAGGATATTAACAGTTAGAATTTTTTTAATTTTATAACCTTAATAGGTGCACCTCATGGATGTGATTGGATGCTTTGTATGTGACATTTTTGGCCTTTTATATTCTATTCTCCATCTACAATGAAGAGGATGTGATATTTTATATTATTTAGAGTAGAGAATTATCTCTGTCTATTGATTCTTTCTTTTACTTTTATAGTTTGGGTATTTTATTACATAATAGACTGTAGCTCATGTTTTATGCTTCTTCATGGTCTATAATGCTTAAAGATCTAATTTATTTTATGCAATTATAGATTAATGTTTCAAATCTCTCGATGTATCACCTTATGTTAAATTTACTTTACATATTTTTTATTTTCCTTTCTTATATCCCTTTTCACACCCATAATTGAATGAAGAGCCAGCTTCTAAAATCATGAAGGTTTCTTTACAGACCACATTTTAGTCCCACACTTGTAAAGTTTCTACCTTCTATGTAAAGGAAAATTGCACTTTTTCCTTGAAGGAGAAATTCACTCTTATCCCTATTTAAAATGTATCTCCTAAGAGATACCTTGAAGGGTAAATCCACTCTTGTAAACACTTAAAATGAATCTCCTAGGAGATACATTGAAGGTATTATAGGGTCCTTCAAAATATCACCTAGTAGTACCTTCCATGTAAATAAAAATTGCACTTGTTCCTTGAAGGAAAAATCCACTCTTGTGCCTATTTAAAAGGTATCTCTTAAAATATACCTTGAAGGGTAAATCCACTCTTTTGAATGTTTGAAAGGTATCTCCTAGGAGATACCTTGAAGGTATTACAAATCCTTCAAATATCACCCAATAGTGCCAAAATAGGAGATTTCACTTGTTGACCACTTGTTTATACAACTACCAGTAGTGATTTCCATGTAAAGGAAATGTCACTTGTTCCTTGAAGGATAAATCCACTCTTGTGCCTATTTGAAAGGTATCTACTAGGAGATATCTTGAAGGGGAAATCTACTCTTTTGTATATTTGACCTTGAAAGTATTACAAAGGTCTTCAAAATATCACCCAATAGTGTCTTTCATGTAAAGGAAAAT
This sequence comes from Torreya grandis, assembly GCA_037957365.1. Lineage (NCBI taxonomy): Eukaryota > Viridiplantae > Streptophyta > Pinopsida > Cupressales > Taxaceae > Torreya > Torreya grandis. Next base: position 1,329,986 of record JARHVA010001256.1, read on the forward strand.
TGCACTTGTTCCTTAAAGGATAAATCCACTCATATCTTTGTTTGAAATGTATCTCCTAGGAGATACCTTTAAGGGGAAATCCATTCTTATGCATGTTTGAAAGGTGTCTCCTAGGAGATACATTGAAGGTATTATAGTGGGCTTAAAAATATAACATAGTGGTTCCTTTCATGTGAAGGAAAATTCCACTCATCCCTTAAAGGAGAAATCCACAAAATGGATTTTAAGAAACACAAGCAACAATTCATAAAAACATTAGAAGGGCTAAAACCATTATCATCTAAAAACATGTCCATTAATGTAAATGAGAGTTGTAACAATGTACATCCAAAAAAATACCCTAAACATGTTCTTTTCCAAATAAAATTCCATTGAACCTAAAATATAGAAACACAAGAAACACTTAATAGCAATATTAAAAGAGGTAAAACCATGATCATCTGAAAACATGTCCATTCATACAAATGAGAGTTAAGAATAATATATAACCAAACTAGGCATGGATGATCTTCAAACTAGAAAATGTCACTTGGCAGTGAGCAAGATTAGTTCCTATAGATAATAGGAAATATTAAAGTTAGGAATCGAGAACATATAAAAGCTTAAACCAAGTGACATAGATTAAAGTTTTCAACAAGATAAAATGAACATGGCACAAAAGAAGTCTGAGGAAATCAATACCTTAGGGAAATTATCATGGGTGAATTATTTTTTAGGCCGAAGTGGTGATAAATAAAAGGTCAAATGGCACTTTCAAAGGGTCTAAGCACTTCTCATCAGGGAAAGGTCTAGGACTAAATTCTCAAAGAGTAAGTCTAGAGGGCAAAGGGCCATTCTAAAAAGGTTGAAGGGTACTTTCAAAAATCTTGAAGTGTACTTTTAGAAAACTTGAAGGGTGCTTTTAGAATGATCAAAGGTTACTTTCAAAAATCTTGAAGGGTACTTTCAAAAGGTCCAAAGGGCACTTCTCATCAGGGAAAGGGTCTGGGATAAAAGTCCTGAAGGGTAAATATGGAGGGAAAAGGGCCATTACTAAAATACTAAAGGGTAATCATGGAGGGAAAAGGGCCATTTAAAAAAAGATAAAAGGAAATTCTATAAAGAAATTTTCCTTGCCAAAACTCTTGAAGGGTAAGTTGCACAAAGCCTGAAGGGTATGTGCCCTTGGGGTCATTGTTTTGGAAAAATTGCATTGGTAAGATTGATATAGGGAATTATTTTGGGCTTTATGAGTTGGAAAAAATGTCTAATGACAAAATTTTGAAGGGTAATTTGAAAGTGAAAATTAACAAAAGGTTGAAGGGTCTTTCCAAAAAAGCCCTTAGGGTGCTTTCAAAAATCCTAAAGCATACTTTCAAAAAGCCCAAAGATTACTCATTAACTCTATGAGGTCTAAAATTTTTATGGTTTCACATTGAATCTTGGAATTAAGACACCTTTACCTCTCGATAAGATAGAGAAGACCTTATACAAAATAATCAATTTATTGTTAACTACCTTCTTTAATTGAAACACCTATTTACTCATTGAATCCTTTCTACACCACAATCATGATGGGTAAATTACACCTCAAGGTATTTTACTATGATCATCCTTCAATCACCTTGTAATACCCTAATGGGTGAGTTTAAATTATCCCCTTGAGGGTAACATGAAGGTATCTTAATGGGTGACTTGAGACTCTCCTTCAAAAAGTTTCACTCTTGGAAGCTTCCAAAATAGGGGAAAGGTAGAGTAGAAAAGAAAGTCCCTATGGTCTCAAGATTTACCTTGGAATATGGATTATCTATGGAAAAGTGTCTTCAAAACCAATATTTATTGTGAGTAGGTATTGCACACACATAGATAAACATTATCAATAAGTCTTAGAAAGTTTGATTTAAGAAAACTCATAGATATAGGCCAAAGGTTCCTCTTGGAAGATACCTTGAAGGAGAAATCCACTCTTTTGAATATTTCAAAGGTATCTCATCTAATCCCTTATATACCTCTATAACATTGGGCAAGTTTAACCTCAAGGTATATGTGGATCTTAGTCCATATTTTGAAGTTTTGGGTTAGTTAGCCTTTTCACCATTAATATGTTTAATGAAATTCAGTAGGTGATGTATTAACCTCCTCTTTCTCAGGTTCCCCTTTTTCATTTTTTGGCTAAGTATCAACCCCTTATACTAGTGACATGTGTTTTCACAACACTCCTCAAGAAAGAAGGGAGCTCTTATTTAAAGTAAAGGTGTGCTATTGGTTGAGGGAAGTGGGCCCCATTTTTAACAAGAATTCTAGGGGCAGTTCAAAGGGAGAAATGCATCACCATAGTGTTTTTATAAACATCATGGGAATCCTAAAGGTTACTTCATATATCTCAATTTAATCCCACATGTGTAAATCTTTCCATAGGAAACTATTCACTAAGAGTAAGATTTTTAGGCATCAACAATATCCACTAGGAGATCCCTTCATATTTGAAAGGTATCTCATTGAATCCCTTATATACCTCTATAACATTGGGAAAGTTCAACCTCGAGGTATCTATGGATCTTAGTCCATGTTTTGAAGTTTTGGGTTAGTTAGCATTTTCATCATCAACATGCTTGATGAAATTCAGTAGGTGGTGTATCAGCCTCCTCTTTCTCAAGTTCCCCTTTTTCATTTTTTGGCTAAGTATCAATCCCTTATACTAGTGACATGTGTTTTCACAACACTCCTTAAGAAAGAAGGGAGTTATTATTTAAAGTAAAGGTACACCATTGGTTGAGGTAAGTGGGCCCCATTTTTAAAAATAATTCTAAAGGTAGTTCAAAGGGAGAAATGCATCACCATAGTTCTTCTAACCATCATGGGAATCCTAAAGGTTACTTCATAGATCTCAATTTCATCCCACATGTGTAAATATTTCCATTGTAAACTGTTCACTAAGAGTAAGAGTTTTAGGCATCAATAGTATCCACTAGGAGATTCTTTCATGGATAACTTGAAGGTATCTCCTAGGAGATATCTTGAAGATATTACAAACCTCAATAACATTGGGCAAGTTTAATCTTGAGGTATCCAATAGGAGATCCTTTGAGTGCCTTGTAATACCTTCATGGGTAACTTGAAGCTATCTCCTAAGAGATACCTTGAAGATATTAAAAGGACCATCAAGGTAAAGGAAAATTTTAGAGGTACAAAAAGGTAATTATTCAAATCTAAAACTATTAATGTAATAGGGAAAATTATTTTACTATATTAAGGTGGAAAGAGCATGTGCACAGGAGGACCTAAAATGTAATCTCTCCTAAGTATTAGAAAATGCTTCAAGTTATCAAGTTATCAACCAGTATTGCTTTCAAGGTGAAGTAAAGTTATACTGGGAGATATGTTTAAGGTGAAGGAAAGTGATTTTAAGGTGTCTACTAGGATATTCCTTCAAGGGCTTTGAAGTACACTTGTAATATCATCATGGTTAACTTGAATGTATCTCCTATAAGATGTTTTGTAAGAAAAATTCACTCTTGTACATGATTGAAAGGTATCTCCTAGGAGATACCTTGAAGGTACATATTGATGGGCATTTTGACACATATTAGAAACATACTTCCCCTCATATTTTTTCTTTGAAATAAATGTTTGTAGATTCTTTTGTCTATCAAATTCTATTGGATGGTTCACATAATTTATTTTTGGTTTGGTCATACCTTATTAGTTTAAGTATGAATTAATGTATATATTGCAAAGATTTAATATGTATTCTATATTGTAGTTTAAAATTAATATTTGTTGATATACATTTAATCACTACTTAAACATAAAAAAAATAATGAACTGATGCAATATGTAACTTAAATTTTACAAAAGATCAATATTTAAATGATTTCAATTACTTCTAACACTTAAAAGGTAGAAGAAGGCCTTACTCTAAGAGAATTTAGATAGAGTATCATTTAAAATAACAAAAATAAAATTAAATCCACATCAACATCTTCCATTTTATGGTGGTGATAAAATTCCTCTTGTTTATTGGTATTTTGAATTATTTAGTCCGCCAAACATGCATGTAGATATATACTTATTTAGCACTACATTGAGAAAACAATCTTCTCTATTTGGAATAATCCTTGCCTATCATAAGGATGAACTTGAAGATGTCCTTTAATTATAATTGGAATTATGTAAAAAATAATACGTAATTCTCCATCAAGCTATAATAAATTTACACCTAGTAAAATGGAGTTGATATAAATTAATTTTTATCTTGTGAAACATTTGGGTTTAATTTGAATATCTTTGACAACCTTTAAATATCTAGTTTTATAGACATAGATAATTTAGTAATTATAATACAACATATATTGAAATAAAAACATGAACAAGGGGCAAGAACTTCTTCTACTTACCACAATGCAAACATGTATTTAAGATACCTTACAGTCATGATATAAAAAAAATTAAAGAAAATAAGACAAGCAAAGACAACATATTTATATGTAGATTTGAAAGAGGCGATACAAGTACTCACACCAATGAAGAAAAAAAGATCAAAAAAAGGATGGAACACTTTTGTTCACATAAACTTCTAATGAGACACATAATGAGTTATCTACATGGTATATTTCCTCTAGAAATTAAACCTTGAACATTCCTGTAGGGCTCTGTGAATTGGGGGATGCTAATATAAATATAAGAAATCTGAATGAAAGAGGGTTGAATGATATAATTCATTCATTTGTAAAACATAATGAGGTTCCAATGAAGGATGTTTTTTAAATTCCTTTTGATCCAAGCAAACCTGAATGTATTATTGAATCAAGGGAAGTCCTAGAAGATATGATGGAGAAACAAACTGTAAGGTTCAAAATTGTAGATGGCTAACACATAATTATAACACACCAAATAATTATTTCAGAGGAATACAATTCAAAATCATTGAGAAATAAATGTTCTGTTAGAAGGGCAATTTTTTTGAAAACTTGTACTTCATTCCATATTGTGCACAAAATATGTAACTAATATAATGAATCAAATGAAACGATTTATAAGGATTCATTTGTAGAAAGAGTTTGATTTGCACATGACCTTATCAAACTGATAGGTTTTAAGAATCTTGACATATGGAATAAAAAGATGGAAGAAATGCATGAACAAGATAGCCACTTGTTCACACAAGTGAACTATTTAGCACAACTATAGGAGAGAAAATGCCCACTTTTCATGGAATAACCCATTTGAGATTGTTTTGATAAGGCATTTAATTTATTTGAAAGTGTTACTTTACCTAGTTTAGATAAACAAGATTTAAATATGATTAGTATAATAATACTTAGAAATATTCAAGGGCTTTTAGATAAACAAAAAATAGAACTAACATATTTATTGGAAAAAATGTTTATTTCCTTCTTGAAAACCCCTAGGTATAATACCATGGATGATTAGTGTAAAAAGGTAAAGCTGGAAAGTAACATATTATCAGCAATTATAGATTATTTTAGCAACCATGATATAAAACTACCATGAGTTCAAATAGTCACACTTGAAGAGGTAATGGAACATTATAAATTTTTTGTGAAAACGTTTGATGATTTGTGTGTCTTAAATGAAGGTATTTCAAAAAATAACAAAGGCTAGGAAATATTATCTCAAAATTTATTAAGCATATTGAAAAATTATCTACATAATGATGAAGTTAAGCTTCCCAAGGTAGATATGGAAAGATTCAGCTACTATTATGGGTTCCCATGTCTTTGGCCATCCATTTTAGAAGATTTTAATGAAATATTCATTTTTGGTCTGAACATCGATTTGATAATTATTGATCTTTTAAATCTCACTAAAGTTTTTAAGGAAGAATATCTTTGCCTATTTATTCAGTTATTGATTGAAAAAAATATTGTTGGGTCCTTTAATGTATTCATCATCCATAAACTAGAGCATTATTCTACCATTTTGACCTCTCTCAAAAATCTGTGTATTAGTGATTTTCATTACATACAAGATATGGGTGTCATACTATGGGGTTTAGATAGTTATGGATTTGATTAGACACATATTATAGGTATTAATTTTTTTTAGGATCCCACTCATTTTCAATTACAAGGTTTCAACCTCCATTCACAACAAAGTAGATTAGAGGAAGGTTTTTAAGATCTACAAAGATGTACCAACATTTCAAATGATTGGTTCACAATAAATAGGAAGGCCTTTCAAAAATGAACTAGATAACATATTTTGGGAGAAAATTATCTCTACTTTCAATGATTCAAATGCATGTGACATGCTAGGGTATATACAAGAGCTAGATTAGTGCATGCTTGTACAAACTTGAAAAGAAATTTATCTTGCATTACAAAAACTGAAGAATAAACAATTTTTAATGTTCAATTTCAAAGTTATTTGACAAATTCAGAACAACCAATACAATAATAATTGATTTAATCAGGACTAGGTGTATAACATTTTTAATTTAATTTATAATCATGCTTTATTTTCCAAATATAACATCTTAACAATCTTTCAGTGTATGGTTTATTTTTCAAACCTAACAGCTTAGTAATCATTTAATGTGTAGCAATAATGGCATTGCATACAAGTGAAGAAATAATAATAATGGAAGATCATGTCAATGAACATGACACATCACAAGTATTTATCATGCATATTTTTTTAATTATCGATGATTCATAATACTAACAAAATATTTCTTAATCTATTTATGTCTCAATTAAAACATTTCACAATATATCTCTAGAACTTTGTGTCTCCAACACAACCACCCATGACACATCTCTATAGGTTGGTGCCTCCATGAAAATAATACAAGGTAAAACTATACAACAAGACACATTTTTAAAATACAAATATCAAATCAATTGATGATGAGAATTTTTAGTTACTACATTATATAATACCTTTTTAGGAATAAAGAACCAAAGTTTCAATGAAAGAGTGCACCCATACAAACTACAAACAGGCAAAAAAAAGTGAAAAACACTTTCAATAGATGTATAATTATACAATTTCATACAAGCCTAGAATATATTGATTATCTTTATTTATTTAAACACATTACATTTGAATTTTTATTCATGGATAGGATATTATAGAAGATAATAAAATATAGATTTACATCAGCTTGGGATTTGGAAGTGTAGATTCATTTTATTGTTGTGTAAAATTGAATGCGATTGTATTTACCCATTAAAATGTTTTTTACATGTTTAATTTACCCATTACAATGTTGTTTATATGTATAATTTACCTAGTTTAAAATAACACAATATGTGTTATACTATGTATTCAAAATAATAAATTTTGATGCATAGTATCCATGTGTTCTTTATCAATAAAAAATAATAAAGTATATTGTGTTAGAAACAATTATATTTCTATTGATTTAAATATTTTTTAATTTGATTTGTCTTATTAGAAGTATATGAAAGGGGTTCAACTATTAAGGTGTATATTCATTTGAATTTAGTGATAGTGAACTATGGCTTAGAAGAACAAATCCTATTTTGTTTGTTGTGATGGGCTGCATAAACATATAAATATGTATTGGTATGCATAAGAACAATTAATACTTTCATTACTATAAAAATATAAATGTTGGTTGATCAATGTTAAATTCCTATCAATGTCTATGAGAAATAATTTATGGTAAAATGACACTATTTCATAATATGATTAAGTCATAGTCAAGTTGTAAGGATTCAATATTAACTTTTATATGCATATGTAGGTTACAAAACTGGCAATAGAAATGGTACATCCATGTATAATGAGTATTATAGTTACAATGTGATTGAGCATGTATTTATTTTTATATGTGTTTATATGAATATTTATAAGATTTAAAGAAATTAAAAATAAAAAATAAAAAAAATGAATCAAATGAAATGCATTATGGTTTTATGTTACAATAAGAAATTCAAATCAAAATCACATCAATGACCAGTCTAGTAACATGTAAAACATTTTATAGAAAATTTTCATGTTATATTTCTTATAATATAATATTTTTAATATATGATTCATTTTTTTTAATAAATTATAGATATTTCAAAGGATGAACTAAAACTGACTTCTAAAAAACTACTGATTTTGGGCTTAGATAACTTAATATATTTATTATGCACAAAACAAAAGATATGCAAATGCATGATATAGGAAAAAAATAATATTATAAAATATAAAATATGTCATACTACATTTGAGATCATTCCAAAGAAATTTTGAAAGTGGCACTTCAATCTTTTTATCACGTTGGCATTTGGTCAATGATATAGGACAATCATTTGAGGATACTCATTCAAGCCATGGATTACACAAGTTTAAATTTCATTTTTGTTTGGGGGAAAATATATTCTAATCCATTCAATATAAACATAAAAAAAATGGTTGAATTTATTTTTAGAGGGACCTTTAGAGATGATTTTTCAATTGCCAACACATTATTCATTGATTGCAATTCTCAGAATTGTGTTACAAATCAAAAATTGAAAATGAGTTATGTTACATCAAGTAGATATATTGGTAATGTAAGTTGGAAAGGTGAAAATGATTGGAGAATCATAATGATGTCAATAATCACATTCTTATGAGAAAGCAAAAAATCCAAGCCAACAACTATGAACCAATGTTTAGAAAGATGTAAATTCCGTTGATTCTTTCAAGTGTATTTATTGATTATAAACTATAATTATAGTAATAACCATTATTATCAATTTAATATAAATCAATTCTAAATTATTTCAAATATAGTTCAATTAATTTCAAAATAATTTATTTTAATTTGGAATTACTTTGATCTAGTGAAGTGCAATTTGATTTATATTTGGATATTCTTTAAAAATTTTGAATTAGTATATTGACACTTGCTCATGAAGATATTCCAAATGAACAAAAAAAATTGTCAAGATATTTTATTATTTAGATGAACTAGATTTCTTAATATTTTTTCGTCCACAATTTAGCTAGTTAAATGATGCCACATGTCCTAGTAACAAAAGCTACTTCAAAGAATCAATGATTCAGTATGAAGGCCCATAAGGGTGTCAGGTGTTTGAAATAGTCCAATCTATTCAAAATGATCTTCTCTTAGATGGTTTGAACTAATTCAATTTATTTGGAATATAGAAAACATATTTATGGAGAAAATATTATCCACTCCACTTTAGTGGGTATAATTTTAAATTATTTAAAATAGCTTGATTTAATCAAAATGATCTATGCTCAAATGGTTTGAAATAGTCTAATTTATTTGGAATAAACAAAATTTATTTTTGGAGAAAATATTCTTCACTCAATTTTATAGGTATAAGTCTAAATTATTCAAAATATCCCTATTTATTCAAAATGATCTATGCCCAAATGCTTTGAAACAATCCAATTTATTTATAATATAACAAATTTATTTTTGGAGAAAATTATCTTCACTCCAATTTAGTGGGTATAAGTCCATTTTGTTTAAAATAGCCCAATTTATTCAAAATGATCTATGCCTAAATCGTTTCAAACACTCTAATTTATTTGGAATATAACAAATTTATTTTTTGGAGAAAATTTTCTCCACTCCACTTTAGTGGGTATAATTCCAAATTATTTAAAATAGTCCAATTCATTCAAAATGATCTATTTTCAAATGGTTTGAAAGAATCCAATTTATTTGGATCATAAGAAAATTATTTTTGGATAAAATTTTCTCCACTCCACTTTAGTGGGTATAAGTCCAAATTATTTGAAATAGTCCTTTCATTGTCCTTGTAATATTCAAAATATGATGGTCCTCTTTCTAATTTCTCCTTATCCTCTGATCTTCATACACAACTCTCTATTTTATATTTTCATATTAGTCACCTTCTCTTATGATCACAAGTCTCATCAATACACTCAGATTTATAACACATCTCTACTCTTCTATGATGCCTTTATAGATTCTAATTTGATTTTCTTCTTACTTTCTTTCATTTTCAGACCTCTACCCTTATTTTGATGTTTAGATCATATGAATCAATCATATGACTCCATGTTATAGGTTTATAGTCATCCTAACATCCTCTATTCTGCTCTTCTAGCTAGGTATTCAACTTCTTTTTATCTCACTTTTCACAAACTAATTAGGCCTATTAGGTCTTGTTCTTATACAAGTCACTTACTCTTACACACCTTGGTTATCCATACACACTTGCACACTTGGATTACACTTTCAATAGGTTTTAAAACACATTACAAATATGAATCAACTAATACATTAGTTTGGACATAACTCAATTGACCAACTTCTCTTTTAGGCCTTAAGGAGACCTAACTCAATTAGGCCTTCATTAGAGCACGTTACACTTTGTATTTATTAGAACACTTACAAATTCTACAAACAACAACATCCCTTCATATATAACTCCAATAGACCTTATCTAACTTTACTTTAAATATAGAACACCTTTTAGGTCTAACCACTACTTAAACCCCTTCTTAAAACATTGTTCATAATTAGGCCTATGCATACTTAGAAAGTCTATCTTTAAAAACTGAAATATAAACACACTATTTCCAAAAAACCATGGGAAAAAATCACATATACATAAGCTACAAAAGGACTCAAACCTTTTTCTTAAAATAACCCACTCAGAACTACCAACTAGCCTCAAAACATAGTCATCAAAACTTGAACTTATGACACATAAAATAACACAAAAAATAACTTCTAATGCATGAATACAATATTAAAACATACTCATAAAAACATATAATAAATATATCATAAGATTTAATAGCAACTATTGGTCTTTCAGACCAATTTGTTGACCTTCTCTCTCTTAGACCTCGCTTATCTAGATAAACCATTTTAGATTCAATATTTTCACTTATTTTACTAAGTATCAAACCTTATAAAAAGTATGGATAGAATATAAAAGTCTAAAATAGAAACACTATGTATATTATATTATTTTACTTAGGGAATAAAGCCTTAAACTCATCACTGCAACTTACTTACCTAAAACTACCAGTGTACTTTAAAACTTAGTCATGATGAAAATGACCTTCAACACCTATATGATCACTTTCATAGACTTATAATGTATTTGGATTATATTATAAAATTATTATACAATTATGAGATTTAAATATAACATGTTCAAAGGGAAATATTTGTCTTGCAGACCAATCTCACAACTTTGTATCTCACTGTCTCATTTAAACTAGACATGTCAACTTATGAGCAACATTTTCATCATATCCACTAACCTCCAAAACTTCTATCCAAAATTAACATGTATTAAATTTATTTAAAAACATATCCATACATTTCGGTTCATCCCTAATCCATAATAGCACATCCCTAATCAACTTCTCACTTATACATGGTTTTCTCATTGTTTACACCATTAGGCCTTTTAGTGATAGGTCAACTTGGACGACCATTTTAGCATACTTGAGAGATAGACCTATCTATAAACCACCATTGACATAAACAACAAGTCTCAAAAATTTTCCTCCATCTATTTACCAACTTTGACTTGGTCAAATCTAATTGCTACAACAAATTTTTGAGAAACTAACACTTTCTTGTAGGGTCTACTCACACACTTGACAAACCAATAACACCTAGAGATGCATGTGAGAGTTTAATACAACATCCAAACACTTAAATAACCATAAAAATTCATTCTAATCACTTTATAATAGCTTCTTTCATATTGGGTCACTATTAGGGTTCTTTGAGGGTCTAAACCATCTTCCAGTCTTAACAATAATTGATAAATCTTAACCCTTCATTATAAAAAATAATGCCTATAAATTTTATCTAGGACCCTTCCCCATATATCATGTATAGCTTAATTTCCCATTTATATGTTGAACGTGCCAATGAACACTTGAAAAACCTTCTCGAGTAGACAACTCTTCATCGTGTCTACTCGAGAGACCTTAAAACACTTTTTTAAGCCTAAACCTTAAAAATTTAACCTCAAACTTGATCAACACACTTGGTAAAAACTATCACACATATGAAAAATCTCACCTATGCATACTTTCCTTGGAAATTGAACCACATGCCTCATTAAGCCATGCTCTCACCACCTTGCTTTCTACATGTGAGTCTTCATGCTACATTAGACCTAGAAACACACCATCATTCCAATATAAATTCACTCTACACCTCATACACATGCTCAAGAAAACTCATACAACCTTTCATTCCTTTGTGAATTCATCTTACCAAGTCATCATACTCATACCTTCTCATAAGGACTTTTCATACCATGACTAGTCTTAGGTTACTTAAGCACTTGACCTTCAACCCACATTAGTCCTTGAAACTGACTTTCTAACTATTTTCCAAGATTTAAACACATAATATACATTCTATAAAACTTATTACCATGCTCAAACACTACCAAACATATGCTCACATACCTGAGACCACTAACTCACCAAGAAACCAAGCCCATGCCTTCACACAAGGTCTCTTGATGCCATTACTAGGCTATGACAAGACTCTTTAAGCTCTTGATACTTGACCAATGACCTTAAAACACTTCTAAAGATAACTACACTTTACTCACATGATTACATAATTCCAATCAACCTCTCACAATCTTATGCTTATTCACTTTATCAAGCTTCACTATACACACCTTCTTACAAAGTTTAGACAAGGCTTTATAAGATACCATGAAGCCTTGACCTATTCCTTCCACATCATGACTTTAACACAACATCAACCAAGTAGATATAAGACACTTGGACTTGTACTTTTATCTCTTGTGTAAATCACTACATACCTTCAATGCTCATAATCTTGTCATAACACACAATGCTAATTGGCTTTGCTCATCTAGACACCAGTCTTGAAACAACTTGAAATCAACCTCATTCATCATGATTACAATTTATCTCATAGCAACAACACCTATTATTTTGTTATAAGAACTCAGCATACCTTCACAATAACCTTGTCACATTAGGCTCATAAGCTTATATATTAAAGACCAATCACCATGCATCTTCACCAGATGTATCTAGAAACCAATGACAACACACTTTGACATTAAGACATCAGATTGACATCAATGACAAAACTATTCCAACAAGGTTCCCCTTTGTCATTGATGTCAAAACACACTATAGTCTGATTACTCTTTTCTCCCCTAAACTAGTATTTTCCCCCTTTAACATTACTGATAAAGGGTCTTCCACAAACAACTATCTGATCCTTGGACCTAAAATTCAAAAAATCACACAATGAAATGATGATCAAATATTCACCTTAGGTTTATACCAATTGTTGCAGATAAATTATGAAATTATTGAGTTGCTTCCTCAAAAAACCATGCCTCTTATGTCATCTACATCTTGACTGAAGTACATAAAGAGATCCATCTCAACTTTTAATTATCCCTAGATATCTGACATAAACCTCAAATCTACCTTCATACTGACTTGAACTTTTACATAGCTACCTTGATCCTTTAAATCATAGAGCTAATAAGCTCCCCTTATGTCCATACTTTCCTTTTGAGTCACACAATGAATAATAATCTTTTTTGACCTCCTTCATGCTTGACTAAACTTCAACCTTTGTTCACATATTAAAGACTCCTATTATCATCCTCTTAACTCCATAATACATTTTTAGCTCCATATACAACATGAAAACTCTTATTGTATTTGTTCACTACTCATTAGGTCTATACAACAATTAGTTTACTATCTTCTAGACTTATATCTTGCTTGATCACCTTCACCTCACACAACTAGGGCATACTAAGCATATAGATCTGTGATACATGACCCAAAGGTCATCTTTAAAAACCTAAATCAATCATACTTGATGCCTTATAAAACATCTCTATAATCAATGCTTGTCCACCATATCTATTAAGTCTATCTACAATCAAAGATATTGTTCCAAGGGAATGATATGGTCCTCCATGCTAGAGCAAAGATCACTCATGTCATGTTCATATGGTATCTTAGATGTTCTTCTTGTATCAATCTATCTCCTTTATGTTTCTCAAGACATCATGACACAAACCTTATCATGACATCTTACTTGCATCATTTTATCAACTAGGTCTACATTTAAATGCTTCATTATGGTATACCTCTTTCATAACTTGTCTTTTTCATGATATACAAACTAAGACTCCATAGTATGTTCATTGTTCCTCCATGACCTTATAGTCATCTTGATGCACATATAACACTTGAAACTCTCTCATAACTATCTAAAACAAACAAAATCATGAAACATCTCAAAAATTATGCTCCCCCTAACTCCATTCTTACCTCTATTTAGGTAACAAAGGAAATAGCTCTCTTGATAAAGAACTTATATCTACCAAGCTCCTCCTTAGACCAATCATATATCAATCAATGCAACAATTCAAAAAAGAAAGATCATACAACCATGCTCCCTTTTTTTTCATAAATTTCTCACCATATGAATCAATAGTACACATAGATCATCTTTAACACAGGTCAATCAACTTGGTAACAGTACCAAATATCAAGCTCAACTATAACTAGATACTAAATAATTACCTCTCAACATGTCTTCATGCATTCTTGACATATAAAACCTAACAAATCTCAACAAGCATCCACCATTTTTCCATTTTCTGATGAGTGTTTCCATGAAGCCTAATGGAGTCACCCCTTACATAAAGAACTTATAACAACACAAGTTTAGGAGATTCCCATATCTCCATACTCTCATCAGACTAAATATTCTTTAATGTCTTTCTAGTCTTGGCTGTCAACTTAGGCCTGACCTTTGAGTTAACCTCTTCATCATCCTTCTTAATAAAATCTTCATTCTTACTTATTTGATCAACCATATGAGAACCAAGACTGTTTTATCTCCTAACATGTGGATTGAGTAACCACTATCTATACTTTGAAATTTCATATAATCTTCTTCTTTGAATCCAAGACCTTTATTGCTATCATGATATATACTATCATCTTTGCAATCCATGCTTATTCTTCTTAGGATCACCTTAGGCCATTAGGCCTATCGTAAAGGACCTGATCTGATACTAACTATTAGAGATACAATCACTAAGAGGGGGTGAATTAGTGTCTTTATTAATTTTTACTTTCACTTCAATATACCTTCTAATCATTCATCAAGCAACATCATAATATGAGTAATATCAACTAGTCTAACAACATAGTAATGCTAATATACACATAGAAAGTATGAACACACCATATATGTGGAAGACCCTGATGGGAAATAAAATACACTAACCATATATTAGAAAAACATTCCTATAACATAATGGATCAAATTTAGTTGAGGACCCACTCAAGTTGGATCACCAATCCCATTGTATCAAACACCAAATTGAGAGATTATTTATCAAGCACCTACTTACAAGGAAGAACCAACTCCCTTACTAACTCAATACCAACTCAACCATCTCTTGACCAAGTACCCACTCATCCAAGTAGACTTTTACCTTCCATATTTGTTCTTGATGTAATCTTAAATATATGATGGTCCTCTTTATGATCCCTCCTTATCCTCTGATCTTCATACATAACTCTCTATTTCATATCTATATATTAGTCACCTTCTCTTATGATCAAAAGTCTCATCCATACACTATTATTTCTAACTCATCTCTACTCTTTTATTATATCCTTATAGATTTTGATCTGCTTCTCTTCTTATTATCTTTCATTTGCAAACCTCTACCCTTATTTTGATGTTCAGATCATAGGAATTAATCACATGATTCCATGGTATGGATTTATAGTCATCTTTACATCCTCTAATTTTCTCTTCTAGCTTGGTATTCAATTTATTTTTCTCTCACTTCTCCTCACACACTAATTAGGCCTATCAAGCATTATTATTATATAATTCACTTGATCTTACACACCTTGGTTGGATATATACACTTACACACTTGGATTACACTTTTAATATGTCTTAGAACATATTCTAAATATGAATTAATCAATACATTAGGTTGGCCATATTTTAATAGACCAAATTATCTTTTAGGCCATAAGGAGACCTAAATTAATTAGGCATTCATTAGATCATGTTATACTTTGTATTTATTTTAACACTTCTAAACTCTAAACACAACAACATCACTTTGTATATCACTCAAATATACCTTATCTAACTTTAATTTAAGTCCACAACACTTTTTAGGTCCAACCACTACTTGAACCCATTCTTAAAACACTATACATAATTATGCATGTGCATAGTTAAAAAGTTTATCTTGAAAAAATAAAGTATAACAAAAAAAATTTCCAAACAACCATGGAAAAAAATCAAATATATATAATCTATAAAAGGAATCAAACCCTTCTCTATAAATAAGCCACTCAAAATTGCCAACTATCCTCAAAACATAATCATGGAAGCTTTATCTTTTGAAACCTAAAATAACACAAAAATGAAATTCCAATTCATGAATATGATCTTAAAACATCCTTATAACAACGTCAAATAAATATATCATAAGATATAATTGTAACTAGTGGTCTTGTAGACCAATTTGTTGACCTTCTCTCTCTCAAACCTCATGTAGCTAGATAATCCACTTTGGATTCAACATTTTCAATTATTTTACTAAGTACCAAACCTTATAAAAATAATGGATAGAACATAAAAATATCAAATATAAACACAATGTACATTATATTCTTCTACTTATGGCATATATCCTCAAACTCATTGTTGCAACTTACTTACCCAAAATTGTAAGTTTGCCTTAAAACATAGTCATGATGAAAATGACCTTCAAGACCTATATGATCACTTTCAAATAATTACAATGCATTAAGATGATATTATGAGATTATTATACAATTATTAGATATAAATATGACATGGTCAAATGGCAATATTGGTCTTACATACCAATATCACAACCTTGTATCTCACTATCTCATTTGAACCAGATAGGTCAACTTACAAGTAACATTTTCATCATATCCACTAACCTCAAAAACTTCCATCCAACATGAAAATTTATTATAGGTGTTGAAAAATGTATCCATTCATTTGGGTTTATCCCTAACCCATGATAACACATCCCTAATCAAATTCTCACTTTTGCTTAGTATTTTCATTATTTGCAACATTAGGCCTTTTAGTGATAGGTCAAATTAGATGATTATTTTATCATACATGAGGGATATAACCTATCTATAAACTATCATGGACACAAAATAAAAGTCTCAAACTTTTTCCTCCATCCATTTAGAAACTTTGACTTTCTCAACTCTGACTACTACATCAAATTTTTGAGAAACTAGCACTTTCATGTAGGGTGTACTCACATACATGACAAACAAAATACACATAGAGGTACCTAGGATAGTTTAATAAAACTTAAAAATCATTAAATATCCATACCAATCCATTATAATCACTTTATAACAACTTATTTCATATCAAGTCACTATTAGGGTTCTTTGAGGGTTTAAACCATCTTCCAATCTTAACAATAATTCATAAATATTAGCCATTCATTCCATAAAACAATGAATATATATTTGATATAGGACCATTACCCATATAAAATTAATATCTTAGGTTCCCATGAATATGTTTCACATGCCAATGAACACTTTAAAAACCATCTTGGGTAGATAACTCTTCATCCTGCACACTCAAGAGACTTGACAACACTTTTTCAAGCCTAAACCTTCAAACATTAACCTAATACTTGGTCAACACACCTGGGATAATGTATCACACATATTAAAAATCTCACTTGTGCATACTTGACTTGTAAACTAAACCACATACATCATTAATCCATGTTCTCACCATGTTGCTTTCTACATATAAGTCTTCATGCTACATTACACCTGGAAACACACCTTCATTCCACTATCAATGCACTCTACACCTCATACACATGATAAATCAACCTAATACAACATTTCATTCCTTTTTTCATCCATATTACCAATTCATCATACTCATACCTTCTCACAAGACTTTTCATATCATGACTAGTCTTAGGCTACTTAAGCACTTGACCTTCAAACCACATTAATCCTTGAAATTGACCTTCTAACTATTTTCAAATATCTAAACACCTCATATACATTATATATAACTTATTTACATGATTAACCACTACCAAACATCTTCTCATATGCATGAGACCACTCATCTCACCAAGCAACCAAGCCCATGCCTTCACACAAGGTCTCTCAATGCAATTACTAGGATATGACAAGACTCATTAATCTCTTGATACTTGAAAAATAAACTTGAAACAATTATAAAGGTAACTATACTTTACTTATGTTATCACACAATCCAAATCAACCTCTTAAAATCTTGTGCTTATTCACTTCGTTAAGCTTCACTATGCACACCTACTTACAAGGTCTAGACAAGGCTTTATAAGATGTCATGAAGCCTTAAAATATTTATTCCATGTCATGAATTTGACACAACATAAGCTAATTATATATAATACACTTGGACTTATACCTTTCTCTCTCATGGTAATCACTACATACCTTCAATACTCATAAGTTTATCACAACACATATTACCAATTATCCTTACTCATCTAGACACCAGTCTTGAAATAACTACTTGACATAAACCTCATTCATCATGATTAAACTTTATCTCATATAAACAACACTTATTATGTTGGCATAAGAACTCATCATGCCTTCATAAGAACCTTTTCATATTAGGATCACAAGCTCATACATCAAAGACCACTCACCATGCATCTTTTCCAGATGCATCTAGACATTAATGACAACATAATTTAACATTAATAACATTATATTGACATCAATGACAACATTGTGCCAACATTACCATACATTATATTATATTCATAATAGTATTTGGATCTCCTTATAGGATGTAGAGGAGAAAATTAAATCACTTTGTTTTAAGGCATGTCTCATAGGATTTCACTTGGACTCTGAGTAGCCTTTTTCTCACCTTTTTAATCACTTATTTTATATGTATGTTGTTCTATATTTTCATTTGGATATGAAACCTTACTAAATGAATATGCAAACACATCACTATCATGTTTTGGATTCTAGGAATATGGAATTTGATTTTCCAATAAAGTGATCTTTGAACTGAATATTGATTTTTATTTTGTAACTCTTATATTAAATTGTTTATAAGGGTGATTTGATCTTCTATAGATTCATAATCACAAATACTATGTGCTTCAGATTGAACATGAATACATACACCATCTACATTACCCTTTGAAGGAGTGATATCATGGACTTGTTTAGAGGGATGATAAATATCACCCTCTTTAGGGTTTGGAGGAAAAAATGAGTTTATTTTTAGACATTTTATCTTGGAATATAAATGAATAAGAGGGGGGATGAATTAGTCTTCAAAAAATTTCATTCAATTCCACTTAATCATATATGAACCATTCTAACAAGCACGTTCATCTTAGCAATCATAGTCACCAAATCATAAAAGCATGAAACACATAAACAAAAAATATACATGGGAAACACTTAAAAGGAATAAAAACCATTGATGAAGAAAATAGACTATAGTATTATATGAAAAACATCAATCTTTAGTGAAGCATCCATTTCACATGGAGTACCAACTCCAACTAGCTCAAGACCAACTTAGTTAGGCTTTAGCAAGTAACCACTTGAAAGGAAGCATCGACCCCCTAGATGGCTCATTACCAGCTTAGACACTTGATAAAATTCAAAAACCCTTGTTGCTTATAAGATAGATGATGATCTTCATCTTCATCTCTTTGTTTACTTCTATCCCTCTCAAACTAGCCTCTAGCCTTCTTTGCACAACTATCCCTTTTCATGGCTTGATTATATTTTTTGACCTTGATACTCATATGAAGAACCTATATTATATATTCATGACACTTTTTTGATGTCTACATGACCTTTTTATTCTCACCAATTATCTATATCATTCACTTGTTCTCTGATCTCACTCTCTAAGCATTCAAATCAACCTAAATTTCCTAGTATTTATGCAAGTCACTTGATCATATCATTCTTAGTCAGCCATACATAAAATCTCTTCATTTAGACATGAATATGTCTTATAATATTAAAATATCATGCCTTAATCATGGTTATCCATAAATCAAATAGCCCTTACTCCTCTTTTAGGCATTAAGGAAACCTAATAGGTCTTCTTAACATGTTACCCTTTGATCCTCTTAAAGAATATTCAAACACCTCACATGGTAGGAACACATCATATTCCACTAAAATATACTTTAATCAAAATTAATTTATGTCCTTACCACCTTTTAGGTATAACTACTATTTTAACCCCTTCTCAAATAATTGTTCATAAAAGGTATGTGCATATATAGAAACTTTGTCTTGAACAGTTGAGGAATGAAATAAAAATTTCCAAACAACCATGGAAATAATTAATATTTTAAAAAACCTCATGACCTCAAGGTCATTTAAAACTTAATATTATGCTTCAAATCATGGTATACATGCTCAAACTCTTCTCTACAAGATACTCACTCAAAACTGTCAACTGACTTCAAAGCACAGTCAAGGAAAAATGATCTTCTAACCCTTGATTTTATATATATATATATAAGGTATCTCAATGCATGAAAAATATATTATAACATCCTCAGAGAAACCTCCATCAAACATATCATAAGATCTAATCGAAACTATTGGTCTTAAAGATCAATTTATTGATCTTCTCTCTCATAGACCCTACTCAATTAGACAAACCATTTTGGCTTCAATGTTCCAACCTCTTAAACTAAATTAAAAGCTTATGAAAAGTATGTAAAGATTATTAAAGTCCCAAAAAACATCATAATGCACTTCAATTCATCACTCTTACATGAAAACATATTAGGAAACATATTTTTTACTTCTACTTAATTTTCTTACCATCTTCATCATTAGGTCTATTAACAACTTGACAACTTGGATCACCAACTTTGCACACCTAATTTATGGAACCTATCCATAAAACTTCATGAATAATAACTAAAATACTCATACTTTTATCTTCATCCACTTATCAACTTTAACTTGGTCAACTCTACATGCTATCACAAATATTCAAAAAATAAGCACTTACCCATAGGGTCTGCTTAATCACCTGAGAAATAAATCACACTTGGAGATGCCTGAGAGAGTTGAATTAAACATACAAAATATTAATTATCCATACCAAATTGTTTTTATATCTTTAGAATAATATATTTAACATCAGGTCATTTTTAGGGTTCTTTAAGGGTTTAAACCAACTTCTAATATTAACAATCATTCATAAAACTTAGCTCATCTTTCAAGAAATAATGATCATTCATAAAACTTAGCTCCTCTTTTGAGAAACCAATGCTTGGAAATTTTAGGTATAACCCTTCCTCATCTAACATGAATAGATTATATTTTCATACAAATGCTTTTTTTTAAAAGAACACTTGAAAAAAACCTTCTTGGGTAGACCATTATTAATTTTGTTCACTCAAGAAACCTTGAAACACTTTTTCAAGCCTTTTCTTGCAAACCATGACTTGAAACTTCATGCACATAATTAAAATAATTTTAATCACCTTTTTCAATGTTCAAATCCTTACCCATGTCATGGAAACTTATCTTAATACTCCATATATCCACCATCTCTCTTCTTGTTTTCTAGGTGTTGACCTACAAGTCTCATTAGGCTTTGAATTTAACGTTATAGCCACCATGTAGGATTCACTTTAAAATTATCCTATGTTCCAATACCTCTTGTGTATGTTCAAGTAACCTCATATACTCACTCTTATTTATAGCTTCAATAGAGCATCTTTAGAGCTTCTTACAAAGCATCTTCAAAGATTTACTAAGGAACTTTGCAGCATCTCTTAGAGCATCTTCAAAGCTGCACACATAGATCTTCAGAGCTGACCTAATCATTTTCAAGGTCCTTAACACCTTATGTAAAAACTCAAACAACCTCTCTGATGCTCAAATAATATCAATCATTCTTTGAATCTTCACTAAGTATCTTCATAGCTTATTTAGAGAATCTTTAGAGTTGTTTACATGGATCTTCATAGCATATAGTTTATTCTTTGGATATCATTAATTTAATCATGCTACTTGTAGGTATAGATATTAATTTGTAAGATACTAGATACTTGACATGCTAACTTGTATTCACTCATGTTGATTATTAATAATATCACTCAAGCTAACATCATAATATTATTCAAACAATATTATCTCATCATTGCTCTTCATATAACAACAACACTCACTATACTGGTAAAAGAACTCATCATACACATATATTAAAGCTTACTTGAACATGTAGTTTCAAAAATCCTTTGACATCATACTTTGACATTAATGACATTAGATTGACATCAATGACAACACATATTCTAAAACTTAATAGTCAATGACAATTCTTAACAAACTCCTCCTTAATCAATGATAATGTTCAACAATCTCCCCTTTTTCACAATTGGAAAATACACTCAGAAAATTGTGTCAATCATTCTTGATGGAAAACATCTCTTAGACCCAGTTCTTGATTTTTCTCATCCTTTTTGATCTTGCCTTTTATTTTTCCCTTTCTGATCTTTTTCCCCCTTTAAAATTAATGATAAAGTTCTTAACAATAATCATCTCTTTTAGAATGAACTCAAATCACAATACCATTTCAACATAGGTCAATATTTAGTAAATAAACTAAATATCTCCCCCTCAAACCAATCATCCACCATGATTTTATTATCAGTAGACATCAAGGGTTACCTATAACTACTAAAATCATACTTTCTCTCAAAGACACTAGATGGCACACAATCTTTAGAAACTATGGCAACCACCTATGACAACCATTCTCAGAACCTTCTCTCAATCATATCACTCTCCTAGTTGATCTATCAAAAAATAGAGTCTATGAAGCATCTCAGACATAATATATCCTTAACTCCATGCATATCAAAAAACCAATATCTTTCTTGAAAAAGAACTTAGAGATACCAAACTCCCCCTTAGACCAAGAATATCTTTTTAAAAATAACTAGAAACTCATATCACTTACCTTCCTTGATATGATTGAATAAGATAAAAATCTTGACAACACACAAGTTTAACCCATACTTGACACTAACTACAAAATTAGGGACTCCCCCTTTGTCTTCATAGATCAAGCTCATCTACGCAAATAAACATATATCAAAATCTTACCTCTTATTTACCAATTGTCTACACTTTTGGTTTTAGATGTCTAATAACAACCTTATATCTCTCAAATGTTTCTACTATACTTCAAATCATATATCTACCAGCATAGGAATGGATAATATCCATATTCAACTTTTTTCTTGCAACATAGACAACCTAGAATCTTCAAAAAAACCTTATTTAATTACACCTTCATACTTCTACTAATATAAGAATGTCTCCATGAAGCTTAATGGTGCCACCCCTTTTTCATAGGGTGATAAAATAACATGAACTCAAGATATTCCTAGATCTCCATTCTTTCAAAAGATTGAATATTCTTATCGTCCTTCTAGAATTGATTGGCACTATAGGATTGATCTCATCATCAATCATTTGATCATCAATGTGAGATGACAATAGATATTCCTTGATTTTTCACCTAAGGTATGCTCTATCTCAGTAATCAATCGACTTGATCTTTTAGACAAATCATGACTTATTTTTATTTCGTTTGGTTTTCATGCATCCATTTGCCTTCTTTATTACACTCTAGGAGATTCATACTTCTTGTTTTGACTTGATGATCTTCTAACTTTGTTAGGATAGAATCTTGAAATGTGTCATGCATTATGATAATTGTAACAGACCACTTTATACATACCATTTTATTGATGTGAACTATAACTCCTTTCATAGTTTTATGAGTACTCATTATTAGAGTGTCTTCTACATTCTCTTGATTTATGACCAAATTGACTACATATAAAACAATAACCATAAAAATAGCTAGCATACCTTGTAGCATTGGGATGTCTAATAGGTCTTTTCATGTTGACATTTTTTTTTCAATAGTCTTATTCTGGACTTGAGGTGCCTCCTTTTGGTCTTATTTGAAACAAAGACATGTCTTGTCATTTTTAGACTTTTGACTACTCTAGATATCTTATAGAGCCTCAATGCTTTTTTAAAATTTCATAAAGATCTTTCCCTTTATATATGTTTGATCCAACTCAATTTTTCCTTCTTCACTATTATAGTATACTCATTCATCTAATTCTACATCGACCATAAGGCCTTCCCCTTTTGAACAACACTCGTTATATGATTCTATGTGTATGACTAAGGTTTCATTATTGTCATGTTCAGATTCATTACTATCATCATCATTGTTAGATGTGTCTAAATCACTTACATTAGATGAGTTATCTTCATTGGTATAGAAATTCTTCTTATTTTTGAATGACCCTTTCCTTCATTCTTCTTGAAATCCTTCTTTTTATTATCAGACTTATGGACCTCTATGTCATCTCTATGGTGTTCGTCATCTCTATGGTGTTTATCAGACTTATGGACCTTTATGTCATCTCTATGCTATTCATTATGCTCATATTTATCCTTATTTGGACACTTGGTTACAAAGTGACCAATCTTTCCATAGTTGAAACATTTGAAGGATAACTTACCCTTATAATTACCTGATTTAAACCTCAACTTCCTTGCAAACATAGATATGAAATTATCATCATCAATATATGAACATACCTCATCTTTAACCTTTTGGTCTTTGAATTATTTTAAACATTGAAAGTTTCTTCCTTCTTGATAGGTCTCCCTTCAGTAGTTCTCATCTCATAGGTAGTCAAGATGCCATGAAACCCATCCATCTCTAGCTTCTCCAAATATTTCATCTCTTCTATTACAGATACTTTAGAGTCAAACTTAGGAGTTAGTGATCTCAACACCTTTTGGAAAATATTAGATTCTTTCACATATTCTCCCAATCATTTAATGATATTGACAACTTCATCAATCCTAAATAGGTAAGATGTAATTGTTTCATCTTCATTCATCTTCAGTGTTTCAAACTATCTTCTTTTAGTCTATAATGTTACCAAATTCACCTTGGTGTCTCCTTCATAGCCAGTCTTAAAATTTTCCTATATATCTTTGGATGATACATAATGCATTACCTTTATGAGCTCTACCTCTGATAGGCCATACGAAATGGCATTCATTACCTTGGAGTTATTTTCACTTGATTTTTTACCTATTGCATCTATTGGTGGAATAGGGGGTGAAATATAACCATCCATAACTAGCTACCAAATACAACGTCATTATGACATAAAATATATATTCATTATGACATTATAAAATTCATAGTTATATTCATTTAATAATGAAGCCTTATTGGTAGAGAAACCACCTTGAACTTGCTGACTAGTCATCTTTGCTTCTTAGTATATCCTTTAAGATTTTAGACCTACTTCAAATAACTAGGATCTGATACAAATTATTGTAATATAAATGAATAAGGGTGGGGGGGGGGGTGGGGGTGAATTACTTCTCAAAAAAATTCACTCAATTCCACTTAGTCATAGATGAACCATTCTAACAAGCATGTTCATCTTAACAAGCATAAGCACTAAATCATAAAAACATGAAACACATGAATACAACATATACATGAGAAATCTTTAAATGAAATAAAAATAACTAATGAATAAAATTTAATGTAGTCATATAATAAAAACATTAATATTTATTGAAGTACCCACTTCACATGGAGTACCAACCCCAAATAGTTCACACCAACTCAGCTATGTTTGAGTAAGCACCCACTTACAAGGAGACACCAACCCCTAGATGACTCAGAACCAACTCAAACACCTAATACACTTGATCACATTTATAAACCCTTATTTATTATACAAAAAATTATGTTCTTCATCTTTATCTCTTTGCTCACTTTTATCCCTCTCAAACTAGCCTTTAGCCTTCTTCGCTCAACTAGCCCTCTTCATGGCTTGATTAGATCTTCTGACCTTGATCCTCATATGTATAACCTATATTATATATTCATGAAAATTATTTTATTTCATTCATGAATTTATTATTCTCACCAATTACATATATAATTCACTTGTTCTCTACTCTCATTCTCTAAGCATTCAAATATGCCTAAACTACTTATTATTTATATAAGTCACTTGATCATATCCTTCTTAGTCAGCCATACATAAAATATTTTAGATAAACCATGAATAGGTATTATAATATTAAAATAAAATTCCTTAATAATGAATCATTCAATACATTAGGTCATCCATAACTCAAATAGTCCTTGCCCCTCTTTTAGGCTTTATGGAGACCTAGTAGGTCTTCTTAAGAACATGATACCCTTTGATCTTCTAAAATCATATTAAAAAAGATAAAATGGTAATAAAACATCATATTACACTCCAATATACCTTAATAAACTTTACTTTATGTCCATAGCACATTTTAGGTCCAACTACTATTTGAACCCTTTCTCAAATCATTGTTCATAAAAGGCATGTGCATATATAAAAACTTTATCTTGAATAATAGAGGAATAAACTCAAATTTGTTAAAAAAACATGGAAATAATTCATATATTTATAAATATAATTACTCTATGTTTATCATAAACTTCATCTGATGCTTTAGCTCAGGGTATACAAGCTCAAAATCTTCTTTGTAAGATACTCAGAATTGTCAACTAATTTCAAAATAGAGTAAGGGAAACATGAAATTAGGACACATAAGTATATGTATTAAAGGTATTTAAATGTATTAAAAATATCTTATAACATCCTCAATTCAACCTCTAATGGAAACTATTGGTCTTGCAGATCAATCTATTGATCTTCTCTCTCAAAGACTCTACTCAATCAAACAAGCCATTTTGCCTTCAATATTCCAACCTCTTACACTAAATTATAAGATTATAAAAAGTATTCATATATTATTCAATTCCTAAAAAACATCAATATGAACTTAAATTCATCACTCTTACATGAAAACACATCAAGAAACATCTTTTCACTTCTGCCTGATTTTTTTACTATCTGCATCACTAGGTCTATTAGCGATTGGCCAACTTGGATCACCTAATTCTCACACATAAGTTTTGTAAAATATCTATAAAAATTCATGGATAATAACTAAAATTCTCATACGTTTATCTTTATGCACTTAGTAACTTTGACTTGGTCAACTCTACCTAATATAGTAGATTTCCGAAAAATAAACACTTGCTTGTAGGGTCTGCTCACTCACCTAAAAAACCAATCACACCTAGAGATGCCTGAAAGAGTTTAATTCAAACTCAAAACTATTAAATATCCATAAAAAAAAACATTCTAATCTCTTTATAATAATATATTCAATATTGGGTCATTTTTAGGGTTCTTTGAGGGTTTAGACCAACTTCTAGTCTTAATGATCATTCATAAAACTTAGGTCCTCTTTCTAGAAACCAATGCTTGTAAATTTGAGTTATAAATCTTACTAATATACCATTAACAACTTGTATTCTCATTAAAATGCTACACATGCCAATGAGCACTTGAAAAACCTTCTTGGGTAGATCATTCTTCATTCTATGCACTCGAGAAACCTTGAAACAATTTTTTAAGCCTTTTATTAGAAACCATGACCTAAAAATTCATGTACATAACTAAAATAACCTTAATAACCTATTTAAATATTCAAATTCTCACCCATGTAATGTAAACTAATTTTGATACTCCATCTGGCCACCATCTCTCTTCTTACTTTCTAGGCATTAACCTACAAGTGTCATTAGGACTTGAATTTGACCTTCTAGCCACCCTATAGGCTTCACCTTAAACTCTCATATGTTCCAATTCCTTTTTTTTATGTTAAATAAAAATAATACACTCACTCTTATTCATATCTTCTTACATATCTTTAGATCTTGACTAAGGATGTTCATAGCATCTCTTAGAGTATCTTTAGAGCTACCCGCATAGATCTTCAGATCTGACCTTATAATAATTTTTAAGGTCCTTAACATCTCATGTATAAAATAAAACAACCTCTCTTATGCTCAAATACTATCAATAATTCTTTATAACTTCACTAAGTATCTTCATAGCTCATTCAGAGCATCTTTGGTGCTACTTAGACAAATCTTCAGAGCATACAGTTTCTTCTTTGGAAATCACTCATTTCATCATGCTACCTACACATACCTTCTCATAAGGTATAAATAAAGCTTTGTAAGATAATATATTGTTGACATACTAACATGTATTCACTCATGATGATTCTCAATAATATCACTCAAGCTGACATTAGAACATTCTTCAAACAATATTCTCTCATCACTACTCTTCATACACCAATAACACTCACTATATTGGCAAAAACCTCATCATACAAATAACTTAAAGCTTACTTGACCATGTAGTTTTAAAAGAACCTTCAACATCATATTTTGAAATTGATGACATAGATTGACATCAATGATAATACTTATTCTAAAACTCAATAGTCAACGATAATGCTCAACAATCTCCTCCTTAATCAATGATAATGTTCAACAAATTAAACATTCTAAAAATTAATTTGATAATAATAAAGAAGACATATACAAATGATAAAATTCCAACATGATACAATAATGATATTAAAAAAATTAGACTATTGGCCGAGGTTTTTGAAAATATAATATAGGTTTTTCTAGGAAAATAGGAAGAGAGATGAACCCAAAAAAATAGGGAAACAAAAGTACAATTTATGAAAATAGGTTTAAGTTTAATAAAAATAGTAAACTGCTAAATTTATAAAATACGTATAATATTTTAGGATTTTTTTTTGTATATCAACACAATTATTGAAAACCTATGAGTAATTTTAAATTTGATATATTATGAATTAGAAATATGTCAAACAATTTGAAATGCTTCATAGGGAAAACCCTAGAATATTCGAAATAAAGAATCAATATTTTTTATAAAATAGGAATTTATTTTATATATCTAAGAGAGTTTTTTTAATAAAATATTATTTTTTATGAAACCCATAAATTAATTATAAAATAATTACAAAATTATCCTAGTATGCCAATATTTACTAAAAATAGTAAATTTAAAAAACTTAAAAACCATACCAAATTTGGGAGAACAAAAAGAGGTTTTTAGTATACCAACCTAAGTAAAAGGTACATATAGGTGATTTTAAATGGATTTGTTTGGAATCCTAAATTTTCTAATCAAGTAATAAATAAATTGTAAGTGTCTAAGCATGAATCTTTGTAATAAGAGGAGAGTAAAACCTTAGGGTCAAGTTTTAGATTTGAAAATAAATCACAAGAAGCTAAAACCCTAGGAGATTGAAAACCCTAGATCATAATTTTTTTCATTCACATAAGTCAAGTTAATAAAATTTTTAAACCTAAAATATATATATGGTAAATCTAATATTAAATGTATTAACAATAGCCTAAGACATAAGGATTGTAAACTATCTCCAAAGGAGGTTAATTAATTGTATAACTTAGATAAACATAGATTTAATTTATTATGTTGAGATATGTTTAAAATAAATATTATATGTAGTGAAATGATAATTAAAATAATATACTTATTTGATTCTAATGTTAATATATATTTAGATTTGGAACAAGTAGAAAGTAGACTAGTTCTAGATTCTAAATCAATCGCTTGATTCTCAAAATTATACCTCTATATCCATAAAAACTTGCATCAACCTAGGATGGTTATATTAATGATACTATATAATTATACATAAGTGTATAGTATGTAATAAATATTGAAACTAGATGTGACCCTTTGGATGCTCTTGGGTTATGTGTCACCTTCACTCTAATGTTTTCAAATCTAGGTAATGGATTATTACTCATCAAATAACAAAATCCTAATTCTTCATCTTCATAGTCGCTATGATAAAAATGGGTTAGTGAGAACATAGTGTTGATTTGTCCCAAATACCCCTATATCAATTAGTACTAACTACATATATAATACTTTGAAGAGGGCCTCAGACTTATATAATTCTCCCCTACATGTTGGCTTGTGTGTATATCATGAAATGTGTGATAAGTAAGTACAATAGTGAACTAGCTTGTAAATTGGAAAATATGGATCTTGGGATACTCATTAAATACTTAAAACCTATATATATGATGTCATTATGATTGATATGGAAATAGGACAACATAGAGAAGTTTTTCTTTTTTGAGTGCTTGATTGACTATTTCTGGGCTAGGTTATATTGTGAGTAGGTAAGAAGTTACTAGGTGAGGAATGAATGATGATTTATCTTATATTTATACTAACACTTTTTGATAATGTCTCACATTAAATTACTTAGGTTGACCATATGAATATATTTCATTTTTAAATTCGATGAATTTAAGGCACTAGACACTTACATTAGGGTAGGACACTTGCTTCAATGTAGGTATTTGACTAGGACTCAAGTGCCCAGATAGCTAGAAAATAAGCACAGGTCTAGAACTTGTAGAGACATAAGATAAGTAGGTTTTTAACATTATGAACATGATATAAGTCTTGGGTCATTATAATAACATTAGTCAGACTAAGAGATAGTGTATGAAAGATTTTTTGTAGCAGGAAAGGTTTAGAATTTGAAGGTATATTCATGATATGTATTTTCTAAGTGTACAAGAATGAGGTGATATATAATTTAGAAATAGTTCCTACACAAGTTTTTTTATTTAAAATATTCATAAAAATTCCATATATAATCACATCAAGGCTCCTCCAAACATAACTATCAATTAGTTGGCAATACTACTACACATTGAGTAAAAGAGCATGGTTTCTTCCAATTCTAATTATGAATCATTATCATAGGTCAAGGTGACTCATTTTTAAACATTAATATAAATATAACTAGTTGAATTCATATAACAAAGTAAAGATTCACAAACTCACTCTAGGAGGGAGAACTACATCATCATAAGGCTAATTTAGGCTATGTAGTAATCACTTAAATTATGTAAAGTTTTATGATGATAGCTCAACTATTTACCTAACCCTATTCCCAATTTTTGAAATTTGATCTCTATTTTGTTTATTATGTAGGATCTATCATTTGTATTTTTAGGTATCCCACACATCAAATTAACACACCAAAAAAAACCTTCTCAGACAATCATAGGTACTTAGATCAAAAAATTAGCTGCACAATCAACTAGGATGTGATTGAAGTTAATAAAAAAGGTTGTAATGCATCCCCATCCTCCTAGCGTGACCTTATTATAGCATAGTTTTTAATATATTTTTTGATATAAGTAGTTCATAGGTATTTTCAACTAGTTTCCATCCAAATTCAGCCTACATAATCAAAACCAAATCATAGCCATGCTAGCTTTGCTTATATTTTTTTGATTTACTATATATATGATTCCCAATTCTATAAATTTTATATTTTACATTTTGATATGTATATTTTTGTAGTTCTAAACTAGATTTCAATGGTTTTTTTGTTCTTAGCATTTCATTATTTAATAAAAATAAACATTAAACATTCTGGGAAGCCTACATTTTTTTTCAGAACATTACTTGTTTAATTTATTTTTATCCTAGGATTATATATAAATATCTATAAATTCTTGACACTTACCTACATCTTATAAATTTTCAATAAATTATGAGTGGTTAAATTAGTAGTTACATATTATTATAATTATTTCCTAAGAGTCTAGAAGGGTGTGGACTTGTTTAGTTTCATTCTCTCCCTAGTGGATCTTTAAATACTTACATAGAAATATATGAAGCATTATTGATACATTATATTAAAATAAGGGACCTAGGCTCACCTATGAAATATTACCGTATTTTCATTAAGGCAAATCTGAATAAGTTGGTCACCAAATTCTAATATTTAAGACTATTGTGCATCAATTAATTTACCAACCAACTAATTTAGAATTAATTTTTTATAAAGGTATAATTTATCAATTAAAATAGAATACAATTTATTATTTTGAATCATTTTTAGATATTTGTTATGAATCACTTGCATTAGAATTAAATTTGGCTATTATTTATGTACCAAATAATATGGATATGGACATTGAGTTACATAAATAAAATTCGCATAATAAATTCTAATCAATGAATATTGATGCACATATTTAAAATAACAAGACATGCCTTGATTTTCATAATCCATTGCATAAATTTAAATCCACTAATGAACAAATTAAAGTCCTACATAAAGTAAAAGAATCTATTTCTAAAGTTACTAATCATACTCATTCCTTTCCATCAAAGAGGATGAAACCAATCAAATTTAATATCAATGATCACTCACATGATATTCTAAATACATTATTGGACAAAAGGATAATTTAAATACTCGCTAATTACTATCACCCTCCCCATCAATTGGATAAAATTAAGGGCCAATCATTTTTTACTTATCATGTCATTAGTAGACATTATGATAACAATTATTATGTGTTACAATAAAATATCAAAGAACTTAAAAATAAAAAAATTACCTTATTTGGAAAAAATGGTCTTAAGCTAACCAATCTTCATATTTATCCTCCAAATCTCTAAATATTAAACAAATTATTTCTCAAAAAATCTCTGATACAAGATACAATAATTTCAAATGATTTAATTAATGGAAGATATCAAGCTAAAATTATCATTTATAGTTACTAAATTAACTATCTAATTAAAAAATAATAATTGACATGAGATTTATAAGCTATATAATTTAAAAAATACAAAATTTCAAACTAGGGTATCTACAAAAATAAGGATTCATAAGTCAAAGTAGTTGTAAATTGAGCATAAAGAAATACATATGCCATTTTACATTGTCAAAATTAATAGAATATCAACTGATAATTATACATTCATATTCCCATCAAGTTGGTAATTTACTTAATATTTAATTAATATCAACATAACATAATTCAAAAATATGCATAAATTACATTGTCACATATATATCAAACTCCAAAAATATATGCATTCTTCTAGCCCTTAGCTTTATTTTCACTCTGGGCACTTTCCCTCTTATTTTTTAAACCAATTTGAACAACACAAACACAAAAATATTCAAATACTTTTCATGCACATTATTTATTAACAATCAAACTTGATTACTATTACATATCCATGATATTATCACTTTCATTGCACTTACATGAGCACACATGGTATTTTTCCCATTAACTACATGCACATTCTTATCTATATCATTTTTTTATGCTATGTTACTATGATACAAAAAACATACATTAGGGGAATACTATTTTCTTTCCTTCCTACCACACTATAATTTATCACCTTATTTTGGATTGTTTAAATCCTTTCCTACATCTTCAATTTTTGAAGCCTGCCTTATTAATTTTCAATTCCAATTTTGGAAAAATCTTAAAAATTCCAAAAAATCAAATATGCCAAAAAAAATCACAGCTTTCATATATTCCATATGTTTCATACACACATATATATGTACACACATCCATACATACATATCAAAAATTCAAAGTCATGACCTATAAACATTTTCTTATGTTACTAGTTAACTTTTTTACATATGTTATTTATGATATGATAAGTAGATAATATATTTAAGTTTTCAACACACTTATTTTATAAATTTATGTGAGTATGATATAGGACATACTATTTCATGGTGTTTTTGATGATGGGATTCCCTTTTACCCATCAATATTGATAAACTAGGGGCATCTCTACAAAAACTTCAACATGTTGTATGTATCCATAAAAGTTTCACCATGTTGAGCTATATATTATACAAATGTTTTGATAATCACTCATATTGTACATTGTGTTACATGAATATTCTATTTTTTAACATTTACATTAATACATATGGTGGATGTAAACTAGTCTCATTTTATTTATGCTTAATTCTTATTTTCCTACATGATAAAGTATGACTTGATTGATTATTATGTGTGGCCCTCGGTATTGTGTGTGAAAATATATACATATTTTTGTTAATATGGCATCATCATTCCCTTTGAATGTGTCCCTTCACCTTGTGTGTTTATGTGACATTTGCATGGCCCTTGTATGTGTCCTTTGAGATTTACATGTGACATTATATACAAATTATGCGACATTAAATGTAAGTTCATTACTTGTTATTATAATGCCTTGATTCATATCACACATTAATTTTAAATATTAATTTTTTTATTATTCCATGATATATATCATGCACATGATGCTTATGGACTTCAATGTTATATCTCTCTAACAAATATTTCATATACAATACTATGATGAAATAAAATTCAAAAGTTCAAACATGATATAACATGATTAAATATTTTAGATTTATCTTTTGAGATTAGTGACTTGTAGGCTATGTCTCTCATTTGTAAATGTGGCCATCATAATGGGCTTGTCTTGAAAAATTAAGTCCTTATCAGCAACAAAATTTCATATTAATAACACTATAGTTTTCATAATTACAATATAATTGAGAAGTTATAGATTACTGGGGCATGTAACATGTATGTTCATGCAAGCATACTATAAAATTTCATATATACTTGATGCATATCCATAGGAATGTTAAAAAATAGTTACAATTACGAGTTATAAATTTTGAAAGTTACAATTTCAAATGGAATTCAATATCAATTCAGTAAAGATACAAAGGGCATGATATTTATTCATATTCATGATTCTACATGAAAATTTTAATTTTTTCAAGTTTAAAAGTTTAAAAGGTATAAAATTTGAAATAAAATATATATCCAATTGTAGTGGTGTGATTTTTTTCATTATTTTAATTGGACCATGAGTCTAGGGACACTTAACATCTATGGTTGCACTTTTTATCCACTATCAAGCCATATTTGGTGGTTCCACCCATTCAATTATTTTACAAAGTACTCTACATATTTAGATGAGATTTATAATCTAAAATATTTTCAACTCAAGGGCTTTCACAAGTTTTTAAATTGAGACTTGAATAATCTTAATTTTCCACAAGTTTAACATTTCTCCAAATGCCTCAACAAGGGGGCAAACACTTTGATAATTTTAAGTTTCAAGTAAATTATATTTCATATGCTTTGAGGTGTATACTTTCCTTTCTATATTTTAAAATTTAAAATTTAAAGTTTATATTTTAAACTTTCAAATATGGATAATAACTACCTTCAGTAGCATTATTGAAAATTTTGCATTAAGGCATCTTACACATTCAAGATTCAAATAAAAAGATAGTGTGTATGTGCACTTAGGTTTTAATCTCCTTTACTCTAGTAATTTTACTTCATTACATCATTATATTAAAATGGAGGGAAGTGTAAACACTAAAATTTAATCAGTAAGTGTTTGATAATGATTAATCTTGACAGCCATACCCTTACTTGGTCTATTAACCATTTTGTTAACTTAAAACATCTTTAAGAACATTTAATATTATATAAACTAACTTTAAACTACTCATAACATCATTTAAACATATATATTATATTTTAAAACTCCTATCATCTAGATCCTAGCAATCTGTATCCTTTTAGAACAAGAACGCACTAAGTAGATAGGGTCATACTATGGCCTTATCCACAAGTGTAGGCTTGTCCCCCATACTCTAATGGTAATTTTTTAAATGTGAGATGTTTCATTTTACCCATCCCATACTTATATCCAAGTCTTTTCATATACATTTTATAATTTTTCCTCTATATAAGAACATCAAGGTCATTCAAAACACATCTAGTAATCACTTGGTAATTCTACTATACATTGAGGAAAAAAACATTATTTCTTCCAATTCCCATTATGTTTTATTCTAAAATTCATAGACCAAATATAAGTTTTATTTTTAGGTAAAATTTACTCATTATCAAGTATTTAAATCAAATTTATCTATTTGTATTCACATAACAAAGTCAATATTCACATAGTCACTCTAGAAGGGAGAACTACATCAATTTGAGACCCTTTTAAGCTATGTAGACAACACTCAGATTATGTAGGGTTTTCTAATGATAGTTTTTTTATTCTTCTTGCTAGATTAAGCCATTCATATTTTATTTCAATTTTGTTTATGTATAGAAGATAGGGTTATTATTTTATAGGTCTTACATGTATTAAATTAAATTACACAATCATATAGTAATCTTTCACAAATAATCACACTCACAGATAAAAAAATTAGTTGCACAGTCAAATAGGATTTAGCCATGGTCAACATACAAGCTATGGTGTGTCCCTATCCTCCTAATTTTGCCTTACCCCAACATAATTTGAATTTCTAATTTTGGTTGCAACATAGTTTTTAGGTATTTTCAAATGGTTTTCATCCATAGTCAACATACAATAAATTTAAGCTAAGTTTGTACATCTATTTTTCAATTTACTATTTTTATCTCATTTTCAATTCTATAAATTATTGTAATTTAATTTTGGATATGTATATTTTATACACCTAAATCTATTTTCAATGGTTTATTTATTATTAAAATTTCATTGTTAAAAAATATAACACTAGACAAATACAAAATTTTAAAACTTTTATTTAAAACACCATTCACAAAGAACA
Organism: Torreya grandis; assembly: GCA_037957365.1. NCBI lineage: Eukaryota > Viridiplantae > Streptophyta > Pinopsida > Cupressales > Taxaceae > Torreya > Torreya grandis. The sequence continues at coordinate 1,366,517 of JARHVA010001256.1, forward strand.
AGCCTTTATTTTTTATTTTATTTTGAAATTTCCCTTTTATTTATGTAATTAAAAAGCATTTAACTTTATTTTATTTTGTTGACTAATATACATAATTTTAAAACTATATCTAACATAGGTATATGGAAATATACAAAAGTTAAACTAATTCTTTTATTTTTTTTATAAAGTTTACACATATGAACATTGCAGATCTAGAGTCAATTGATAAAGCAAAACATGATGATCTTATCAACACATTAAATAATATTTTAAACTAAAAAATCCTCCAAATATTAAAAACCCACAAGTGATATTCAATGATTAAGAAACCAAATTATAATCCCAATATAAAACTTCTCCTTCCCACTTCCCCTCTGAAAGTCTTTTCATAGACCAATATTTTCCACATGCATATACGAAAATTTGTTCTTCACAAAAGCTTGTGAGACAAAAAAATGTTGATTGTTTAATATATATTGTTACATTAGGGGTAAAACTTATTTATAATATTCACAAGGGGAGGTGACCATTATAACCAATGACCCCATATTTTCCCCAATAATTATTTAACTATATTTGATAATTAATTAAAAAATATAATTTAATTATTTATTTTCATGAAGTTTTGACCTTGTATTAATAAATAAAAAATTATTGTTTATTTAACTATCAAGGTAAGATAAGGGTGAATGAAACATCACTTAGTCATTAAATGCTCTAACACTTCCTCTTAATGTTAAGTGGGATAAATGTCATAGTCACCTTAGAATGGAATTATACTATGTAAACAATTCAAGGATTTAAAAACCTTCATCATTATAAATACAACCTTTTGAAACAAAAATAAATATAATCCATAAACTATTCAAAATTAAGTTTAGTATAGCATGATCATGAGACTACGTCTCATAGTTTCTCATGAATAATCACTAAACATATTTGGAAATTTTTATAGCATAAACTTCTCCATTACTAAGTATGTTTATAATGTGTTAGGGTACAAAATTAAAACTTCCAAATGAATTTTACTTAAATTACATAACTTCCACAATAAGTTTATAATGTTTTTAAAATGAAAATAAGTATATAGAAGGAGAAGAGACACATGGCTATTAGGAAGTGGCATTGTCAAGCACACTCTCCCTCAATGGCAAATCTGAGAGGACCATCATTACATGAAAATGACAAAAATTGGTCAGACCAAGTGGTTTTATGAATATAATTTCCACTTTTTCATCTGTATGATAGAACTGCATATCAATATCACCATTGAGGATTTTCTCTTAGATAAAATGAACATGAATTTCAATATGTTTATTTCTTTGATGCTGCACTAGATTTTTTACCACAGCTATACAAATTTGATTACATAATGAAGTATGGTACTATGATAAACATCCAAATTAAATTATCCCAATAACCTTCATAGCCACCTAGATTATTTTATAGCTTCCATATCACTTTTGTATTCTACTTTAGTAGAACACATAGAGATAGTAAGTTACTTATTGCTGCTCCTCCAAGTGATAACACCTTCACCAAACTTAAACACATATCCAAAAGTAGATTTGTGATCTATATTATCACTAGCATGGTCAGTGTTGTCAATTATATTTTTCACCCATTTTGTGTTTGTAGTATTATGAGTTGTAGTATGTGAGAAATCTAATGATATAATGGGATCACCACCAAGCTATGAGACCTTGACAAATTGATGTGAACCTCTGGAGAAGGTTGAATTGCTTTCACTAAGATTAGTGTAACTAATACATGACCACTTCACTTTCAAACTATAGCTTCTTAGTGATCTTGATCCTAACTAGGGTTTTAACTTGTGAGAAAAAGAATTTTAGAAAGAGTTTTTTAAAACTAGAAAATAGTGATGCACCAAAGGATTATAGTGGAAATTAATGCTTACTTTTATTAACATAATTGAAATATTAATATGCTGAAATTTATTGGAGCACAATCTTACATGAATGTGAAACCAAAGGTAATATTGGGCATTTATCAGATAAGGAACAAAGTTATTTATTTCTCATCAACAAGTTTTTAGAAGGTTATAATCAATACCATAGATGAATCTATATGACTGAAACAAGACTTAGATCATTTAAAAATGTAATAAAGATTTGTACATACACAAAGCTAACACAAGACAAGGAAGGAAAAATTTGAATCTATTAGTATTCTCCAAGTTACAACATGTAGATAAATTCTTCAAAGGACAAAAAAAATGTCTAACATCAAAAATATCCATGGGATATGTAGGAGACCCATATTTATACAAAAAATCACTCCCTTGAGAGAGAGGAAGTCAAAAAACCTTACACCTAGTTATAAATCAAAAAATAGGGAGTCTCGATATAAATGTCATCATTCCTATCTTAAAATGACATCCTTGGAGGAGTAGAAAGAGAAAAAGAACTATGTAATGGCTAGGAGCTTCACCTAGTGTTGAAAGAGGAAAAAACTCTTTTGGATTCTTTCAATTAAACCATTTCTCCTTGAGTTATTTTGAATAAACCTCTCCCAAGAAATGGGGCACCAAAATGAACCATGGCTTGGTCAAAAATTGAATGCTTTTTAATATTTGGATATTTCAAAACTAAACTTGAAAAACATAACTTGAAATTTGTAGTTGAGACTTTTAAAACCTTTAAGTCATTCGACTTGACAAAATGGAAAGTGAAAATTACAATGTGAAATTTTGCAACTAAAGTCATTCAACTTATTAAAAGGAAAAGTGTGAAATCCAAGTTGCACTTTTTCAACTAAATCTTGATAAAAAGATAATTGAAAATTACAACTAACTCTTTTCAACTTAAATTTAAGAGTTGTCAAAATGACAGTTGCAATTTGTAACTTGAACCTTTACAATGTATCTTATAAAAATTGTAATTTATAGAATGAATTTTTCAAATAATAAAAAAATCAATCTACAACAGTGACTTTTAAGGATTATTTATCATTTTTTGATTATATCTTCTTAATAGAAGCATCAAAGTTATTGAATATCTCTTGAAGGTGATCTTTATTAAGACCAACTTTGTAAATATTATTGATATCACATTCTGTAGTCACCTCAAATAGTTATCTAGAAGTATCTTTGTAGACTTGGATATCTTTTCCCATTTGATCAAGTGTATTATGATACTTGACGAACTGATGAATGGAATTCAAATTTAAGGTTGTATCATATGTTGAATCCTTTTTAATGACCTCTTTGAATTTATCCTAGACAATATATATAGGGAGAGGTTTATCTTGGTAATCTACTATGTCACATGATAATTTACAAAGTGAATCTTCAATAACATACATTGCATCTATGGCCTTGTCACATGTGCTCTTGGCCTTATCAATATTTTCAATAAGTATTCAGATTCTAAATCTAGTTACCCTCTCCATTTCATCATGCTCTAAAGTTTTTTTTAATTATCTTCTCATACATGAGGGTGTCACTTTGTATCATGTTAATGGCCTACAATTTAGGAAAGTAAAGGTTTAGCCAATCAACCTCATCTTCATATTTACTTATCTCTACCTTTAGAAATGCAATATTATCTTTGAATGTTTTGAAATAGTCCATGGCTAGTTCTATCACTCTGTACCCTTTGGTGATTAGTTATTTAGCGTAGTATTTTATAGCTATACCTATCATGCCAAATTTTGTCATTGACTCAAATGTTTCTTTGTTAAGGAATTCAGAGAGAGATTGAGTTGGCTGGGTAGATTCAATTAGATTTACTGGGTCTATGAATTTTCTTAAGGCAATTGTCAAATGATCAAATTTATTCTTTAGCTTATCTTTAGTGACATTGTCACTGTCCATTTTATCAAAGAGAGAACTTATACTCATATGGACATCATGTTTTAGTCTTTCTCCTGTTGGATGACCTAGGTGTACCTTAAATATCTGATAATCACCCACTACTAAATATTATTGTTATTTGTCAAGTGGGGGAACTACTATCTCCACATATTTCCCCTATCACATCACATGAAATTATAGAGATGGTTATGGGGACTCTCTTTGGTTTTTTATATGCTTTCAATACACCAAAATCTAGAGTGATAGGAGATATCATTTATTTTCTCTTATTTGACACTAATTGTGCCAGCCAACTTGGAGTTGCTACTAGTGAATATTATGATATTCCCATGGCCATTGTTACCTATGAGTCTATAACTAAAGTTTATAAATTTATGGTTACCATAATTAGTGTTTTATCTACCACTAATATTTCTATTGAGTCCTCAACTAATAGTTTAGATATCTTTTCCCAATTGGTGGGTTGAGTAGCCATAGTTGTGTCAGTAGGAATTTGTGTTTCCAGTTCCTTGGTGGGGCTTTGGGTTGATGTGAGAGTGGAAGAAGGAAAATAAGGCAAGGATACTTGGATGGGTGAAGTGGATGTGCTTATAAGGGGTGGGGAAGTTGCAAGTGACACAAGTAGAGAGGTAAGGATGTGTGGTTGGAATAAGGGAACCTATGGAAGGGTTGTGTCTAGGGAAACAAATGAATCTATCAATGTAGTAGGAATGGAAAAAGTGGAAGTAACCAAAATTGTGATGGAAGATAAAGATAAAAGTGAATATATCCTAGTGGATATGATGGCTAGTGGGACTATAGTCAGAATGAATGAGTCTACATCCATGTACTGCTAGGTGGTATTGGTGATCAATGGGGTGGAAGTTGTTATGGAAGAGGGAGGTAGGGGTGGAGTTGGGATAACTAATTTCAATGATTGATTCAATTTCAAGGAAACCACTTTCACTAGTTGGTTATATGAAAGAGAAATTACATAAAATGGTGGGCTCATGGAAATGTGAAGGATAATTGCTTGTACTAGTGAGCTGGTAGAAATAGGAGAATTGATTATTTATGTTGGATAGATAGTAGAGATAAGAGGAGGGATTATAGTAGTTTTGTCCCCAATGAAAATTGATAGTGGTTGATCCAATAGATGGGATGTTGACACTTAACTACTATAATAATCCCTTATTACCTTATGCTTTTGCTTCCACTTGTGTGAGACAACTGAACCCACTACCTGATTTATTTGAAACCCACCACTAGAACCTTCTATTTGAATCACACCAGTAGGGCCTTCTTCTATTGTTACCACTACATCCTTATCCTTAACGTATCTATGATATTTAGGGTGTCTTTGGTTATTTTAAGCCCTTTTTCCTTAACTAGTTCAATGTTTTATTTATAACTAGGGTAGTAATGTCTTATAAAGAGAAGGATTCACGTGTTGACCACTTGACTTGAGGAAGAGGTTGGAGATAGACTTGATTATCATAATATACCCTATCCACCAGTTGTTCCTCATTTTTCAAATCTTCTAGAACTAGTACCATATTATAAGTCTTAATTTACTCTAGGTCATTCTAGAATAATCTCTCAACCTAACTCTTCTTCATCCTACATATCCTCACAATAGTCTTCATAAAAGGGAATGTGATAATATGAGGAACCCACTATAATAGTAACATAACTAGTCACATCATATAAGGGCCTAACATTAAGAGCTCTCAAGGTCATATGGGTCATCTCTGCATTTGAACATTTGGCCTTAGATAGAGAAGGGTAGGTTTATCTCTCTATACTGATAGGGAAGTGTATCCATATATTATGCTTTCTAGATTAAGAACTTGTGAGTTTCCACTAGTTATTTCATAAGTTTCGTTAAGGCTTATTGGTCACTTACATATCTAAGAAGGGTGTAAGGACACCCAATAAAACCATCAACTCTAATGTATGAATATGTAGGAAACTGAATAAAGTATGACCCCTAATTTATAATTTATATTATTGCATCATCATAAAATCTTGTCCTCCCAATTTAATTTTTAAACATGATTATGATGCAGTAGATAAAAGCATCATTAACTCTTTTGAATTGTTGTTTTCTCCCTTATAAAGTGAGATCAAGGTAGTAGTTATAAACCTTGTTGATGTGATTTGGTACTATGTTTAATCCCAAGAATACCCTCTATTTTTTAAAAATATAGACAAGGTAGGAGGTCATATAAAATTTTAATGTATTTTGAACATCCATAACTATCTATGAATAGAATCACTAATCAATTAGGCCTACTAAATGTATTGTTTGTTCTAATAGATTACCCAAATTACTGGTACATCTAATCTTGATAATTATTTGCATTTTGGCTCCCAGTAACTTTGTGTAAGAGTATAATGATATCTCCTACCTCATCCTTGAATTTTATCTTAGCCAAAGTCTTAGGCATTCTTGTGGCTGAAGTTATAGGAGTTTTTAAACACTATTTTTTAAAATCCCATAGACAAGATGATTTATTATCCTAGTAGAATTTTTTGGAGGAATTAGTGGTAATGTATATGTATCTTTAAAATTCTAAGATTAATAACATAGTATCAATGAAATTTGGATCAAGATTTAAAATTTTCTCCCCTTTATCATTTGTTACTTATCTCTTATTAGCATCATAATGTTTAGACATGGTGAGCACAATCTCATGGATTTGCACTAACAGTGGGAAGGTTATAGCTTAGGGTAAGCCACTATCATAGATTCTCAGTATCCAATAATTTTTGAATTCTATATTGAATCTATTCTAAAAATTTACTATGTCTATCTGACCTAGATTTGCATTAGTTATCTTGTTGGTGTTTGAATATAGGCTAGATGGGATACTAGGTCCCTTTAACTTTAACTTCATCTCTTTTATAGACATGTACACTAGGTAAATGGGTAAGGAAAATCAACTACAGAGTTGGTATGAATATATTAGGTTGAATTGGTTTCCCCAAATAAGTGCTTTCACACAATCTATAACTCATTAGGAGTTTTTATTTTCCTTATTTTGTTTTCCCTATTTTGTTCTTATTCAGGCAATTCCCAATTATGTTTCTTCTCTAAGTAGAATGTGTTAAACTTCAAATGACTCCATGCCCAATGAACCAAAAGGATACTAAGAATATTTGATTAATAGGTAATCACCCCACAAAAGTAAAAAAAAAAATTGATATTTTTGTGCCAAAAACCTCAGAACACCTTATACTTTAAGGGAGACCTATAATTTTTTTGAGAAAAGCTTTTAAAATGGCCTAAATACCTTTTCCAAGACACGAGTAGAAACCAGATATTTTTGTGCATTTTTCAACTTTGAAAAGTTATAAAATGCACCCAAACCTCTACTTTATCACTTACCTAAGACCTAGTGGGAATCAAAATTTGCATTACAATTCATAACTTAGAGAAACCAATTCAGCCTAATACACACACACACACACACACACACACACACACACACACACACACACACACACACACACACACACACACACACACACACACACACACACACACACACACACACACACACACACACACACATGTTTGTAAATAATTCCAACCTCAGAAGTAATCTTTGAGGTATATCCCATTGATTGGGATAGGTAGCTTTGATCCATCAAGCCTAGATATCTGTAAGGCATTGGATCCTTTGCATTATGTTATGATGTATGGACCACTCCATATTACATCAAAATTTGTATGCTTTCTTGGCTTGTTCCTTTTAGCATCCCATTTTAGAAACATATATCCTTTGTTGAAGATCTTGTCAGATGATTTTTTGTCAAAAGTTCTCTTTATTTGAGCTTGATGTGCTTCCAAAACTTGCATTAATTAGTTCTTGACTTCTTCTAGATCCATGAGTCCTACCAAATGCATGGTCATTACATCATTTTTCAATTAATTCTAATTGATGATTGAGTTCTAAAAATGGTAACTCTATTGACAATAAAAGTCTAGCTTCCCTTCTATAAACCAACATGAATGGATAATTGCTAATGGCTCTTTTTTGAGTGATCTTGTTAGCCCAAAGTGTTGATTTTAGCTTAGTGTTCCATGTCCTTTAGTTATATTTCATTGTCCTTTTAATAATACTTATCATATTTTCATTGGTAGATTCATCCAAGCCATTACCTTTAAGGTAATAATTGGATGAAGTTTTCAAGTAGATGTTATAATTCACTGCCTATTCACTCACTTGAGTGCTCACAAAATCTTTGGCATTGTTAGAGATAATAGTGTAAGGAACACCAAATATAGTGATAATATTATCCATGAATTCCAAAATAGACACTTCTATGGCATCTTTTAATGCAACTAATTTGGTCCATCTGGTGAAATAATCAATCACTATAATGACCCATTTATGGCCTATACTTGATGGTGGATTAATCATGCCAATAAAATCCAATCCCCATTGAGAAAATGACTGGCCAGCTTAGATTGGTTGGAGAGGGAGAGATGTTAATCTTTGCTTACCTATAAAGTAAGAAAATTTATCACAATTTTGCACCCATTTATGAACATCTTTTAATAAGTAAGGCCAATAGTATCCTTCCCTCATTATATTTATGATAGTGGTCCTTACAAAGAAATGGCCACCTGATGATCCATTATGAAATCCTTGATCACCTTGGGGATTTGATCATGCTCGATACACCTCAACATAACTCCATTAATATCTTTCTTAAATAATATCCCATCAACAAGAGCATAAAGAATAGATTGGAGTCTAAAGTACCTCTACTTAGAATGCTATATTTTATGTGGGTATTCACCAATTTATAGGAAGGTAGTCATGTCATTGATCTAAATGTTTAATAGATGCAAAGTCATTGGTTGAAATGTCTATTAAATGTATAATACATTAGTAATTCTAATAACAAAATTAATATACTAACATAATACTTTTCCTTTTACAAACTTAGTTATTTTAATAATCACATCATATTCCATGATTTTTGTGATCCAACCCACTCTCTTTTCATTTATTTCTTGGCTCAACAAAACTCTTTAACACTTTGGTGACTAACCATTAGATGAATCTTATTATTTGAGAGCATGTGCCTAAACTTTTTAAGAGATTTTATTACTACATATACTTTCTTCTTATCAAAATTGTATCTTTATTCATAATCCTTTAACAATTGACTTAAAAAATATATAGGTTTTTCTAATTGATCCTTGTTATATTGGGTCAGAATAGCTGTTATGTTACCTTCCCCTCTAAAAGTGTAGAGAATGAAGTCATTCTCATAGTTGGGATTTACAAGGGTAGGATCTTGAGAAATAGCCTTCTTGATGACTTCAAAATTATCCTTTCCTTCCCTTTTCCATCTAAAACTAACCTCCTTTTTAATCATAGAAATAATGGGTTTGGCCATGGAGGCAAAACTTGGAATGAACCTCCTCATGAAGTTGATCTTCCCTAGGAAAATTTGTAACCCCTTTTTATGACTTGGAAGTGCTAGTGAAGATATATCACTTAATTTATTTAGGTTTATTATAAGACCTTATTCTGAGACTATGTGTCCCAACAGTTTCCCTTCATGAACTACAAATACTCATTTCTTTGGATTAAGGAAAACTCCAAGCTATCTAGACCTTTCAATAACTTTTTTGAGCTGATCTAAGTGGCCACTAGCTTATTTTAAATAAACAAAGATTTCATCTAGGTACACTAGATTCATCTCATTAATCAAATCCTTGAAAGCCATATCTATGGCCCTTTGGAATGTATAACTAGCATTGGTTAAACTAAAAGGCATATTATTGTAGGCATATGAACCCCATTTGATAGTGAAAGTAATCTTGAAATGGTCTAATTCTTGAATTAAGATTTGGTTATATCTAAAATAACCATCTAGAAGTGAAAACCTCTTAGATCTATCTACTATTTGGAGGATTTTATCAATGGGTGGAAGGGGACAATGATCCTTCAAGGGCACTTTGTTTAGGTCCTATAAATCTACACAAAGCCTAATTTCATCATTCTTTTTCCTAATAGGGACTAAATTAGTAACCAAGGATGAGTGTTTGATAGGTAAAATTATGTTATCTTTTATCAAATTAGATAACTCACTCTTCATTAGAGGCTCTATTTTTGGTTTTATTGGTCTTTGTTTTTGCCTAATAGGCTTAGTATTTGGGTCAAGTTATATTGTCTATTGGGATAAGCTAGGGTCAAAACTAGATCTTTATAATTCCAAGTAAAGTTTTCATGAAATTATTGACACAATCCAATAAAATATTTCTTTTTAGAAGTGTTACAAGCCTTTTTTATCTTCAAAGCTCTACCCTTTGAGATGACTACTGGCCATAGTCTTCTTCCTTGACTGTGATATTTTTCTTCTTGCCCTTCAGCTGATCATCAGAGCTAAAAATAATTTCTAAAGTAACAAGACCCATGGGAAACTTGTTTTTCTTCAATTAAATTATTTACTTCCCATTTTATTCTTGGAGTCTTAAATGATTTTTGTCTATGAATTCAACCTCATATTGTAAAAAATTAACAATTTGTTGATCATTGTCAAAAACTTGCTAGTTGGTTGCATTGTCAAAGATAGATGGTCTAATTATCATTTTTACATGTTGGTTATAATCCTTCTTAATCTCTTCAGGTAGATTATATTGAGAACCCACTGAGGCCATGTGATCAACATCCTTATTTTATTCTCTTAGTATCACTTGAATATATAAAGTGATAAAATTTTCTAACAGCTCCCAAACCTTGTGTTTGTAAGATCTCAACAATTTATTCTTAGTCATGCTCTTTGATCTTACCTAGTGAATAATTAGTTCACTATCACTGAATACTTGTAGTGACTAAATACACCTTACTTTGGCTAACTTAAGACCTTTAATTAATGCTTCATATTATGGCCCATTATTAGTTCAACTGAACTAAAATCTAAAGGAATATAAACAAGTCTCCTTTTTTGGATAGACCAAAAAAATACTAGCACCTATACCATTATTGATCCTTAAGTCATCAAAGTATAGTTTCTACACCCCCTTATGATTTTCATCTAGTTTCACAAGATTTGGGATGATTACATCATATTTATGAATGCAATATGTACCTAACCCTATTTTCCTGACATAGTCATAAAGATCAAAATGGAGAGTTAATACCCATTAATCAAGGTGAGTGTTTAGGATTTCTTTCATAAGTGTTTCAAATTAATGGTCAAGATCCTCTTCTTGTTCTTGTAATGTGCAATTCATATCCACAGGGATAGGAGTATATGGTTCAATATGGTCTTTATCACTAGCTCAACCCTTATGGCCACTCTAGTCCTATTTCTTGTCTTGAGTAACATATGTGACCAATCAATAGATAGGTACCCTCTCATTTTTGTAGTAAAGTCTCAAGAAAGATAGATGGAAAAATAAGGGGGTGGGTCAATAACTAAGATGTATTGGGATATGGACAAGCTTGGACATGCATGGATGGTAAATTTTAAACCTTTTATAATCCTAACTATTTGGGAAATAGTCAAATCCAATTAAACCATGCCTTTTGTGATAGGTGTGTAGAATCCACTATTTTATTGGGCATAACAAAACTACTAGATCCATAGTATATCATATAGCTATGGATAATATTTTTTTCAACTATAAGTGAAAGGTAAAAAGGGGGATGATTATCATTTTTACTTGATTTTATGTCTATTTGAGGTTGACACTAGTTGACTACAACAACATGTCCTTTAACTGAGACTTTATTTATTAGTTGGAAGTTTTTTAGAGCTTCCTAAATGAAGTCCCTCTATGATGGGATAGATAGTTCTTCCCACATGGTAACATTCAAGTTATTCTTTTTAATTTTTTCTACAATACTGAAAGGAATGCTACCAACCTTTGTTGGTGTTTTTGTGGGAGTTATGTATCCTTTCATGAGATTTGGGGTCAACAATTTTGACTTTGGCTGACCAATCGACACATTGGGTATTTTTTAAACTATGTTGATTTTTGAAACCTCTTGTAAACATTTAAAAGTTGTAGTTTGGTCAACCTTGGGTGTTGATCACCTTTTATTGCCCTTTTTTAGAGCATGTATTTTATTCTATTGAATTACCACCATTGGTTAGAGCTTCCTCCTGATTTATGCCAAAAAAATCCTCCTCTTGCTAGTTTAAAGGAGTGGTCTCATTTTGAGAAGGAAATTATACATATTCTTGCTAAGAAGTAGCTTCCTTTTGCTTCCCTTTATAGTTTTATATGCTTTTTACCATCAAGGATTGACTGATGACACCATGAGGGTAAACATTTTGATTATGCAATTTGTCACAAGGATAATACCACTCATATTCTTAGGCTAGGTTATTTTAAATAGGAATGATGACCTTAGAAGTATTTTTAGTAGGTAGATAATATATATTAGGGTGATCTTATTGCATGGTATGGCTTTGGGGTTATGAGCTACCTTGGTATGGTTGCTTATCAGGTTGATATTTTTAGTTAGCATGTTAATAAGACCCATAATTTTAGGATTGTTACCTTTTCATGGATAAAAAATAATTGCTAAAGCTTTTAATTAATGACTTAAATTCATACAAAACATCAAAAGGGATATGAGATAAAGTGGGTTGATTGTTTATTATGGGAATTAGGGATACAATGGGTTGTATGGGAGGAAACTCTAGGAATAATGATAATGGAGGTCGAGGAGTAATATTTCCATCTTGAATGAGGTATCTTTTAGATCTTATTAAAATCTAATAAGAATATAGGATTGTGATTCCACCCATTGACTAAATCATGATAGCTATATCACTATTTAAAGATCACAAATAATATAAGAAAGCATTGTTTGGGGTTAGCTTGAACAACACTGGGATTCTATTCGACATCTTTTGAAAATGGAAATTAAAATCACTCATGTATTCATGAGGAGCCTATTTAATAGTGGTTATTTGTTCAAATAATGAGAGGTGGTCACTCTTATCCTCAAATTGTGTGCTTAAGTCAGACCCTAGATCATCCCATATATATATATATATATATATATATATATATATATATATATATATATATATATATATATATATATATATATATATATATATATATATATATATATATATATATATATATATATATATATATATATATATATATATATATATATATTTGGGAAGAAGACTTATATACCATTATAAGGATTTACCCTTAAATGATGAAGAAATAAGTATAATCACAATAATTTATTGTGTTATGTTATGAACTGAACATATGTTGTCAACATCCTAAATGTGTTTAATGGGTGTGGTGGAAGTATCACCAATAAAATATGGAAGGATTTCCAGAGTCGAGGTGGGTATATCATCATATTGGGCAAAAAAATGTGGGATGCCTCCATTGAGTGGTATAAAATTTTGATTTCTTAGGGCCATAGTGAAATGTATGAAAAAACTATGGGTATTTATGAGAAATGCAGAAAAAATTGTATTATTTATTCTAGGGTTAAGTAGAATTGATCTTTATTTCTTTTTATATGGAAAAGATAATTATAGTAAGTCAACCCTCTTACCTTTATTAGATGATCTTGTTTGTATCTTTGGCATATGTATACTTGGATTTCTTGAATTCATAAGCCAATAGAATATTTAGGTTCTATTTAAATGCATAAGAAGCTTACACAATGATTGATGATAATAACACCATTTTTTTAGCTATGATCTTTGGGTCCCACTGGGTATGCCATAAATTGTTATCAATTAGATTTTGCACCCATTTGGTGTTTGTATTATTATGAGTTGCAGTACATAGGAAATCTAATGACATAATGGGATCACCTAAAATATGTGGGACCATGGAAAATTGAGGTGAACCTTAGTAGAAGGTCTAATTCCTTTCACTAAGCTTAGTGCAACTGATACATGACCAATTCACTTGCAAACTAAAGTTTCTTAGTGATCTTTCTCCTAAATAAGATTTTAAATTGTGAAGAAAAGAGTTTTAGAAAGAGTTTTTTATATTGGAAAATAGTGATGCAGGAACGGATTCTAGTAGAAATTAATGCTTTCTTTGATTGAACATAATTGAATTATTAATATGCTAGAATTTATTGGAGCATAATCTTATATTAATGTTAAACCAAAGGTAATATTGGGCATTTATCAGATAAGGAAAAAAGTTATTTATTTTTCACCAACAAATTTTCAAAAGGGTAGAATCAATACCACAAATGAATCTATATGATTGAAACAAGAATTAGATCATTCACAAATGTAATAAAGAGTCTTATATACACAAATATAACATAAGACAAGGATGAAAAAACTTTAGTATAATAACATATCTATGTAGCACCATATAAGATATGAGTAACCTACAATACTAAAATTTTGGTGTTAGATTAATGGATAACGTATATATTATAGGAGAATAAATGCTATAATTTAGGGTTAATCAATCAACATAATTTATTCAATAATGTAGGATACATATATAAGTTGATAGTTCCTATAAATTAGGAGATTTACCAACCACATTATGCCTTAAATTTCTCCCACAAGTATCTCTTATGACCACTCTATTTAACTTAGTTCTTCTAACAATTCATAACACACTCGCAATATTATAAACTAAATTTTTAATATTCCACACACATTATTCTCACTCATAATAATATTAGTTTCTCATCACTAACAAATGTGATTACTAACCCATATTTTCTTAACATTCCCACCCTTAGTTCTCACATGGGTGAATGCAACCCCCCCCCCCCCGCAAAAAAAAAAAAAAAATGGATGTCGGGTTTTCTTGATAATGCATTTGTTACAAAAAAAATACATTTAACTTTAAAAATCACAAAAATATATATACCTAAAAAATAACATAAACTAATCTAAAACACGTATAAAGAAAAAATAGTAAATACTTAAAAGTTGTAATTCTAAAAAATGAACACACAACTAAAAATATTGTTAACACTTTAAAGATAATATTTTAACAATTTAATGACAATTGATTTAAATAAATATTGAACAACTAATTAAAAAACACTAACTATAAAATATTACATCTAGATAAAAAACTTGATATTATATTTCATACTTAAAAATACTAAAATTTAATTGATAAAAAAAACTTAATACAAATCTATCTCTATTTTTAAAATTATTTAAAAATAACCTAAAACACCTTTGCTATACTAAAATTACAAGTTTTAGTGAATCTGATATGCAAAATTATTAAGTGGTTTTAGTTCTTCTAAGGTTGATTTTTGACTCATTATGGATTGATGTAAAGTATGTGGGCTTCATGAAACATTGAAGGGTTGGAAGATACTATAGATTTGAATTTGTCTCGTTAAGTGAATATGATGTGCTCAGAGGGTAATTGGTTTGAGGAGGTCACAAAGGGAGGTTGAATGCAAAGTGGTGGTAGTGGTAAGGGTTTTTAATCCACAATGCTCAATCCCCAAAAAAAGGCATAATGTTTGAATATAATGAAATGATGCATTCAAAAATTGAGTTCTCAATGAAAGTAAGTCAATCCACATAGCCTTATACTCATATCTCTATCTCTCTAAGGAAAATAAAACATTAAATATACTAATGTAATTACTTTACTAATTCAAAATAAATTACATAAATATTATTTGATCAAGATATATGCTTTAGCTCAATTACAAACGTGTTTCACTCAAATACCTAAGCCTACACTTCCTCACTTAAAACTCTTATGCAAGACACTCACTCTCTCTCTCGTCTTCTCTTTAAGTTGTATATAAATTTTGGAAAATTATCCTTATCATGCATACATCTACTTGGATGATACACTTTTATTTATAAACCCCTTGGAAGGGTCTCAAAGGTTATCTTCCATTAAATTAGCCAACTACATGATTAATTACAATCTATAATTAGAGATTCAAATTTGATTTTCCCACCAAAATCTTAGCTAAAAAGGTTACTACAATTATTTCTACTCCCACCATTGATGATAACATAAGCTTAATTCAAAACTTGGTGGTTATGGTGACATGGACTTATGGTTAATTTTTTTTATGTCTTTTAGTGTCTTTTGGTCCTTTATATGTGCTTATGTTTAAGGCTCCTCTGCATGTGTGCACCTTTATTCTCACATGGGATTCATTCATATACCCTCTCCCACTAGTGCCCTTACATAAATATATTATTTGTTTGGGTAACTTTGAACTCATGCATATGAATTCAACCAAAGCTTTCATGTTGTTTCTTTTCACTAGGCATGCTTGTGTCCTTTATAAAATAATATTTAGTCTTCAAAATTATGTACTATAACTTATGCACATGAATTTCCTACATTAGACACCCTAAGTAACTAAAAAGTGATACCTAACTCACAAGTTAATATTTATGAGATCATATCCATAATATCCAATCTTGGCACATTTATCCATGAAACATAATCAATTGTGTGATTCTTCCACTTTACTAGGTACTCCTTATATTCCCTATATGTCCTTTTCACAAGTTTCAAATCTAGGTTTTCATTTATTCCATATCTTCCATTTTTAGGAATATTCACCCTCCAATATGGAACTTGATCATTATCTTCTTATCCTACACCTTCCTATTGTACCTCACAAAAATAATACAAAATTTAAATATTGAAGACAGGTGATATATCCATCCCTTCTAGTAGCTCAATCTCATATTCATAACTTTGTAACACTCTACATGGCCCTATATTTTTCAACTTAAATTTATTTTAGGTCCCTAATAGTAACTATTTTTTGTGAAAATATGCTAACACTAAGTAACCTACTTCAAACTTCTTCCTCCTGCACTTCGCATATGCACATCTTTCATATTATTGTCTAATTTATTCTAGTTCTTGCTTCACTTCTTTGTGAAAACTTCACATATATTCAATGTAGTCTTATACTCCCATGCACCTCATCTATTTTTATTATATTGAAAACTCCTCTTAGTCCATGAATAACTTGAAAGGGTATTCTCCCCATGCTCTGATTAATATAGTTGTTATATACAAAATTAACCTATGCTAACACCACATCCCACTATGTAACCTTATCTCTTACTAGGAACCTCAACAAATTTTCAAGGCTCCTATTAATGACCTCTATTTTTCCATTAGTCTACAGATGATATGAAAAACTATATTTCAACCATGTTCCAATGTTTATTCCACAATGTCCATAAAAAATGGCTAACAAACTTGGTGTCCCTATATAAAACTATGATACGTGGAGATCTATGTGATCTCACTACCTATCTGAAGAATAAATTTTTGATGTTGACACATCATTAGTATTTTAATAGGTAATAAAATGAGCCATTTTTAAAAATCAATCCACCATGACAAAGATAGAATATTTTCCTCTCTATGTTCTAGGAA
Organism: Torreya grandis; assembly: GCA_037957365.1. Lineage (NCBI taxonomy): Eukaryota > Viridiplantae > Streptophyta > Pinopsida > Cupressales > Taxaceae > Torreya > Torreya grandis. The sequence goes on from JARHVA010001256.1 coordinate 1,383,703, forward strand.
ACCCAAGTACAAAGTGCAAGCTCATATATTGACATGGCCTCTTTTGTACACTCAAGGGTTGGTATAAACCTATATTTTAAATCCTTCCATTCACCAAATGAATTTTTTTGAAATTATGTGAATATGTTCCCATGTTTGGACAATAATAGCTTCCAATTAATAGTGTGAGTGTTTTGTCACTTTCCAAAGTGTTTGATTTATCCTCCACTATGATTATCTTTGATTAAGTTTTTATGTATTGATCCTTTTGGTATAGATTACTATGCACCCTTGAAAAGTGTCCTTTCTTGTATTACATAATCCATCCATGGCATCTGATGCATACTTTTTGGACTCACATAAACCCTCCATACATCTCAAAAATATTAATCATCCACATACAATTCCTTCATCAAATCAAATACCATCACTTAATCCTCATCTCTTGCATCATCAATGCTTTCCTCATTTGTAACCTTGTCTAACCTCCCACTCCTATGATTTAACATGAAGGTATAAATTTATATCAATTCCACCCACTTCATATGCATTTGGTTTAAATTTACTTAGTTTTTAATAAATTATAACACCTAGTGGTTGTTATACAACACAAACTCATTTGGCAATAGATAGTACCTCCATTTCTTAATAACTTGTACTATGACACATAATTATTAGTTATAGACCAAATATGTGTTTTTAATCATTCAAATTTTCAATAAAATATGTTATGTGCCTTTCCACTTGGCTTAGTATCATTTTAATAGTTGTTTCACATGTTTCACAATCAACTTGGAATACTTTGTTAAAGTTTGGCAATGCCAATGTTGATTGCTTTGTTACTCACTTTTTCAACTATTTGAAGATACACTCTAGCTCCTCTATCTAAATGCATGTCTTTTTATTCCTAGGTAATGTTTTTGTGATTAATACACATATCCCACTGAAGTTTCTTATGAACTTCCTATATAATATCATTGATCCATAGAAGATTCACACCTCAAAATCACTTTTGGGTGATGGACACTTTAATATCACATGCACCTTCTTGAGGTCCATCTTCAATCATTACTTAGAGATTAAAAACCAAATTACACCAATTCTTTTTTCATAAATTTGTATTTTTTCACATTAATCAGTAAATTATCCTTGTGTAACTTCTCCAACACATTTTTAAAGTTCATTACACATTCTTCCTTAGTCTTTATAAACACCCAAATTTCATCCAAATACATAATGATGTACTTTCTTAAGAACAATTTTAACACTTCATTCATCATCCTCAATATTTTAATAGGGACATTTGTTAAAAATGGCATAGCTAACCACTCATGTAATCCTTCCTTCATCTTAAACATAATTTTCCATTTATCTCCCTCATGGATCTTAATCAAGTGATATATGTTATTCAAGTAAATATCGATAAAACATCTCATGCCACTCAAGTACTCCATCATATCATCCATGCATGGTAATGGAAACATGTATTTTATCACTATATTTTAATGGCACATGAATCTATATATATGCTTCATTTTCTATCTTTCTTCTTCACTAGTATTATAGGTTTGTGCATGTGTACAAATTTTCTCTAAGCAAATCTTTCTCCATAAATTCATATACCTACATTTAAACTTCCTCATTCTCCATAAGTTTCATCCTATGCATGGCCTTATTAGGTAAGCTTGCTTCTAGAATCATATCATCAGTGTCAACTTCTCTAGTAAGTTGCTTGAGATGATGTCAATAGATTCTTCCATCAACTTCATCACGTCACACAAAAGTGTCTTCTTCATTTCCTCTTTGGATTTTGTGCCATATTCTTGCACTACCTTATGAATCAATGCATAACACTCATCTTCTGGTGTTTCTATCAAGAACTATTTTATTGAAACCATCAAGTACTCTTGTGCACACACTATTATTCCCTCTTTCTTCATCATCCCTCTAGGGGATAAAGGTATATTTTCCATTTGATATGTTTTTTTATGCACTTATTTATAGTCAACTTATCAAGGCCTATCCAAAATTACATGGAACACAACCATCAACATAATGTTACACCATACTATATCTTGATATGAACCTATTTGTAACTTCACTAAACATTTTTCATTAAATGGTAATTGATGACTCTTTTTAAACCATGAAACTTTATAGGGGATCAGTGATGATACCTTATTAAGACCCAAATTCTAAACCATATTCATTGAAAATTGTATTTTCCATGTTTCCATTATCCACTACCATTTTGAAACACTTACCACCTAACTTACATATATTTATCAAAATACTCTTTTATTGCATCTATTCCTTATATTCTCTTAGCAGCTTCAATGAAACTATCTTAAACATCAAGTCACCTCCATGCTCAGGCTATTTTAAGTGCTCTATTAATCCTATGTATTTGTCATCCCCATGAATGACTTATGTGTTTGTGTTTTTTCTCATGATTTCATTGATTTGCACCTATGGGATATCAAAGGCTCAATTCTATAGTTTTTCACATCTAAAACATATTCCTAGAAATAATCATCCCATGCTCTACTAATCTACCTCTTCCTATGAACTTATAGAACTTTACTCATCCATACATGCCTCCTTGACCAAACCTTTGTGCATCAATTTTATCTAGACTAGATATGTCATTCATCGATGAAACCTTTCTACCTTGTTGATTGATTGGTTTCTTTCATCACCTTATTTTACTCCTCACATAGTCCTTCATCTACCTTACACGCTATTTAGTTTCTTGTGCAACAACTTATATTTTACCTTTAGTTCCAACTGATAGGCTTCCTTAACTATTTCTATCTAAATAAAACTTTAATACTCTTGGATCTTAAGGCATAATCCATTAAGATATCATGTGACTCTCTCCTTTTCTACTTTATGGTTTCTAAACTAGATATTTATCTTATATAAACCTCCATGTATTCCTTAAATGACATTTCCTTCTATCTCAGGGTCTATATTTTTCTAAATAGTTCCATCTAAAAGTATCCCAAAAATAACTTCACCTTTAGTTTAACAACCATCCTATTCTAGTTCATTATCTTATTTTTTCCTCTTTTGATCTGCTTACTCTAGACTTATTTTTTCCTTAATGATGCATGTTATTTCAACTTGGTATGTACCATATTGACATAATCAATGTCAATAATGTACTTAAATTTAAATTATTCTTCCATATCATTAATCCAATCAACCATTTATTTTGTATTCATACTTCTATATAAATGGGGCAAGTCTATCTTCACACCCTTTATAATGCATGATGTAGCTCTCAATAGTCTCTCTTCACCAATCTCATTTCTCTTCTCTGTATCCTTTCCACATCTAACTATCATTCTTTAATATCCTTTGGTGTTTTTTTCTTCTCCATCATCAATCTCATCATTATTTGAAATGGACCCTCATTGTGTGTCCTCCTCAATAACATCTAGGCATGTTTGTGCAACATGTAACTCATACAGTACTTCATCCAATATAATTTTTATACTAAAAACTATGGATCTTCTACCAATGGCTCTTTTATGTGGCATCTTCTCTTTTAAAATATTTCACTACTATTATAATCCTTCCTATTAAAATCCTACATAGGAAACCTTATTCATGATCAATAGTGTTTGAAACCTACTCTGATACCATTTGATATAATCATTGACTAAGTTAGTGATTTAGGTAGCAATTTAGGTGATGGATCCACTCCAATTGATGACGGAACTTATGGGAGCCATAACTTTTGCACTGTAACTCCAATTGACTCATCGTTTGCACCGTTGAAAAGATAAGAATGAGGAGAACGTGGTGAGATGTCATAGATATTTTATCAATGACTTTTGGACCTTGAAAACCCAATAGAAGTGCCATAAATTTCAATTTTAGTAGTGCAATCTAAAAATAATAAGTTTTTAAAAATAGTAATTCCTTAAATTCTGTATTGCTGTAAATCGTGGAAGTTGAACCAATTCATCTCCCTTGAGATTGGTGACCTTCCACATCCTCCCCAAACCTTTAAAACATGTATAAATGAAGATGTAATGCAAAATTGAAATCAAACATCTCTTCTCAGAGTAAGCATATGTTTGGGTTTATAAATTTGATCAATAAAACATCTCTTCTTAGAGATAACATTATTTGAATTATTTTATTCTTATTTCTTGAATTATCTTTTAACAATTTTTTTTGAGTTTTGGATCAGTAGTATCATATTATTTTGTCTTTAGAGTGTATGATCCCAAGGATGAGGTCAAATTATAGGAAGCTTGGGTGGAAAATAGAACTAGTAGACTATCTACCTATTCACTCCAAATGACTTCAAATGGTGGACAACACTGAGACATCAGATCCTTTCAAGGAAATGGTGAATGAATCCCTCCAATATCAACAAGCATAGATGCTACAATAATTCACTCAAATTCTCCAACAAATCTCAATGGGAAATTCTATCTCCTCATTTACACCCCCACATCCTTTTAGTGCCCCAACATCCTTCAAGGTTCAGGTGAATTTTGATATCCCTACATTTGAAGGAAAAATAAATGCTGATGTAGTATAAAATTGGTTGGATCAATTATATTCGTATTTTTCTATAAATAAATTCACCGATAAAGAGAATATCACTTTTTCTCTTCTGAAAGCATCATTGCCTGTCAAAAATTGGTAGGAAATGTACAAAAAGATATTCAATGCAAATGATATTGGCCTTGAGATAAAACCTACTTGGGATCATTTCATAGAAGCTATGAAGGAAGAATACTACCCCATTGGAGCATATGATGATCTATATATAGAGTGGAAACAACTTCACCAAGGTAAGGAACAATCTATTCAAGATTACACTAATATTTTTAATTCTCTATATGTGAGATTAGGCATCCAAGGAAGTGAGAAACACAAGGTTATCAAATATCATGGTAGACTACAATGGTACATACGGGGAGAAATGGAGTTCTTCAATTTAGAAACCCTTGGTGAGGCATAAAAGTTTATAGTGAAGATTGAGTAGAAGCATGGAAGAATGAATATGAAGAGTCAGTCTTAAAAATGGAAAAGTGATAAAGAAGGTCAAACACAAGGCCAAAATTAGAAGAAAAAGGAAGGAAAGGCTGGGAAGTGGTGTGATTATCAAAAATCTAGAACTCACTCCAAAGAAGAATGTCAAGCCATCAAGTCCCTACTTTTTGAGTCACAATCCTCAACATCTACTGCTCTACCTCATATAGACCCTACAATTGAAGAGGTTAAAGAAGAGATTATAGATACTGAGCCTGAAGCCATGGTTGCTTCATCACAGACCCATGAGGAGAGGCTAGATGACAAGGAAAGGTTGTTTCACTCTAAGTTATGGGTGAAAGGTAAGCCTCTGCATTTCATTCTTGATAGTGGAAGTCAAAAGAATTTAATCTCTGCTAATGTTATGAAAATCCTAAATCTATCCAAGCCTCACCTAAAGCCATATAGTATTGGATGGTTGAGTCTAGGGAGAAACCTTTGTATCACCCACCAATGTCTTCTCTCATATGCAATAAAACCCTTCCAAGATGAGGTCTTTTGTGATGTGGTCAATATAGATGTTTGTGATGTAATCTTTGGTTAGCCATTCATGTATGATTGACATGGAATATATGAATCAAGAACTCAAAGGATTACTCTCACTCTTGGAACATGGCACTATAGGGTACCAGAGGTACCACCTTCTACATCTGTCTCTCTGATTAGTGCCAAGAAATTTGTTCTCATGGTGTTCAAGCCACAAGAATCCAAAAGGGCTAATGTTGCAGACCTAACTACATAAATAACACAAAAATAGAATCAAATAGATATGAAACTAAAGAATTTCATGGCCTTCCATCTATAGACTGATGGTCAGACAGAAATAGTGAATAATCCAGCCCTGCATAGTCCATAAATCAGAGTCCATTTCAAGTATGCATTAGGAATCAAATAAAAGTACAACTACCACACTTGATGAAAAATCTTGATGTAATGGGTACCATTAATTTTCAAAGAGGGAGGAATGATCTGGGTAACAATTTAGGTGATAATTCAGGTGATGGGTCCACTCCAATTGATGATGGAACTTCTAGGAGCCATAACTTTTGCACCGTAGCTCCAATTGACTTGTCGTTTGAACCATTAGAAAGCTAAGAATGAGGATAACATGGTGAGATGGCATGGATATTTTATTAATGAAGTTTTACCCTCAAAAAACCAATGTAAGTGCCCAAAATTTCAATTTTAGTAGTGTAGTCTAAAAATAATAAGTTTCTAAAAATAGTAATTCCTCAAATTCTATATTGTTGTAAATCATGGAAGTCAAAACATAGTACACAAATCTTCTTTGAACATGAGCTAATGCTTTAGCTTGATTAAAATGGTGTTACACTCAGCAACCTAAGCCTAAAATTCTTCACTTATGATCCATATACAACACACACACTTTTTTTCTTCCTCTCTTCTAGTTGGTTGTAAATTTTGGTGGGCTCTATATCATGCATATAGCTACTTGAATGATCTATATAATAATATATTTATAGACCCATTGAAATAGTCTTGAAGGTTATCTTCCTAATAATCAACCAACTATATGATTAATTAAAATCAATGATTGGAGATTAAAATTTGATTTACCTACCAAAATATTAGATAAAAACATTATTGCATTTCTTACCGCTCCCTCCATTAATTCTGACGTAGGCTTAATTCAAAATTTTGAAGTTAGGGTGACATGGTCATATGGTTAAATAATTTTGTCTTTCAATTTTTTTTATGTGTTTGTGTCTAAGGATCCTCTGCATACATTCACCTTCAGTCCCACACATGATTCCTTAATATACCATTGTACACTAGTTCCCTTGTATTAATATATTCTTTTCTTAGGTACCTTTGAAATCATGCACTTTAATTCAACCTACAACTTTCATGTTGTTACTTTTCTCTTAGCATGCTCAATTTCTTTACAAGAAAATACTTAGTATTCAAAATGATGTAAGATAACTTCTATGCATGAATTCTCTTACATTATGAAGGAAGATAATTTTAGATGTATTAAGGAAGCAATGGCCACCTCATATTCAATTAACTCAAATTATCAAATGCATTATAGTCAATATAATGATAATATATTATACTAAATGTTAAATATGACACTATATGAAAATCAAAATGCTCTAATATCAATGTAAGATCCTTTAAATGAAATTGAGATGATCAATGTTAAGGATTGTTCTAGTTTAATCAAAATGATACAACCTATTTTGATCTCAATTATTTGAATGGTTTAAAATCTTGAGTAAGGAGCAATGTAAAATAATGTTGAATCAAATGCGATATTTTCAATGCAAGGAAGATCAAATGCAAATCTAAAAGTGTGATGTTATTATTTGAATTGATTGGAAAGGATTGCAAAGTAGATTCACATGATGCCAAGTAAAATTTATATTTTGTGATTACATTGATCAATGCAATGAAATCAAATGTAAATTACAAACACAAAACTTGTGTGTTTGTGTTGTGTGTGTGTGTGTGTGTGTGTGTGTGTGTGTGTGTGTGTGTGTGTGTGTGTGTGTGTGTGTGTGTGTGTGTGTGTGTGTGTGTGTGTGTGTGTGTGTGTGTGTGTGTGTGTGTGTGTGTGTGTGTGTGTTTGTGTGTGTGTGTTTGTGTGTGTGTGTTGTGTGTGTGTGTGTGTGTGTGTGTGTGTGTGTGTGTGTGTGTGTGTGTGTGTGTGTGTGTGTGTGTGTGTGTGTGTGTGTGTGTGTGTGTGTGTTTGTGTGTGTGTGTGTGTGTGTGTGTGTGTGTGTGTGTAATTAAGGTTTTGAATATGATGGGAATGAATATTATGGAAAAAAATAACATAATATAAAGTGAAAATTTGGATCTAATGTAATTAAATTTTGAATGTCAACAATATTTGCACATAGTTTGCATTGATAAGTTGTTGACATAAACTACAAGAAGGATGGACAAGTAAACAATGAGTTTACACATGGTCTGAATTGCATAATTATTGTGTCATGTTGACATAAATACTAACACATGTGGAGGACAAATAGATGAATAGATAGGCCTCTCAATAAACTTGATCTGATACCAAACAAAACTTTGGTATTAGATTAATTGATAAAATATCCATTATAAGAGAATAAATTCTTAAATTTTGGGTCAATCAATCAACATAATTTATTTAATAATGTAAGATGCATATATATAGGTTGATGAGATCCTATAAATTAGGATATCACCTAGCCATTCAATACCTTAAATTTCTACCACAAATCTATCTTATAACCACTCTACTTAACATAGGCAAGTTGTTGTAGCAACCCATAACACACTCCCAATATTACAAACTATATTTATAATATTCCACACACATTATTCTCACTTAAAATAATATTAATTAATCACCACTAAAAAATGTGAATATTAACACATATTATCATAAAAAATACATGTGCAAGCAATATAGGTATCGTAACATAGTATAAAGGTCATAAAAAGATGTCATATGTAATAGTGAAACTAGTGGAAAAGATGACCCTAGTATTGGCATGTCCATTAGGAGAGGAAAGTACAGCATTTATATGTCCACATGTAACATGTATATCCTACATAACACTCATGAACTATGAAATTAATGTGTATATGAAAATAATATGTCATGTGATAAATAAAATATGTAAATAGTGTAATCTAAAAATCATATCATGCTCAGGTTCTAATTTTAGATTTTTTGAATATTTTGAATGTTTTTTATTTTCTAATTATTTTATTTTTGTATTTTTGAGGTTTGGAAAAGCTAAAAAATGATTTTATCAATGTGATGATCATGGGAATTTCATGTTTCAAATAGTGTAAGGGTATTTCATCATGGATGGGAGATGCCAACTTTAGGTGTACTTGAATTTGATAGGAAGTCATATGGTGTGCCATATCGATAATGATTAATTATCATATAAATAAATGTAAGATGGGTAAATCTAGATGGATGAGGACTATGTGTGGTATTTTTTATGGTAGGAGGATGTATTTATACCTATGTTTTCTATGGAACATGTTGACTTATTTGCATTGTTAACTAATTATGACTTTAATAGATGATGGCCTTGATGGACCCTATGTAACTCTCTAATGTGATTGACATGGAATAGTTGGTTATCTAGTAGAACCAACTATGTTTCTCTAACTTGGATATATAAATGTATCTTATATATGTGTAACAATTGACATTGTATGATGATATTGAATAGGTGTATCAACTAGTCACAAAAGTGGTGGGGTGAAGGATGATATACCACTATATTTAGAGGGTGATAATACATACACCTATAACTATGAATAAAATGTTGAATTATGTGTAATTTAGGAATTGTTATACTATAGATGGGACTACACAAAGTTATTTCATCCAAGGGTGTCCTAACAACATGTTGAAGACCCTATTACTTTATATAACTAGTAATGGTGTAGTTGATATGGTAGAACCTACCTAAAGAGGAAATAATATGTGTCCCAAGTATTATAATTTTATCCATATAATCCCTTATCTTATTTTTATCTAGCTTATAACTCTTGTCATGTTTACCCAAAGGGGTGGATAAGTGTCATCATGAAAACATTTTCACTTGAATCATTGTTAATCATGACACTATGTATGGGTTGTTCAATGATATAGGCTTGTATGAAGAGTGAATTAAAATATAAATCATCATCAATGATCTTGTTGTCATAAAATGTGAAATGGGACTAGTAATAGAATCTATTGCATGATCATACGTTGTAGGTGGATGATGTATGTTGCATGCATAATGTACCTTTGAAGTGTCATTAGTTTATGTTTCCTCATGTTTAAGAAATGGATCATTGAATATTTTTAAAAAATCATTTACATTATGTTGTGGTTTAGATTCCTCTATAGGGGTTCTCAATTTGATAATGTTTTAATCTATAAGATCATGTATCTTATATCTTATTTTAAAACACTTGTTCATTGGATGTTCTACAATATGGTGATGATCATAATTTACATTATTATCAAAATTCATTACTCTAGGCCTAGTTGGATAAAGTTCTTGTTGAAGGAGTATGATAAGGTTTCACTTGAGTAACTTATTTAGTAGTATATGAGGAGTAGATGCTAATTTTGAAAACTACATCTTTAGTGGAGTTGTTGATTATAATTGGTTTGTAGGTTATGTCATTGCATTGACTATAATATTTGACTCATTATTATTATCATTTGATTTTAACTTATAATTTGGTTTGATTGAAACATCATTGTTGAAGTAGTCATAAGAGTATATGTATATTTGAGTTTATTCAAATCTATGAACTTGACATCTTTTTCCTTCACTGTATGGCATAGATCACCAAATGATTTGAATATCTTAAATATAATTTACTCATGAAGAATTAATATAAATATTTATTTGAATATATATTTTAATTCATTATTGGCCATAAAATTGGTCATATTTCATAGCATGGTCTATTATCGAAGTACATAATCATTGATTGGTTCATAGATCCTTGTGTGACTATATTAATTTGTATGTAAGATAGTTTCTCATCGATGTTGATGAAAAAATGTGCTAGGAAATTGGTATTCCAAGCATTTTAATTCTCTATTGAATTGGAGAGGGGGATCATAAAATTATCATAATGCATAGTCCTTGAGACCTCTTGGAAATAGTTTAGTCAATATTTTATCATTATATTTAGAGTCCAAACATGTTGCATGGAATGATATAAGGTGTTAATCTAGATCACATTTACCTTCATATAATGGTGGCTTGGTAGATATAAATTTTTAGATGCTTAAATTTTTATTTTATATGTTAAACTAGTTTGTACACTTGAAAAATATATCTTAGGGCTCTACCCTTCAATTTGGCATTCCTTATAGCTGAAAGGCTCATATTCACCACATTACTAGGTCTAATTACATATTTATAGTCCAAACTTGATTAATTTAATTATATATATCACTTGTAAGCACATAATGATTAAAATCTAATATATATAATTCATTATCAATTACAAAACTTCATCAGCTTTCCTCCATCCTAGGAAATTTTGTTTAGGGTAGAAAGGTAGCATCGATGTTATTATTCTTGATTCAATGTATGTGTCCTTAACTTATAAACATTTGGTTAACATGACATATAAGTCATATTATTAAAAAACCCTAGTTTGACCTAAGGTTTCCTGATTTCTAAATTGTTGTAATCTTAAAATCAGATTTGAATTTATTCCAAAGGAATCAATCATCTTTAATATGGATACATCTATTACTTATTTCATTGCATAACATATGATGGTTATAATTTCTTGTTATTTCCCATACAATACTAAATCAATAAAATATATAATCAAACTGAGTAACCAAATGGGTCAATATAAAGAGTGTTTTAAAACAAGATCAGAACTTTATATCTCTTTACAACTCTTATTATAATATATTGATCCTATTCTTCTTCCTCTTCCATGCCCTAAAGAGGGTGATAGATATCATCCCCCTAACCAAGTCCATGTTATCCCTTATATAGGGGGTAATGTGACCCATCCTATTATACCTATGCTTCCTCAAACCCCTCAACCTCCCACATCCCCTTTAAATGGTGTGTGTATGGATATTCAATCTGAATCACCTAGGGTTTGTGATTTTGAAACCATAAAAAAAAAATCAAATAATCCTTATTATAAATTCAATGTAAGAGTTACAAAATAATTTAACTTTAAATATTGCATTATTGGAAAATCAGATTATATACCTATAGAGTCCAAAATATGCTAGTGTTAATCATATGTTTGCATTTTCATCTAGTAATGTTAGACCCAACAAGGTTTCATATTAAAATAAGTAGATAAAATTGAATTCATCTACAACCAAATTTTAAAAAATTAAAAAGAAATCTAGTAAGATTCTAACTAAAATCCTAAGATAAATGTTTCATAACAAAGTGATCAAATTATCCCCTATACATCATATAAAGAGATCAAAATACTATTGTGCATATCATATAATGCATGGGAATCATATGAATTATTGTTTTGCCTTGAAGGAAAAAATTAAAAGTATAATCAATAGTGGTGATCCTATAATATATACATTAATCAAGAAACCCACTCATATTATGAGTACCTCTCTTAAAACACAACTTAAAAAAAAATAAGTATGGATACCAAAGGACAATTTAGATAAAAAATAGTTGAAAATATAAAAATTAGAGAAAGAAAAGATTCAAAAAACACAATTATGTGAAGAACAAATGCAGTATGCAAAGATAGAGAAATCAATGTTACAAAAATATCAAGATTGAAAAACCAAAATTACAAAAGGAATAATTACCAAAGGCAATGTTGAAAAAAGAGCAATGGGCACAACAAATGTTTAAAGTAGGATTTTTAACCAAAATATGTTAAAAATCAAGAGACACTTGAAAAATATTAATTTAAAAATATGGTTATAAAGGAAGTAAATACAGTCATTTTCTCAAATCCATACCCTTCCACTATCACTACTCATATAGATGGTAATCAATCTTTAAATGAATAATTCAACAAACTTTATTTTGATCTACTCGATAACTTGCCACATTATCTATTCATACCTACAAGAATTGATACATATAGGTTAAATCCATCACTATAAGAATAAAAATCAAATACAGATAAGGATAAAAAAAAAGATAGCAAGTACAAACTTATCAAATTACATGATACACTTTCTAATTCTACTATGCACACATATGGCACATTTCATTCAATATCTGTTATTCATTTCCCACTTCTCAAAGATTCTCATCCTCATATTGAGATCATTAGATAACTTATGCAATTTATATAAAGATTTTTAAAAAATCAAATATTCAAAAAATATATAAAAACATTCAAATAATTCAAAAATACCAAAAATATTTAGCATTTAACATGTTTTCTAGTTTTTGCATCTATTGTTTACTTTATGTTAGTGTTATCTCCAAATCAGACACCCTAGAAGAGGGTTGTTCAGGCCTCCTCTAGATTTGGACAACATTGGGACATTTCTAGGCCTATGGGTGTGCCTATAAGTGGTAATGAACCTCTAGATTGAAAGGGCTAGCTCCCTGTATTAGCCTTTTTTATGCAATAAAACTATTGAACCAGCTCGTCTGAGTGAAAAGAGTCAAAAGTTTTCATAAATGAAAAGCTTAGTCTAAAATGGTGATACACCAATAATTATTATCCACATGTATGCCCTATACTTATACACAATATAGTATAATATAGTCTATACCTCAATCTCTAGAAGATTCCAAGATAAGTATTTCAATGTAGAGACAAAATGAATGAGATCACACAAGGTAAATAACTAGAAAGATAACCTCTATAGTCTAGAAAAGGGTTACACATGTGAAAAATCTCATACAACTAGAATTCACTCTATGTGACCTATTATATCAACTTTTTTCTCAAGAACATGAAGGACATAGAAAAAAAGGATAAAACATCACTTGGTATCACTCTATGTCTCTTGCATGCCTAGGAAAATGCCCAGAACTTAGAAATAAAATAGACTTATGCTTCTTTGCTCAAAGGTAAGAAAATGGTAAAACATTCTAGTAGGGATTCACCATACTATATATGGATAGATAAACAAGATCCCAAGGGTCCTATTTATATCAAAAGAAGGAGAGTAGAGAGAGCTCTTAAGTGCCAAAATAGAAGCCTCTAGAATGATTTGCCATCGCCATCCTAGTGAAAATAATTTCAACTATTCTCTCAGTAAGTTCGAGTTTGTCCTCTCTTTTATTCACCCTCTTGAAATGACTAGGATTACTACAAAACCAATGGTAAGATGACCCTTTATAAGAAATGGCTTAGATCATTACTACAAACCTTAGATTCTACCTAAAAACTTATGTGTTTTGCACTATATACCCATTCAAGTTTTCTAAATGGTTTTAATTATAAAACCTATAATTCAAGTATGTTGGGTAACCTAATTTTCTCTATCCTTTCTCTTTTGGGTTTTTTAATTGATTCTACTTATAAAAGTTTATAAGCAAAGCTATTTTCAAAACCTGACTTTGCTTTGCTTAAGACCCTTTTGGGTTTTTTGAGTCTTTTTACTCCTTGATTGCTCCTTTAGGTTCTTTAAGGCTCCTTACTTATAAAATTTATAAGTCAAGCCTTTGAAAAATCCTAATTTACACTACAGAGTCATTCAAGTTTTCCCAGTGACTTCACTTCTTGCTTAAAGACTTTGGGAATAAACTTGATGTCTTACGACACGTCACCAAGTTGCACCCTAATGGCTAGTTCTCTACATTAAATTTGATGTCATGTGGCACATCACCAATTTGAATCCCAATGGCTAGTTGGTAACCCTAAAATTGATGTCCTATGGCACATCACCAATTTGAACCCCAATGACTAGTTGGCCACTCTAAATCTGATGTCCTATGGCACGTCACTAATTTAAACCCCAATGGCTAGTTGGCCACCCTAAATTTGATGTCTTATGACACATCATGGGAATCCATTTGGGTCAAGCTTATTGTTTCAATAAATTTTCCTAAAGTAATTCCTTTGAACAATTTGTCTAAAGGAATTCCTTCAAGAATTTTGGCTTCTGGGCAATGACTAGTTTCCTTCGAGAACTTTTCCCAAAGGACACTTAGAAAAGTGTCCCTAAAAAAAGTTCTAAAGGACACCTAGGTAAAGGCAAAAGGTAACTTTAGAAAAATTTAAAGGGAATTTCCAAATTTTTGAAGGGCATTTCCAAAGGAAATGGCCCTTCAAAACTTTTTGAAGGGCATTTCCAAAGACAAAGGGTCCTTCAGGAAAAATATCGAAGGGTTACCTTGGAGAAGATGGGAAAAAGTGCCCTTCAAAAAATTTTCAAGGGACACTTGGTAAAAAAGTGCCCTTCAAATTTTTTTGAAGGGTCACTTAGGAGGAAAGGACAAGGAAAAGTGCCCTTCAAAAAAAATTTGAAGGGACACTTAGAAAAAAAATTGCCCCTCAAAACTTTTCTGAAGGGTCACTTGGACAAAAAGTGCCCTTTGAAAAAGTTTGAAGGGACACTTGGAGGGAAGGAAAGGTAAGCAATTACCTTTGAAATTTTTTTTAAGGGCACTTATAAGAGAAGTGGCCCTTCAAAACTTTTTTTGAAGGGCACCTCAGGGCAAAACAAAGTAGGAAAGGCTAAGGTAAACAAGGCAAAGGGAAAAAATAAATAACAAGAAAGAAGAGCTCGAACCAAGAGAGGCTGAAGGGAAAAGAAAAACAACTAAGAAAGTGACCAAATACATAAAATGAGCAAGGGATAAATGAAAAGAGCCAAAGAGAAACCATAGATTGGTCATGCAAAAAATGGTCAACATTTTAGTGATTTCTAGGGGAGACATGCCCACTATGTCATAAGACCAACCACTTAAATCATTCCATTGGGCATGGAGTCATGTAAATCAAATAAGAGTTGAAATAACAATCTATAGCCAAACACATAAGCTAGAGACACACACACATAATTGACAAAAGGAAAGAAAACACCTAAAAGGGAAACACTATACTCCAAATCACTTAGGGAAAAAAAACAACAAAGTAAACACACCAAAATAAGGTATATACAAGACATGTCCAGCAAGGGTCAAGAGAAAGGATTCAAATGGATTCCATTTTCCAAAATAGGTAACTCTTCTCCATCCATTTTAGATAGCTAAAAGGAGTTTCCTTGCTTGCACTTGTTGATGATGTAAGAACCACTCTACAAAGTATCAAAATTTATATGTTTGCCTAGTTTTTCTCTATCTTCATCCCATTTCAATACCAAGTCACCTTCTTTTAACATTATTTCCCTTGCCCTTGCCCTTTTGTCAAAGGATTTCTTCATGAGAACTTGATGGTGTTTGAAAGTTTTGTGTGCATCATCTCTTGCCTCCTGCAAATGTATTAATTCTATCAATCTAACCTCTATGGGAGTGTTTTCAAGTGATTCCAACTATTTTACAAGTTCCAAAGTAGGGAGATCTTGTGATATGGATAGTCTAACTTCTCTCCCATAGACAAGTACAAAGGGAGAATTACTAATTGACTTCTTGGGAGTGATTATGTCTACCCATAATGCTACCTTTAGATTGCTATGCCATGCTCTTTGATTGGTTTTCAATGTCCTCTTGATGATCTTGATGAGGTTTTTGTTGGTAGACTCATCCCATCCATTACCTTGAGGGTAGTAGTTGGATGAGGTACTCAAATGAACTCCACTCTTTGTTGCCCAATCAAAAAATTTAACACTTATGAAATCAAGTGCATTATCTAATATGATGACATGAGGAGCTCCAAAGCTTGTTACAATTCTATCATAGAACTCCAAGATGGTATTTTCATTTTCTTCCTTCAAATCAATAGCTTCTACCCATATTTTTAAGTATTTTGTAGTAGTTAATATCCATTTGTGTCTAGCACTTGATGGAGGGTTGATCATGCCAATGAAGTCAAGGCCCCATGGCATGAAAGGTTGGTCCACTTGGATAGGATTCAATGGAAGATTAGGAAGATTTTTTTTTCCAACAAAGAAATCACTTGAGGATAAACCTTAGCCCAATGATAATAGTTTTTAAAAAGATTAGGCTAATAGTAACCAGCTCTCATTATTTTTGTAGTTATTGTTCTAGGAGAGAAATGACCACCATCTGCACCACTATGGAACTTTTCTAGTAGTATATCAGATTGGTCATTGTTAATTCATCTTAGCAACACATTTTTCACATCCTTCTTAAAAATAATGACATCCACAAGACAATATGGAATAGCTTGTAGCCAAAAATACCTTCTTTGAGATTTGTTTAAGCCTTTGGGACACTCACCATTTTGAAAAAAACCAATGATGTCTTGTGTCCAACTTTGATTTTGCATTTGATCAGCTAGCTAGTCTTGAACTTGATTTACCAAAGCTTGCTCTTTTTTCTCTTTAAAGTTAGATGCCAAGTTCTCACATAAACATCTTCCTCTTATCATGCTGGTTACCTTGATGTCAATGTCATATTCCATCACTTTTGTGATTCATCTAGTTCTCTTCTCATTAAGATCTTTGCTTAGGAGAAACTTCTTGGTGCTAGGATGGGAGACCATGACATGGATCTTGTTGTGGGAAACCATATGCCTAATTTTTTTTAATCCTCTAATGATGGTTAAAGCTTGTTTATCAACAAAAGAATATCTCACTTCGTTGTCATCTAGGCCTCGGCTAAAGAAAGTAACTGGCTACTCAACATCTTCATCATTATTTTTCATAAGCATATCTAAGATTGTGTTAAGGTTATAAAAAGTATAAATAATGAAATATTTAGTAAAATTCAGATTTAAGAGAGTGGAAGATGTTGTAATTACTTACTTTATTACCTCAAAGTTGCCTTTACCTTCCTTTGTCCAAGTAAAAACTTGGTTCTTTTTTATCATGGCTATGATAGTCTTTACCACAGTTGAAAAATTTGGGATAAACCTCCTTATAAAGTTTATTTTTCCTAAGAAACTTTTCAACCCTTTCTTGTGTTGAGGCAAAGACAAGCCTAAAATAGCTTCAATCCTTTCAGGATCAATAGATAATCCTTCTTTTGAAACAACATGACCCAAATGCTTACCTTCATGGACAACAAAGATGCACTTATTTGGATTAAGGGATATGTCATACTCTATACACTTCTCAAAAACTTGCCTTAGATGTCCCATATGATCAACAACATCGTTTGAAAAAATAGTTATATCATCAAGGTAAACAAGAAAAAACTTATTGATCAAACCTTTGAAAGCCATGTCCATCTCCCTTTGAAATGTAGCTCCATTATTAGATAAACCAAATGACATCTTCTTATAGGAAAAGGTCCCCCACTTGGTGGTGAAGGATATCTTGAATTTATCCTCTTCATTTTCTAATATTTGATTATAACCTAAAAAACCATCAATAAGTGAGAAATGTTGAGAACCTAAAACAACTTGCAAAATTTGTTCCATGGAAGGGAGTCGATAATGATCCTTGAGAGACACTTTGTTTAGATCATGAAAATCCACACAAAGTCTAATTTCTCCATTCTTATTTTGAATCATCACAAGGTTGGATACCCAAGTTGAGTGCTTGATATGAAAGATAATCTTAGACTTAGTCAATTTGGTTAGCTCTTTCTTCATGAGTTCTTCTACCTTGGGGTTGATATGCCTTTACTTTTGTCTTACCAGTTTAGCTCCATGCTCCAACTAAATGGTGTGATGAGATATACTTGGATAAAATCCTTTAAATTCCTTTTAATTCTAGGTGAATATTTCATAAAAATCTTTCAATAATGCAATAAAATCTTGCCTTTTTAGTTGAATAAACCTTGGCAATCTTCAAAAGTTTATCCTTGAAAATCAAAACTTTCTCATAGTTCTCTTTTTTTATTGATATGCTCATTCTTTTATCCTTCTTTTTATAATCCTTATTAAAGACACTCTCCAAGGTAATAAATCCTTTGGTTATTTTATTTGTCTTCATTGTATAATTTTCTCTTCATAATGATCATGTAGCTTATTTTGATTTCTTGAAGAGAAGCCTACCTCATTTTACAAGAAGTGTGTAATGTGTTCATCACTTTCAAACACTTTCCATGACACTTAATTATCTATAATGTAAGGTCTCACAATGATCTTGATATGGGATTTATCCTTCACTTGTTCAACATCAGTAGCTGAGTCAAAACATGCTCCTATTGTAGCCAATCTAGCAATGTGCTTGTTCAAGTCTCTTGGTATGGGATGGATGTTGAAGACATCAAAATATTCAAGTAGATCCCATACCATATGCTTTTAATACTCGAGAAAGGGGTTTTTATCTATAGCTTGAGTTCTTACTTAATGAATGACCAGCTCATTATCTCTATAGACTTTCAAAATCTTGATTCCTCTCTTCTTTGCCCATTGGAGACCATGAACTAAGTCTTCATATTCTACCATGTTGAAAGTGAAGTTTAAGTGAAACCTATAAGAAGATAAGTAATGATTATTTTATGGGGAAACCAACATGACACCAACTCATGTACCTATTTTTCTCCTTGAACCATCAAATAATAATTTCCACATGCCATCAAGCTCATGATCTTCATTTGTGAGTGAAAGAATTGGGATGTTCTCCTCATGCATGTAGTAAAATCCCAAATTAGTTTCCTCAATGAAAGTGTAAAGATAAAGGCCATGTGTCTTAGTGTTGTACTTGTCAAGATATAGGTTAGAAATACCTTCAAGAGGAGATGTTTCACTATTCAGGACAATCTCTTCCTCTTTGGTAATTAGACACTTTTTATTTGTCATTGTCTCCAAGTATGGCTCAATGTGGAACCTTGTTAATGGATAAGTCCTTATGATTACCTTGGTTCCATACCTTGTCTTAAAATATAGAAAAGACCAATCAATAGAAAGGTATTCTCCTATCTTGGCCATAAAGTCCCTAGACAAGCACATAGCAAAGTGTGTTGGAAGGTCCACCACCATAATATCTTGCATGATAGGGAAGCTTGGTAGCCATGTAAAAACACTTTCAGACCTTTGACCAATCTTACCATCCTGGTTAGATTTCCATCTAGCTGTAACATTCCTTTGCTATGTGGCTCATAGTTTTAACACAGCTTATCATCCACTACTTTAAGCATAATAGTAGTGCTTACTCCACTATCCACAATACAATTATAGACCAACTTATCTCCCATAATGAGTGTGAGGTAGAAGGGTGGAGGCTTTCAAATTTATTAGAAGGCTCCAAAATATGAGTTGGAGAATTTGTGAGAGACACACTATGATTCTTTGAAGATTGAGGAGCCACATGTATGCTTGCTAACTATGCTTGCAAAACCTCCTTTTAACCAGGTATATGTAGAAACTCCTAAAGGGATATGCTTGTCTTAGTGCTCTTTAATGAGTCCATAATATTTAGAGATTAAGTATTCACTTTCTCTTGCATTTTTTATGGTAATAAAGGATTTGTAGCCTACTATGTTGCAATCTTGGTAGCCACATTTACATTCTAATTTTGTTGAGGAACATGGCTTATAGAAGGTGCAACACTTTAATTGGCACTTTTTGACCTTCGAAAGGCATCAATTGGAGATATTTGTGCCTCTTGGCCTTCTCCCAATGCTCTCCTCTTGGCCCTTGTATTGTCTATAATTGGCATGCCTTGAGTTAACACAAAATCATCTTTTACTTGAAAATTCATCATTCCCACACTTGGGATACTACCTTTTCTATGAATATCCCTTTGGTTGGGACATGCTTCTTCTATTGTTGTGTAAGGATTAGGTTCCTCTTGTGTAGTCAAATCATATCTGGTTCTTCCATCTTCATGTGTAAACTAACCTTAAGGCTGCCCTTATTGGTCCACATGATCTTCTCCTTGTACTTGATTTACATGAACTAGAAAAACTTTTATAGGAGGAGTAGAATTTGGATTATATGCATTCGGTGACTTGTTGTAACCTTTCTGATTTTATCTTCTCCCTTGATAATTGTATTGGGATGGAGTTTTATATCATTTTTGAGGATAGTATTATGCATTAGGAGGAACACTTTCCTAATATTGAGGTTGCTTGAGCTAAGCTCTCAATGATCTAATTTCTTCATCCTTGTCCATAATATTATTCACCTTCTTGGGAAAGGATCTTGGCTTCACATTGGCATTAGGAACTTGTGACATGCTTGGAATTTCAATCAAATTGTGGGACAATAAAGGCATGTAAACTCTTGGAGGAAGTCTTCTAACCTAAATTAAGTTATTCTCAACCTCAATTGCTAGCTCATATGCACCTAGAAGAGTGAATCCTCCTATTGACTTCAACATAATAGCAACATCAGTACCAATCCCTTTGAGGTATGTTGGGAACACAAAGCTAGGGGGAGGTCTCATGATTAGTGGTAGCCTATACCATGTTCTTTGAAATCACTCAATGAAATCTCCTATGGATTCATTTGGACCTCTTCTTATTACATTTGACTGATGTATTAGGGAAGCATGATCACTCTTATTTTCAAATCTTATCACCAATAAGTCTCCAAAGCCACCAAACTTGTAATGCATCCCCCCTCCAACGTTATATACTAATCAAGTGTTTTGCCTTTAAAAGACACAATAAGCAGCCTAATGGCTATGTTGGCCCTAGTAACATTATGGAAATTACAAAAATTAGAGATGTCTCTAATATGTTAAGATGGGGTAATAGGACCCTCCCCATTGAAACTAGAAATATTTTTGGTAGAATTTAAAGGGATGGGGTCATATACATGAAGCTCTATTGGGTTTTAGGTATTAAAATCAGGGAAGAGTTGATGTCTATCTATATCTCCCCTTTCCCCCATTTCTCTTCTTTTCCTTTGATCCTCCATTTCTTCCTCTTCTTCAACTTCTTCCTCTCCTTAAACTTAATCAACCTCTTCCTCTTCTTCCCCAAAACCTCCTTTCCAAGGATTTATTAGTGCTAGGAGGGGTTTAGGGTGTTGTTTCTCAGGTAGAGCTTTAGCTAAAGGGGCTTGGTCAAAAAATCTTAAGGACCTTATAAGGACCATGTAGGATAATGTATAAAACTTGGTCTAGAACCAGGGATTCACACCATTTTAGAGTCACCAAATGCTAGGTTAGGGGTATTTATACTAGTTTAGACCTATCAAGATTAGCATTCACCTTGACTTAGAAATAATACTTATCCCACTGGGTGTGCCAAAACTATTGTCTCTAAATCTTGCACCCTATAAGAGGGTTATTTAGTGCTCCTCTATATTAGGGCAATATTGGGACATTTTCAAGCCTATGGGTGTGCTTGTAAGTGGAAATTAACCTCTAGGTTGAAAGGGACAGCTCCCTATATTATCCTTTTTTATGCAATAAAATTGTTGAACCAGCTTGTATGAGTGAAAAGAGTTAGAAGTTTGCATAAATGAAAATCCTAGTTTAAAATGGTGATACACTAAGAATTAGTATCCACGTGGATGCCATATAATTATGCATATTATAGTAGAATATAGTCTATACCTCAAGATCTATAATATTCCAACATAAGTATTTCAATGTAGAGACAAAATGAATTAGATCACATAAGGTAAATAACTAGAAAGACAATCTGTATAGTCTAGAAAAGGGTTACACATGTGTAAAATCTTATATAGTTAGAATGCAATCTAAATGACCTATTAGATGAAATATTTGCTCAAGAGAATAAAAGATAGAGAACAAAAAGATAAAACATCACTTGTTGTCACTCTGTGTCTCGTGCATGCCCAAGTAAATGCCCAAAATTTAGAAAGAAAATAAACTTATGCTTCTTTTCTCAAAGGCAAGAAAATGGTAGAACATTCTAGTAGGGATTCACCATACTATCTATGGATGGATAAACAATATCCTAAGGGTCCTATTTATTGTAAAAGAGGGAGAGAGGAGAGCTCTTGGGTGCCAAAATAGAAGCCTCTAGAATATTTTATCATAACCATCCTAGTGAAACTGATTTCAGCTATTCTATCATTCACTTAGAGTTTGTCCTCTTTTATTCACCCTCTTGAAATGACCATGATCACTACAAAACCAATGGTGAGATGACCCTACATAATAAATGGCTCAAATTACTTCTGTAAACCTTAGATTTTTCTTAAAAGATTCCATGTTTTGCACTGCAGCCCCATTCAAGTTTTTTGAATGGTTTTAATTATAAAACCTATAAGTCAAGCATGTTGGGAAACCTGATTTGCACTATACTTACTCTTTTAGGTTTTTAATTTACTTCTACTTATAAAAATTTATAAGAAAAGCTCTTTTGAAAACTTGACTTTGATTTGCTTAAGACCCTTTCAAGTTTTTTGAGTCCTAATCCTTACTTCTCTTTTGGGTTCTTTAAGGCTTCTTACTTATAAAAGTTAAAAGTTAAAAATTTAACAAATATTGATTTTCACTATAGAGTCATTCTTGTTTTCCCAATGACTTCACTTCTTACTTGAAGACTTTGGGCATGAACTTGATGTCTTGTGGTATGTCACCAAGTTACACCCCAATGGTTAGGTCCTTACATTAAATTTCATGTCCTACAACACATCACCAATTTGAACCCTAATGGGTAGTTGGCCACCTTGAAATTGATTTCTTATGGAACATCACCAATTTGAACCCCAACAACTAGTTGACCACCCTAAATTTAACATCTTATGACACATCACTAATTTGAACCCCAACGACTAGTTGGCCACCCTAAATTTGACGTCTTATAGCATGTCATGAGAATCCATTTGGGTTGGGATTATTATTCTAGGCAATTTTCTTGAATTAATTCCTTCAGGCAATTTGTCTGAAAAAAATCCTTCAAGAATTTTGGCTTCTAGGCAATGGCTAGTTTCCTTCAGGAACTTTTCCCCAAGGACACTTGGGAAAGTGTCCTTTAGAAAAGTTCCAAAGGACACCCGCGTAAAGGCACAATGTCCCTTAAAAAAATTACAAAGAGCATTTCCAAAGGAAATGGCCATTTAGAAATTTTTTGAAGGGCATTTCCAAAGGAAATGGCCCTTCAAAACTTTTTTGAAGGGCATTTCCAAAGGAAATGGCCCTTCAAAACTTTTTTGAAGGGAATTTCTAAAGACAAAGGGCCCTTCAGGAAAATTCTTGAAGGGTAACCTTGGAGAAGGGAAAAAGTGCCCTTCAGAAAAATCCAAAGGGACACTTGGGTGAAAATTTCCCTTTGAAATATTTTTTAAGGGTCACTTGGAAGGAAAGGACAAGGCAAAGTGCCCTTTAGAAAACTTTTGAAGGGACACTTAGATGAAAAAGTGCCCTTCAGAACTTTTCTGAAGGGTCACTTGGACAAAAACTACCATTCAAAAAAGTCTGAAGGGACACTTAGGGTGAAGGTAAGGCAAGAAGGGACCTTCAAAAAAGTTCCAAAGGGCACTTAGAAGGGAAGTGGACCTTCAAAACATTTTTTGAAGGGCAATTCAGGGCAAAACAAAGCAAGAAAGGATAAGGCAAACAAGGAAAAGGGAAAAAACAAAGAACAAGGGAGAAGAGCCTAAACCAAGAGAGGCCAAAGGGAAAAGATAAATAACTAAGAAAGTGACCAAACATATAAAATGAGCAAGGGAGAAATGAAAAGAGCCAATGGAAAACATAGACTGGTCATGAAAAAAATGGTCAACAATTAGTAGATAACATATCATTTATATACACATATATGTTTCATGGGTTATTGAGTGTGACAAAAGAATACATTAGACTCATGATATCTCAATCATACATGTTTTGGGCCTTTCCTCTTGCATCATGATACAATACATTAGGGTATCTTGATTTTATATGATCATGATTGACACATGTTATATCATTTTATTATCATTTTCCATTATCTTACTAAGTTTTTTTTATATATTACACATGCATATACTCATGTTTTTATCTTAAATGTTGTATTTGATATGATATTATACATGAAATTTTTATAACACATGCATGTAGGGATTACTATAACATGCTTATGCTAGTTACTTATATCGCATTACATTATCTATCTATATTCACTTGTTTATACTTCTTGTTTATTTCTTTGTCTTTTCTATGGAACATTTAAACATGTTATTTTTATTTATTGACACATATCCCTAAGTGTTTATTATTTATTTTAATGTGTTTATATTTGCATCTATCCTTCACTTGAGTGTGTGGAATTTGAACATGCCCCTTATTTATCATCTCCTTGACCACTTTTTTTTGCATGACATTTGAGTACTCTTACGTGTGTGCTTGATTTTTTGTTGATCTTATTATATTTTAGATATTTACATGATTCATATCATTCATATTAGGTCTTTTTATGTATTCATACTATGAGATTCATTTATATATTTAATTTGACATGAAACTACTATATGTTTCTTTTACTACATGATTCACATAGATATAACATAGTTGTCATATCATTTTGAGATAAGGTCATCGTCACTTTTACAATCCCCTCACCTAAAAATGGGGGGTATATCAGTGGGTGAATGACATAGAATATATGACTCCACATGCATGTAGTTGATAGAATGAGCATAATTTGATTCAATTTACACAATTTACATGATTTAGATATACATTTGGGATGAAATTATATGCATTGGGCATAGATTTAAGACAGATTTTAAAATTAATGATGCATATTATACATATTTTATATATAAAAGTTTAAATTTTGATATATAATTTATCTTAAGACATATTCTAGGTGTATATGCACCAAATTATATATACGATTTCATATTATACACACATTTATGCACCAACTTACCAAGGTACACCATTTGAGATTTATTTATAGCAACAATTGGATCTTCTATATTAGTGTGATTGATATTTTTTGCCCTAAATGGACTTAGCACTATGATTCTATTATTGTGTGTTTTTATGGTTACACCATTTGACTCGAGTGAGATTGGATAGATTGTCTAGATTTCTTGTACTTGAGTTGTGTGATTGAGATTTTGTGTTCTCAATGGACATGGAATAATTCATCCTTATACTAGATTAGGGGCATGATCACCCTCCAATTCCCCTCTTCACATACCAAAGGATTAATTTTGAACCTCTATCTAATGATTTAGCTAAGAATCATCTCTACCAAGACAAACTATTATTGATAATTTTGCCCCACATGTCAAATTGCCACCCTTATCATTCAAAACTTTGCATATCAAGCCAGTTTGTCAAAATATCCATGACTAATAGGCATTTTTGAGGCATTCACTTTGGTTTTCAGAGGATTTTTTGAGAAAATCATTGTAGAGGCTTCTTTGGGTCCAAAAAGGGGCATTTTCATAAAGTTTAAAGGGTTCTACATTCTTTCAAAAAAAGGTCCTTTTTAGTAAGTTAGAAGATGTGAATTCCTTCGACCAAATTGTCTAAAGGAAAAGACCTTTTCAAGAAATATAAAACTCAAATTTTAGGTTCTTTGAAGGGCACATTTTGGAAGGCCGAAGGACATTTTCATTAAGCAAAGCTCATTTTATTTTAACAAATGGTCCTTTACAATTTCTTCGAAGGGACACTTTCTCTATGGAAAAGGTCACTTCAAAGATTTTTGAAGGGAATGAAGGAAAAAAATATTTTGGAGAAGGTCTTTTAATTTTTTTTAAAGGGCAAGTCAACTTTTCTGAAGGTGCATTTATAAAAGTTCTGAAGGGTTATTTTCCTTAGAAAAGGACCATTGATAAAAGCGTGAAGGTCAATTTTAAAAACACAAAGGGACATTTATATAGATTTTGAAGGGACATTCCTTCAGACAATTTTTTTGAAAGAATGTGTTGAACAAAAAATATGAAAGAAAGAGATATTTAAAAATTTGAAGGGTTTATTGAATTGTTTGAAGGGACCATTTCAATTTTTTTGAAGGGTAGGTGGACTTTACAAATAATGTTGAAGGGTCACTCGTAAAAAGTCCAAAGGGGTTGTTCCCTTTAGGAAAGTTCTTTTCAAAGGAAAAATGGGACACTTTTCAAAGTGGAGGACCATGTCAAAAATCCTTAAGGGTAGTTTCTAAAGCCCATAGGGCAATTTATAAGGGTTCTGTTTATGAGAATTCCTTCAGACTTTTTGTTCAAAGGAAATAAACAAAGATAATCTCAAAACAATTAAATGAAGAAAGGAGTGGTTCCAAAATAATTCCTTTGGAATTTTTGTCTGAAGGAAATAGAAAGGAAGTGGACCAATTAAAAAGGATGAAGAGACAAGTCCCACTGACAATTTGTCCACAAGAAAGTGACAAAAGACAAAGAGTCTGAAGATATAATTCCTTTGAAATTTTTGTTTGAAGGAAATAAATGAGGAAAATTCCAAGACAAATAGCCCAAAAAAATGATGAAGGAATACATATAGAGCATACAAAGTCTCCTAAGAAAGATTAGACATGTCTAGGATAAGCAAGAACATGCAAAAATCTAATAGAGTATTATTTTCTCCATTTATAGGAAGATCTATAGTCTAAGACTGTAATAAAGGGGATGCTAAATAATGAATGAAATAATCAAATCATTCAAAGATAGTAGCTACCTTCAGGCATGACTCTTTTAATTCTAAAATAGAGACTCGAATGCATGAAAATATTAAGGAATTTAATGGTGGAGAGATATTTATAATTGATTGGTCAAAGCTTTAGTTGACTATTTGTTGAAGCCATGCTTGTCTCCTAGTCATTTTTTGCATGCAATGATCTAACTTAGCTTCAATTTCAAGCTTTCAACATTTTTAGTAGTTTAGATTTAGATATTGGCATAGCATCATGCATGATGAAGGTTTTGACTCAAACTTGAGCTCACCATTCTTTTCAAATACAAAAGGGTTTTTTTATACAAGACAAAAGACAAGAAGATATTTTTATAAGGATTTTTTATCTTGGCATAATGGAAATTGGACTTGGGCTAAAGTGGGAGTTGATCTCCTCTTCTATTTTCAGTGCCAACCTCTTGGCTATTATATCTTTTTCTATATAAGTTAGCTTTTTAGCCTTGATTTGTATCCTCTTTTTGGCAAGACCATACTCTACAAAAATATGTGTGGTGTAACCTTTTCAGATTAATATAAGGATAGTATTCAAGGTTAAAGGTGATATAATAGTGTGGTTATGTTAGTGATTTGCATATGTGATAGATTTTCTTCCATGTCAAGTCTTGATCCTTACCTAGTTACTAGCTGATCAAATTATGTAGGTCATGTTCTATGTTTACTTTCTTTTGGTTGAAGTTATCTTGGTTGAAGTTATAGTGGATATAAGTGGCTAGTTAGTGCCTTGAATTAGGCATATTCCATCATTTCCCTCAAGCTTTGATCACAAGATAAAACCTTTTCATGAAATATTGATGCATAAGGGTCAATTGGGGTAAAAAATTGTAGTCTTTATATTATCTTATCAGTGTTTTAGGATCCCAAATTGAGTGGATCAAGCAAAATTTAGGTGTATCACCATCATTAGATAAGATTTACATTCAATTTTATTTCTTCCCTTTTCCCTAGTGATTCATAAGATAGAGTAGAGATCCTAATTGGCACACCAAAAGGAGCTAGCCCTCATAATCTAGAGACTCAATCCACTGATTAGGCCACCCATAGCCTAGGATTATTTCCATGTTTTAGCAGATTGTGAAGGCCTAAAACTACCTTCACAAGGGTGTGAGTCTAATTGATAATAGTTTTTGGCATGCTTGATGGGATAGTTTGGAGCTAATCTTGGTGAAATTATAGTCACAACAATATTTTTTATGAAGTATTTGGTGATTCCAAGCTCAAGCAATTACTTCTAATAGTCTTGGCATAGTTTCAAAGTAAGTCTAATTTTATTGCATTATTATGAATGAGTTTTGATGGCTATGTATGAAGAGAATTCCTATGCTATGTTTCCTTATCAACCCTATGATGGATCATGCCAGCCCTATCTAGAGCCATATGAACCTCATTATGAGCTTAATCAGTGTTATCAAAGTTATGATGAACTTTATCAAGTTTCTCATGATATTTATTACCAAGAGCATGACTCTTACCTTCCTTGTGAACCATATCAATCTAATGACCATATTTCACCTTTCCCATATGGATATGATGTTGTATATGAATAGCCTTATCTCCAAGATAGAATGGATGAGATAGAGCTCAAAATACTAGCAAATGAAAGAAAATTTTGTTCAAATTTTCAGTATGAGGAAGTGAATGGTCTTTTTCAAAATGTGCCTAATGATCTAGAAAAGATAAATGAGTTATGTATTTTTGTATTGGAGAAGATTGAGTCTTGGGAGATGTAACAAATTGAGTTGAACCAATTTTATCAAGAGGGTTCTTGTCTTCCTTATCCTCATGAAGTTCTTAATAAGGCTCAATGTATGTCAATGGAGCTTCCTAGTTGGAGTCAAGAGCAAACTCATATGCCTATTTAAGAACTTAAATCTTCTTGTAGTTTTACTTCTTCCTTACTCATCCCTCAAGCTCAAATTTTCCATGAGGACAAGGAGGTTTCAAACTTTGATGAAGTGATGGGTAAGTGGAAGGATTAAAATGTACATGTTTTTAAAAGTTTCTCATTCCCTCTTCTTCAGGATTCCCTAAATGATTCCATCAACCTATAGTACCTAAAATATTATCATGATCAACCTCCCATGCTTCATTTTTCCTCTCAAAAAAATGAATTCCATCACCCTCCCACCATCTCCCTTCTTTAGGAGGAGCCTATTCTCTAGAGGATTGAAAAAGGGCTTGTAGCTACAAGTCAAGTTCTTTTAGAGTGTGAAGAGGATGATTCAAGTGTGTATGAGGAAGATTTTATCATCGATACTTCACTTGAGGTTGTAGTTGAGAATGAGAAGGATGATCTTGATGTGAAGGAACTCTAAGAGGAGTTGGTACAAATTGAAGTCATAAATGAGTTAGAGATACCTCCTATTGGGAAGGGTCAAGATAACTTTCAAGATAATCCTATTCAGATTGATCAAAATGAGGAATAAAAAGATGATTGGTAGTTGTGCCTTGAATATCTATGAGAGATTGAAGAGCTCTGTAGGGTAATGTTACCTATTGAAGAGTGTTTTTATGATAAATTTGATCAAGAATCACCTACTCAAGATCATAATATATATTAGGTTGCCTATTCAAATCTCCTTAAAGAGCTAGATGAACTTGTAGTAGTTGATAATAAGGATGAGGTCACTCAAGGAAAATGCAAAGATGAGATATCACTTGACAAATTTGTAGATGATAAGTAGTATGAAAAGGATCAGCAAGTACTAGATGAATTTGTCTTTGTTGGTGATTAGTTCACTATTGATGACTCATTTGAGGAGATGCTAAGAGAGTTGGTGGGAAATAAAAATGCCTGAATAAAGGTTATGATTAACAAACATCCTACCTTACAATTTGTACCATCTCTTGAAGTGAGTGAATTTATGAATTTCCCTTTTGATCTAGGTGGATCATGCCTTGTCATTATTAGTTAGTTAGTTTTCCTCCAAGTGTTATTCAAGCATAATAGTTTTATTATATTTTGTTCTAAATAAGTTCTTGTTTGCACATCTACTTTTTAGTTAGTTTTTTCTACTTTGTGTATTTCCCTTCTTGTTTTGGTGGATGAAGGTTGTCTTTTCTAGGTTAAAAGAGAATTTGTAGTCATGGACCAGATTTACCATTAGTTTATGAGTTCTAATGTTATGTATATGGTCTAAGTTCTCAAGCAAGTAGGCATGCTTCCCAGTTGAGTCACTAGAATGTTGACAATTTTACTCCATAAGCCAAATTGACACCCTTGTCATTCAAAACTTTGCATATCAGGATAGTTTATCAAAATATACATGACTAACAAGCCTTTTTGAGGCATTAACTTTGGTTTTTAGAGGAGTTTTTGAGAAAAGCATTATGAAAGCTTCTTTGGGTCCAAAAAGGGGCATTTTCATAAAGTTAAAAGGGTTATACATTCTTTCAAAAAAAGGTCCTTTTCATTAAGTTAAAAGATGTGAATTCCTTCAAATAAATTATCTAAAGGAAAGACCTTTTCAAGAAATCAAAAAGTCAAATTCTAGGTTCTCTAAAGGGCACATTTTGGAAGGCTGAAGGACATTTTAATTAAGCAAAGGTCATTTTATTTCAAAAAATGGTCCTTTAAAATTTTATTGAAGGGATACTTTCTCTACAAAAAAGGTCACTTCAAATATTTTGAAAGGGAATGAAGGAAACAATTCTTTCAGAGAAGGTCTTTTCATTTTTTTCAAGGGGCAAGTCAAATTTTCTAAAGGTGAATTTATAAAAGTTTTAAAGGGTCATTTTATTCAAAAAGGGCCATCAACAAAAGCCCAAAGGGTAGTTTTAAAAACCCAAAGGGAAATTTGTATAAAGTTTGAAGGTACATTCCTTTAAATAAATTATCTGAAGGAATGTGTCAGATAAAAAAGTCAAAAGAAAGAGACATTTAAAAATTTGAAGGGTTCATTGAATTGTTTGAAGGGAATATTTCAAGTTTTCTAAAGGGTAGGTAGAATTTACAAAAAATGTCAAAGGGTCACTAGCAAAAATTCAAAAGGGGTTAATTTTTTCTAAAGGAAATAAAAATGAAATGGACCAATCGAAAAGGATGAAAAGACAATTCTCCATGAGAAAGTGACAAAAGACAAAGAGCTCGAAGATATAATTCCTTCATACTTTTTGTGTAAAGGAAATAAATGAGGAAAATTTGAAGACAAATAGCCCAAATTAATGTTGAATGAATACATACATATCATGCAAAGTTGCCTAAGCAAGATTAGATGCATCCAAGATAAGCAAGAACATGCAAAAATCCAATAAAGTATTATTTTATCCATCTATATGAAGATCTAGAGTCCAATACTATAGCAAAGAGGATGTCAAATAGTGAATGAAATGTTAGGTTGTGGAGCTAAAAGCTTCACTAGGATGCAAACATGGAGGAGGTTACTGAGTTACAGGCAACCGACGTCAGTCAGGCCAATCGACGTCGGTCATCTTCAGTGTTCACAATAACTGATGTCGGTTATGGGTCGGCTGAAATTGGTTAGACAGGCACTGACGTCGGTAGCCTGTGTGTGCATGCATTTGCATGCGACTCCCGAACTGGTCTATTTTTGGACGGAGTGTTTTTTTGCATGTGAAAGACTAATTTTAGTCTTGGAGCTGCGGTTCTAATTATTGTAATTAGAAGTCTAATTATTGTTTGTATGGGATCTATTTAAGAGACCCATTTGCATGTATTGTAATTAAGGATAAGGAAGAAATCCTTCCAATTATAAGATCTAGGTTTATAGGTTGTGCAAGACTAGGTTGATCTGTAGGTCATGTAAGATCAGGTTAGATCTACATGGTAAGTAAGATCATTTAATTTTCAAGTTGTTGCAAGTTCATGGGAGATCTACTTGGAGTACTGTGAGTACTTGTGTACTAACAGTAGTGATACTGACTAGTGGAGGTGAACAACAACTCTATGTTTGAGTTGATTGTTGTGACCGTAATTGAGAGAGAGAACTCTTGATCAAGAATTACTGGAAGCCCTAGAGGTGTGGGAAGCCTCATAGGTGTGAGAAGAGTGTGGCATCTTCTTGATTGTATTTTCTTTCTGGATGAGTTGAATACGGGATTGTATTGTCTCTCAAATTCTATGTTGTTTCTGATTTCTTGTTACTTGTTACTTCTGGTTAAATTCCATGTTTAGTTGCTTATACAAGGTAATCAATTGTGCTCCTAATCCTGACAAGTGGTATCAGAGTGAGGTTGTAGGGAGCAGGTTTGTGTTTGATTACAGGTCACTCTCAGGGGTTTTTGATTGAGTGGGAGTATAGCAATGGCAGAAGAAAGTAAGCTAAAAATGGAGGAATTTGAAAGCAAGAATGATCAATTACGGTGTTATAAAAAGAAAGAGCAGGTAAAGAAAGATTGTTGGTTGGTTGAAGATCAGTATGAAGGAAATAAAGAAGCAGGTATTGTTGCACTGGTTGCTCTTAAATGTTCCTTGGATAAAGTAGAATCTTGGTTTATAGATTTTGTTGCCTCTCTCCATGCAGCCCCAAATAGAGTATTTTTCCATGTTAAGGTCCATGGAGACTTTGGAAAGATTTATTTAGGGGTTGGTGAGCCTTGTCAAAGTATTGGCAAAGAGGAAGTGTGGCTAAAATTGCAGATGGCCAACACATGGGTGTTGAAGGATGTCATGCAGGTCCTAGTTCTGAAGATGAGGCTAATTTATTTTAAAAAGTTGGGTGATGAGAGATGCACAGTAACTCTCACAGTGGATGCACTTGAATTATCTTGTGGTAAGAAAGTAGGTATTCTTTATCTACCTACTATATTACTAATTCTTCTTCTATTGCAAAGACATGACTTTGTAGGCTTGGTCACATGAGTAAGAAGGAGATGCATGTTCTTAAGAGGAAGTTAGATGTGTTTGATAGACTTAAGAACTGGAAAGCCTTGGTGTTCATGGAGGAGATGATGGACAGAGATCAGTGGAAGGGACTGAATAACTCTGAGCAAGGCAGTTTGGATAGGGTTTTGATCCAAGGCAAGCTTGCAGGTAAAAAGTCATCACTCATAGGAAAACGTAGTTACCGACGTCGGTCAAGTGGAACCGACGTCGATCAGATAGGTACCAATGTCGATCATGTGTAGATAGGCAAAGTTGGTAATGTTAGGTAGGTGGACACTGATGTTGGTCGGGTGGACACCGGCATCGGTCAGGGAACTGACATCGGCAGTCAGGTCAGTTACAGGGAACTGACATTGATCAGGTGTAGATTGGGAGGTGACTAACATTGGTCACTGATAAAATGACATTTGGGTGGATAGCAAGCTGTCAAGGTGTCTCAAACACCCATGTGGAGGTCTGAAAGGGTTTTTAAACCTCAATTTTGTTATTCCTCTTCTTTATACTGCTTATTGCTCACTGATGGTCAA
Organism: Torreya grandis; assembly: GCA_037957365.1. NCBI lineage: Eukaryota > Viridiplantae > Streptophyta > Pinopsida > Cupressales > Taxaceae > Torreya > Torreya grandis. The sequence goes on from JARHVA010001256.1 coordinate 1,417,133, forward strand.
GAACCAAGAAGTTTTGTAGAGGCAATGCAGGTAAGATCCAAGAAATAGTGGGAGCATGGCATGGATGAGGAATTTGATTCCTTGGTCAAGAATCATATGGTAGTTTAGGTGGAGTTTCCAGTCAGAGAGAAAGCACTGAAAGATGAACAGATTCCCAGGTCTAAGAAGAGAGAATGGACACATGACACGGAAGGCCAGGGTATATGGTCTTGAGAAAGCTACAAGACAATGAAGGTTTAACCATTGTGTTTACTTTACCAAGTTGGATAATATTAGGTACATTATCCTATTACTGTATGTGGTGTGTATGCTTGTTGCAGGGTCACACATGCAGGGAGTTAATGAGCTAAAGGTAAAGTTAGTTCAGAGGTGTGTCATGAGGAATCTGGGAGTAGCAAGATTCTTTGGCATGAGAATGTCTAGAGACATGGAAGGTCATAGGTTGATTTTGTCTCTAAATGATTGTGTGATTAAGGTAGTGGCAAGGTTTGAGATGTAGGATGCAAAACCGGTTAGCACACCTATGGATGGACAGTTAATAGAATAGTGTCCCAATTCACATGATGAGGTTAAGTACATGTGTACTGGACCTGAGGTTGCCCACATAGTGGGAGTTGTTAGCAAGTTTGGAGCCAATCTAGGAAAGAAACACTGGAGTGCACTTCAGTGGATTCTCAGGTATCTGAAAGGGATTAGCAGTAGGGATTCATGTTATGCAGGGTCAGGGACTTCTCTACATGGGTATGTAGATTCAGATGTGGCATGTTACTTGGATGACATGTGATGCACCATAGGATGTGTGGTGGTTAGTCTTTAGGATTGATCTTGAAGAGGGATACAAGCTAGGAAATAGATTAGATGATGTACAGGTATAGGTACAGGTGCAGCTATTTATCTCCAAGTGGGAGATTGTTAGGTTGTGGAGCTGAAAGCTTCACCAAGATGCAAACATGGAGGAGGTTACTGAGTTATAGGAAATCGACATCAGCCAAGCCAACTGACATTAGTCATCTTTAGTGTTCATAGTAACCGATGTCAGTTATGGGTCAGCTGACATTAGTCAAATAGGCACCGACGTCGGCAGCCTGCATGTGCATGCATTTGCATGTGACTCTTGAACTGGTCTATTTTTGGATGGAGTGTTTGTTTGCATGTGAAAGACTTATTTTAGTCTTGGAGCTGTGGTTCTAATTATTGTAATTAGAAGTCTAATTATTGTTTGTATGGGATCTATTTAAGAGACCCATGGGCATGTATTGTAATTAAGGACAAGGAAGAGATCCTTCCAATTGTAAGATCTAGGTTTGCAGGTTGTGCAAGACCAGGTTGATCTACAGGTTGTGCAAGATCAGGTTAGATATACATGGTAAGTAAGATCATTTGATTTACAAGTTGTTGCAAGTTCATGGGAGATCTACTTGGATTTGAGTACTTGTGTACTGGCAGTAGTGATACTGACTGGTGGAGGTGAACAACAACTCTATGTTTGAGTTGATTGTTGTGACTGTAATTGAGAGAGAGAACCCTTGATCAAGAATTACTGGGAGCCCTAGAGGTGTGGGATGCCTCATAGGTGTGAGAAGAGTGTGGCATCTTCTTGATTGTATTTTCTTTCTGGATGAGTTGAATACAAGATTGTATTGTCTCTCAAATTCTATGTTGTTTCTAATTTCTTGTTACTTGTTACTTCTGGTTAAATTCCATGTTTAGTTGCTTATACAAGGTAATCAATTGTGCTCCTAATCCTGACATGAAATAATCAAATCATTCAAAGACATGCAGTTGCCTTTAAATGACTCTTTTAGTTCTAAAACAGAGACTCAAATGCATGAAAGGCTCAAGGAGTTTAACGGTGGAGGGCTATTTATAGTTGATTGGTTAAAGATTTAGTTGACTATTTATTGAATCCATGATTTTATCCTAGTCATATTTACATGCAATGATCCAACTTAGCTTCAAGTTCAAGCTTTCAATGTTTCCAACAATTCAAATTTCGAGATTGGCATAACATCATACATGATGAAGGTTTGACTCAAACTTCAGCTCACCTTTCTTTTCAAAAGCTAAAGGGATTTTTTAAACAAGAAAAAAGACAAGAAGATATTTTTAGAATGCTTTTTTATCTTGGCATAATGGAAATTGGACTTGGGCTAAAGTGGGAGTTGATCTCCTCTTCTATTTTTAGTGCCAACCTCTTGGCTTTTGTATCTTTTTCTATATAAGTTGGATTTTCAATCTTGATTTATATCCTCTTTTTGGAAAGACCATACTCTACCAAAATCTATATTGTATAACATTTTCAAATTAATAGGATAATTTTTAGACTCTAAGGTGCTAGTATGGTGTATTTATGTCAATGATTTGCATATGTGATAGATTTTTATTCCTTGTCAAGTCTTGATTCTTACCTAATTACTAGCTGATCAGATTATGTAAGTCATGTTCTATGTTTAATGTCTTTTGGTTAAAGTTATAGTGGATATAAGTGGCTGGTTAGTGCCTTTAATTAGGCCTATTCCATCATTTTCTTCAAGATTTGATAACAAGATTGAATTTTTTCATGAAATACTGATGCATAGGGGTCAATTGGGGTAAAAAACAATTTAGTCTTTTTACTATCTAATAAGTGTTTTAGGAGCCCAAATTGAGTGGATCAAGAAAAATTTAGGTGTATCACCATCATTAGATAGGATTTCCCTTCAATTTTATTTCTTCCCTTTTCCCCAATGATTCATATCATAGAGTAGAGATCTTAATTGATACACCAAAATGGATATAGCCCTTATAATCTAGAGACTCAATATATTGATTAGGCCACCCACAGCTTAGGATTGTTTCTATGTTTTAGCAAACTATGAAGGCTTAAAACTACCTTCACAAGGGTGTGAGTCTAATTTATAATAAATACCAAAGAGAAACATTGTTGCTTTGACATACAAGTGTGTTCCTTCCTTACTCTCTTTCTTTCAAATAATCTCAAATTATTCAATTTTAGATTATATGTAATAATTACACCTATAACATGCTCTTGGTTTTAGATCATTCACATATAAAAATTCAAATGGGATTAATTAAATAAAAGGTATGTTGTACACACCATGGTATGGTTTATATCCTTTAACCTAGTAATGTCATCCTTATGCATTACTAAATTAAATGGGGGGAAGGGTAGGGGAGAATTTAAATTCTTAAATCTAGGTTTATATGTTAAATTAGTTTTATACATTTGAGAAATACATATTAGTGATCTACCCTTTAGTTTGACCTTCTTTAAAACCAAAATGCTCATATTCACCACCTCATTGGGTATAATTACTTATTACCTAGTCCAACATTGATTACTTTTATTATTTATATCACTTGTAACCATAAAATGCTTAAAATATGATATATATCCTTCACTATTAGTTGCAAAACCTCATTAACTTTCCTCCATCCTAGACAATTATGTTTAGGGTAGGACAATGGCATCAATACTACTATCCCTACTCTAGTGAAACTATCCTTTCCTTACAAACACTCAAATTTGAAAATATTTTGATGTATATAGGTTGGCCTAATAATGTCATCAACCCTTCCATGAGGATTATTTAAAAATAACTAGTATAAATACAAGTAAAATCCAATTCATTTTGACATCTATAAAATACATCAAACAATTACCTCTCAAGCTTAGACATACTAATGAACTTCAAAGTGTTATAACCTAGTCATCCATATTTACATATCAATCATAGAAGCAGTTATACTATAGGCCTAAATCACTCAAAAGATCTCCCATGAGAAATATTTGTCAAGTTACAAAAGATATCATTGCATACACTTGAACATATCATTATACATTATTATTCATATACATACCAACACATAGGTGAAAAATACATAACTCTAAGGCCCTCCTTGTAGTATTGGATATGTAAGCAATGCTCATTGATAGATGGGTCCCTGATGTCAACTCGACATTGTGAGACCACTAACCCATTTTTGGTAAGGTAACCTAACTTAAGGTGGAGATATAAGGTTTTAGCTATGAATAGTGATACAAATCCAATTTGTTAGGTTGTGGAGCTAAAAGCTTCACTGATGCAGACATGGAGAAGGCCATTGGAGGAGTTGCTGGAGTGTCACAGACACCGGCGTCAGTCAGGCTAACCGACATCGGCAGGATAAGGCAGGATAAAAATTGATGTTGGTCAGAGATCAGCCGGCGTCGGTGACCCCTAGGCAGATAGGGACCGATGTCGGTCGCTTGTGTGGTTTGACTATGAGTATATTATGGGCAGTTGGTTGATGAAACATGTGTTTGCATGTTTAGAGCTAATTTTAGACTGAGAGCTGCGGATCTAATTATTGTAATTAGGTGTCTAATTATTATTTGGATGAGATCTATATAATAGACTCATGGTTTTATTATAAATTTGTGCTAGAGAGTAAGAGAGAAATATTATAAGCTCCTTTTGTGTGTGAGGTGAGCAATGGTGTGTTCCTCTTAGTGCCACAGTACCAAGTGTGGGTGTTGGATTGGAGAACAAGCAGGGTTCTTCAGGAGTGTATGATCTTGATCATGAGGTGAGCATGGCTTCTATAGGAGATCTACATGGTAAGTAAGATCATTGATTTGTAGATGTATGTGTGTGCAAGGTCAAGGTTCACAGGTGTACAGAACCAGGTTGATTTACAGGTGCGCAAGATCAGATAGGATAGCAACACAACAGGGAGCAGAATTAGGCAAGATCTACTTGGAGTACAGTGTGTACTCAGATAGAGCAAGAGAGGAAGGCAAGGAAGATCCTTTCATAAGTAAGGTCTATTGAGGTGCAGGTTGTTGTAGGTTTAGGGGAGATCTACTTGAAGTACGTTTGAGTACTTGTGGAGTGCGTGGAGCACTTGTGGAGTGCGTGGAGCACAGGTATAAGGTGAACACCAACTCAGTGTTTGAGTTGGGTGTTGGGACCTAAGAGAGAGAGCTTTGAGGAGAGAGTTACTGTTCACTTGAGGTGTGGAAAGCCTCTGAAGAGGTGGTGGAGAAGAAGTGGCATCTTCTTTATTGTATTCTTTTCTATAAGAGTTTTAATACAAGTTATGTATTATCTCTCATATCATGTGTTATTTTTGGATTCTAGTTACTTGTTGATTCTAGTTAATTCCGCATATTAAGTTGCTTGTATTTGGTAATCAATTGTGTGCTTTCGGTGTTTCATATCCCAACACGTGGTATTAGAGCAAAGGTTGTAAGAAGCGGTTTTGTGTTTGGTTACAGGTTACTCTCAGGGATTTCTGATCGAGTGGGAGTAGAGCAATGGTAGATCAAAGTAATCTAAGAATGGAGAAGTTGAAAAGCACAAATGGTCACCAACAGTCATATGGAAAGAAAGAGTAGGTAAAAGAAAATTGTTGGTTTGTGGAAGATCAGCATGAAGGAATTGAAGAAGCAGATGTTGCAGGGGATGTGGCACAGGATGCTCTAGGATGTTTCTTGGATAAAGTTGATTCTTGGATAACAGATTCGGTTGCCTCTTTCCATTATCCCCAGGTACAGGACCTAGTGAGCCTTGCCAAAGAATAGGCAAAGGGGAAGTGAAGCTGAAATTGTAGGCGGCCAACACATGGGTGTTGAAGGAGGTCATGCAGGTCCCAGGTTTGGAGATATGGCTAATTTCTTCAAAAAGGTTGGGTGATGAGAGATGAATGAGAACTCTCATAGTGGATACACTTGAATTAGCTGGTGGTAAGAAAACAGGTACTCTTTATCTACTTTTTTATATTATTAATTCTTATTTTGTTGTGGAGTCGTGGCTTCGTAGGCTTGGTCACATGAGCAGGAAGGAGATGCATGTTCTTAAGCAGAAGATAGATATATTTGATAGGCTTAAGAAATGGAAAGCCTTGGTGTTCTTGGAGGAGATGGTGAATAGAGACTAGTGGATGGGGTTGGATACTTTTGAGCAGGGCAGTTTGGACATGGGGATTGATTCAAAGGAGCTCGCGAGTAAAAAGTCATCACTTACAGAAAACAAAGGTATCGGCATCGGCAGGAAAACCAATGTCAATAGTAGGTAAGACCAACATCAGTCATAAGGACCGACATCAGTAGTAGGATGACACCAATGTCAGCATGGTTGGTAGTCAAGATAGGCACAGGAACCGATGTCAGTTAGATACAGACTATGTGGTGGCTGAGGTCGGTCACTGTAACGAATTTTGGGTGGACAGCAAGCTGTCAAGGAGTCTCAAACACCCATACGGAGGATTGAAGATGTAAGTAGGCCTCAAATTCATTGTTCCTCTTCTTTATACTAGTTGCTGACTGTAGAGCAAGAAGGATCCAAGAAATAGTGGGAGCGTGGCATGGAGAAATTGCAGAACCAGATGGGAGATTTGGTAGGGTTGCCAGCTGGTATGTTAACACTACAAGATGAATGGATTCCTTAGTTGAAGAATAGAGAGAATGGACATGTGAGATGGAAGGCTAGGTCATATGGTCTTGAGGAGCTATAGGACAGTGGTACAGGGTTTGACAGGTGGAGGACGAAGCATGGCTTCAGTCAATGTCAGGTAACTACTGTGGTTTGCCTTACCAGGGGGATGATGAGTCATGACATCATTCTATTACTATATGTGGACTATATGTTTGCTACCAGGGTTTGTACATATAGGGTTTTACTGAGCTAAGGGGTAAGATTAGTTTAGTGGTTTGCTATGAAGAATTTGGAGCAGCAAAATTCTTCGACATGGGGGACATGGGAGATCACAGGTTGATTTTGTCTCTAGTGGGAGCTGATGTGAATCAGGTGTTGGCGAGGTTCATTACGTAGGATGCAGAATCAGAGCACACTAAGGGCTAGATAGTTCAGTGTCCAAAATCACATGAGGTCTAGTATAGACCTGAGTTTGCCCAAGCAGTGGGTGTTGTCAGAGAGTTAGGAGCCAATTCAGAGAAGTGGATTCTCAGGTATTTGAGAGGGACCAGCAATAGGGATTCATGTTATTTAGGGTCAGGACTTCACTACATGTGTTTGTAGATGCGGATGCGATAGGTTACTTGGATGATACGAGGTACAACACAGGTTGTGTGGTGGGTGGTCTTTAGGATTCATCTTGAAGAGGGATACAAGCCAGGAAATAGATTAGATGGGGTACAAGTACAGTGCAACTGTTTATCTCCAAGTGGGAGATTGTTAGGTTGTGGAGCTAAAAGCTTCACTAATGCAAACATGGAGAAGGCCATTGGAGGAGTTGCTAGAGTGTCACAGACACTGGCGTCGGGCCAACCAATGTCGGTAGGATAAGGCAGGATAGAAACTGACATCAGTCAAAGATCGGCTAGCGTCGGTGACCCCCAGGCAGACAGGGACCGACGTTGGTCACCTATGTGGTTCGACTGTGAGTATATTATGGGCAGTTGGTTGATGAACCATGTGTTTGCATGTTTAGAGCTAATTTTAGACTGAGAGCTGTGGATCTAATTATTGTAATTAGGTGTCTAATTATTGTTTGGATGAGATCTATATAATAGACTCATGGTTGTATTGTAAATTTGTGCTACAGAGTAAGAGAGCAATATTATAAGCTCCTTTTGTGTGTGAGGTGAGCAACAGTGTGTTCCTCCTAGTGCCACAGTACCAAGTGTGGGTGTTGGATTGGAGAACAAGCAGGGTTCTTTAGGAGTGTATGATCTTGATCATCAGGTGAGCATGGCTTCTATAGGAGATCTACATGGTAAGTAAGATCATTGATTTGCAGATGTATGTGTGTGCAAGGTCAAGGTTCACAGGTGTGCAGAACCAGGTTGATTTGCAGGTGTGCAAGATCAGATAGGATAGCAACACAATAGGGAGTAGAATCAGGCAAGATCTACTTGGAGTACAGTGTGTACTTAGATAGAGCAAGAGAGGAAGGCAAGGAAGATCCTTTCATAAGTAAGGTCTATTGAGGTGCAGGTTGTTGCAGGTTCAGGGGAGATCTACTTGAAGTACATTTGCATACTTGTGGAGTGCGTGGAGCACTTGTGGAGTGTGTGGAGTACTTGTGGAGTGTGTGGAGCACAGGTATAAGGTGAACACCAACTTAGTGTTGTAGTTGGGTGTTGGGACCTAAGAGAGAGATCTTTGAGGAGAGAGTTACTATTCACTTGAGGTGTGGGAAGCCTCTGAAGAGGTGGTGGAGAAGAAGTGGCATCTTCTTTATTGTATTCTTTTCTGTAAGAGTTTAAATACAAGTTGTGTATTGTCTCTCATATCATGTGTTATTTCTGGATTCTAGTTACTTGTGGATTCTGGTTAATTTCGCATATTAAGTTGCTTGTATTTGGTAATCAATTGTGTGCTTCCAGTGTTTCATATCCCAACACAATTGGCAAGATCCAAATACATCAAATGAAAGGTGATAAAAACCCATAAAAACTTGAGTCATTACATATTGATATAATAAACATTATATACATGATAGTTTCATCAAGATTTGGATAGTAGCATCAACATAAATATCCATGAAGTTATAAATAATATTTATAGAATCTGGTGATTGATTCATGAACATCAAATAATCTATTCCCACACCTTTACATCTCAGATCTATTTATGCTTCATTACATAAGATAAGCATTTTTTATTCTTAATTATTTTGTAAACAAAATACTATTTGGCATTGTACTTTCAATATTTACTACTTTACATAATTTGGTATTGAAATTAAATGTCATAAACTAAATTATTTTATTGGTATATTTTTAGGGATAGTTGTATCTAATTTTGAGTATCTTATTCCTCCTAACCCTTAATCCCAAAAAGATTCAAATAAAATATTTTCAGTAAAGGATTGGTTTAATTCTCAGGGGCTATGCATTATGGAGCAAGATATGTAAATCCATGGAATTACTATCTCTCAATGCACCACAATCTAACTGCAACACATTGGCATGCAAAACTATAATAGTATACTCAAGGTAAAATGCAATAAATGAGGTTGGTGATGTAACATGCATAGTAATTATGTGAAGGGTAAAGGTTTATTATGTATTAATAAGTATCTATATCTATAAGAGTCTACATGTTTCCCCAAAAAATTGTGTGGATGTTACATAGGTCATTAGATGTGTAGGCATAGGGATAGTATTAGTAATAGAAGTTTTAACACCTGATGTCAAAGCTTGGTTCATATTTTTATTTTCATTTATTACTATATATAACATTGTATCAATATGATGTGGATTCATGTGAAGATATTTAGTGAATTCTTGATCATCCATGGCATCTAGTTAGTCTTTAGTAGTTGCCTTATGAGTATTATTAGTCTTGACATTCATGATAATTCCATTATTAGGGTGGATAGTATGTAATATATAATCCATAGTAGGATGAACAAATGAGGTCATACATGCCCTTTGGTATCCATTGGTAACAAAGTGCATCCCAAATTAGATGTTACAATAATAGGATTGAAGGAAGGATTGTGATTCTTCATTGGTAATTTTTGCCTTATTAGTGTATTTAGATTTGGTCCTTGTTACCATTTGCTTACATAATTGATCCATATAATATATATTATCCATGTAAAACAATGTGAAAATAATAACTTATTTATTTGTGTTATCCAATTATGTCCACTCAATATGGCCATGGTTAATAAGTACTATTAGGAAATAAAAAGAAATCAAATCTATAAAAAAATCTCTAAGGTAATCTAAAACCCTAAAAAGATGAAACCTAATAAATACCTATGACCAAGTATGAAAATATTATTTGTGTATGTAAATTAAAAAAAAAAGATCATGAATCCTTAGGACTATTTTTTTAATTTTTTATATGGAAATTAAAAATAATATTTTGAAACTCTAAAACAAAAACTATGAAACCTCGAAGGATGAAACTCTAAACGATACCTATTTTTTTCACTATTTGGTATGTGTACTAGTTGAAAAATATGTTTTATATCTAATTTGGATTAATAAAATCAATACTAAACCTATTAGGATAGAAAAAAATAATTCAAATTTATCAAATATGGCATTCAACCATACATATAAATGTAAAATATTGAGATTGATTGATCAGATTTAACAAGTGGCATATGTTAAATATAGTAAGTATAATAAAGGGATGAGTTATTAGATTTTATGGGTGATTGTATAACTATGACTATATTTTAAAAGTTTAAATTAGACTAAAGCATGTTTATTATTCTTTTGGTTCATGAACTGTGATTTTATTTGTATAGGGTTAGTTCCATCAAATTGGGTCAATAACATCAATCGGTACTGACATGTTAGTTGGTACTAACCTCTATATAAATACAATAATGTGACTATATAGTCACCTACACCTATATTTATTTGATCTATATTTGAAATCCTAATCTTTGATGATGCCAAAAAATCATTAAATTAGTCTTCTTCACATTAAAGCCCAGTGTGCTTGTGAGGGATAGAAACCTACAAAACTGGAGAAAGTTTAATGGGCTAAGTTGACCCCATTCACCCCCATTTGATGATTTTATATTTCCTATGTATTTGATATTATAAAGATATAAATCAATCCACATAGAATTTTCCCACCTATTTTAATTGTGCAGTTGTGCTCCTTTATTATATGTATGCAGCTAATGATTTGGATTTAATAATTGAAATGTTTTCTTTGACTTGGATTTAGTGTGCTTATAACTTAGCTTGTGACTAATCCTAGTGATAAGTTTACAATTTAAGAATAATGGGGTAGATTTTATCAAGGTGAAATATTGTATATATGTGTACCAAATAAGTGAAAAGTACCTTTTGAATGAGACCTTGATTTGTTTATATATGGTCCCAATTGAGTAATTTATCATGTCATTAATATGATATAAAAATAGATTGACCCTGAGGAGATATTTTATGTTTATAAATAGTCATTGTTTGGACAAGGTCAATATTGAATAGATCACGTTAGTATCAACCAACTATACTAACTAAATATAGTGGAACTTACATATGTACAAACTAATTAAAATGAGAGTTAGGGGATGTCTATGCAAGATATCTAGCAGGTTTGAAATAGACATTGAGGTTCATGTAGGTGTGTAACAATAGAACAGAAGGGTTGATTCATAAGATAAAAATTAAAGTGTAAGAGAATGGTGGATTAAGATCTTTTTTATGCACTCAATTTATGTGTGGTAAATGTGCGTCAAGTTTATAATTGTCAAGTACCAAAGACTATATTTTAATATCTATATAAATGAGAGGAAAAATTAAATATTATGTCCAAAAAATCATAAAAGTATAGGTGGAACCCTAATATGCATAACATAGGCAACCTACCCCATGTCATGATTCCAACTTATTTAATATATCCCTTATCAACTTTGTCAATGGTCGAGTCTATAATTTTCTAAAATTTCTTAGATCATAAAATGGTTTCTTAGTTTTATTAGACTTGTTTTTTGAATTGACTTATATAATTGTGACATTGTCTGAAAATGTATGAATAATAAAAAATTTATGTGTTTTTATTTCATCCCTTAGTCAAATTTTAAAAGTTTCATTGTCTATTTTAGCACGTTTCAAATTTATTTTTATGGTCTTATTTATTTTATATAGTTATATTTGTATTATTTAATAATTTTAATGGTTTGTGCATAGTTTAGGGCACTAAATCTCTACAATAATATGAATTAAACACATAAAACCAAAGGGAAAACAAGAGAGGCACTCCAAATAGTAATAAAATGGATCAATCACATAAATAAAATATAAGAAACTAAGCACATAAAGGTATACACTATACAATATATGTGATCTCGTGAAAGCTCAATATGATAAAGGAAATCATAAAATATAGAACCTGAATAATTGCTAAGAAATCTCCCCAAAATAATCCTAGAGTATGTAGAAGAGGGTCCCCAACTAACTATAAATTTATGATCATATGTATAAACCTATATATCTTACATCTATCTCAATAAATAATGCCATTAGTAACAAGTGCATAAAAATGTAACCTCTATTAATATATGAATAATCATGGACACACATGGCTCATAAGAAACATATAAGGCACATCAACAAGCATGTAAATATATAACAAGGATAAATGTATCAAAAATGACAGAGAGTGTTCAATTTCTAAAATAAGAGCTTTATTAGCGAAGCTAACAAATAATGATAGAATTTATATGATAATCACCATAAGATATGAAAGGTGAAGCAACAAGACCACATGTAGCATGTGTAGGATGAGATCAAACCAATAACATGCCATCATCATAGTGATTTATAATATTATTTTATTTATAACTAATGTATTTCATACATTAATTTTATTTATAAATTTTTGTTTGTTTCGGAGATAATTTCAAGCTTATTGGGAATTATTTATGCATTTGTATATGATGCACCATATTTTTAAGTATCCATTTAATGCTTTTTATGGTTCTCTTTTATGAAATTCTTTGACCTTCAATTTCACTTTTGAAATTTTTGTATCCATTTGAATAAATTGGACTTCAATGTCCTAATTTTTAGCATTAAGGTGTAATATAATATATTTTATATTTGATGTATCCATGGTATGGCAAACAAATAATTATATGACCCAATAATTGGCACCACATAAAATAGAGTCTGAATTATATTTTGTACCTCTATAATATGAATAACCATACAATGAATGGGTTCCATTTCAACACCATCATATACTATGATAAGCATAAAAGGAAAAAGCCAAGTCATCCAAGCTACACCTAAGGCTATACATAAAAATTTTAGTACATATATTCAAGTTGAAACCATTATGCCATTTTTCTCTTTGTCATCTATATATGTGTATATAAATATTGGTCCATCATACAAACTATATGTGGTATATCCTCTTCTTTAGACACTATTTGACTCAATTTATCCATTAAAACCATCAAGTGGATTTTTTTTTGTTGCACAGGAATATTTTTTTTAATTTTATATGTCTACCATATGAACCTTAATATCATCCCCTTGATGCTCATTGTGAGTATATTTTTTAGTTTTCATACTTGAATTTATATCTTGAATATTTTGTTTCAAAATGATACATTTATGGGTAGTGTGCCCTTGAGGTCTATGAAAATTAAAGTATGCATTGGCATCAACATTTTTAGGAAAGAGCTTGGATGGAACCATCTCTACTATGATGGAAAGTAATCATATTGTAGTCAAGTAATATCTTCAATATATTTTAAGGAATTTCACTTAATTTTGTAAATGTATTATACTCTTTTTGAGGTAACACAATCTTCTTATATTATTAACTTAATGTTTCTATATAACATTGACCATTTTTGTATCATATTTATTAGGATCTTATGGTTATTATTGAAAACATTTAAACTTGGTTTGTTTTGAATTTTTGAACTATGTGGATCACATGTCTCATATGTAATAATTTTTTCCTATAGAATTTTGATCTCAAAGTGTGTAATGGCATATCAAATCTCATCAAAATATTGATAATAATTGAATGTTCCTTATCTTTAATAATTAATATTAAACTATTTCTAAAAAATTCTTTGAATCTCACTATATAGAAACTAATAATCCATCTTGGTTATCTTGGTCTTGAATCAAAGCACATGATAATAATGCATTCAGTGGACACTTTTCTAAGTTGAGATAATTCTACAAGTATAAAGTTTTTGTAAAAATATTATTTTGAAAGCCAATAAATAATCAACTAGATGTCTAAATGAATGTATACAACCACATGGAAATCATAAAACTTATTAAGATCTTATTCCCTCAATCTTCTTGGAAATAACTTAGTTAAAATGTTATCATCATGAGAAATGTCTAAGAAACAAGTGTAAAATTATCTAATATGGTGAGAAGGGTCTCCTTTTCTATTATACAATGAAAATTTAGGATCGATAAAACTAATTGGAAGTTGAAAATCACACAAATCTTGCATTATAATTATTATTTTCAAATTTTTATATGGAATGGAAGTGGAAGAATAAATTAATATAGAATAAATTAAAGGGATATTAGAAAAATTAAGAAGAATGCAAAAATTCATAGATGTTTGGATGAGATAAATAATAGCGACAAGTTGAGATATTTGAAAAGCTTGATAGGACACAACATCATTTTGAGAATCTAAAGGAACAAAAGAGTGAGAAGGAAGAGAAGCAATGGAATAATTATGAGAATTTGGAAACATGGAAATTTGAGAAGAAGGAATGAGTGGATTCAATAGTAAATATTGAGGTATATATAGAAATAAAATTGTTTATATTAATTCTTAATATAATCAATGGGTTCGTCTCTATTTTGGTCTTCTACCTCAGCCTCGTAGACAAAATAATTATCATATTCATTCCAATAGTCATCTTTAGAGGTTTTATAATTCACATTATTATCACCATTGGAATGAAAATAATAAGAATTTATATCTACATATAAACAATCATACACATCATCCCTTATAGTGCATGTTTTGTTATGTTATACAAAGGAATCAATAACTTATTTTGTGTATATAATTCTAAGTTCATATTTCTCTAGCTTACTTTTTTGAGGCTAACACTTCTTCCCTTAATTATTGACTCTTTCATGTCAAATTTTTTAATGTCATAATCATGAGAAATTATACAAATAAAACCAATGCCCAACAAATTCATATCTTTTGCATAGTCATTTAGTCTTACTAGGTTGAAAATAAGTTTCCCTAAAATGTCATCAATGTTATCCTCACTATTATTATTATTATTATTATTATTATTATTATTATTATTATTAGTATTATCATTATCATCATCATCATTATCATCATCATTATCATCATCATCATCATTATCATCATCATCATCATTATCATTATCATTATCATTATCATTATCATTATCATTATCATTATCATTATCATTATCATTATCATTATTATTATTATTATTATTATTATTATTATTATTATTATTATTATTATTATTATTATTATTATTATTATTATTATTATCATCATCATCATCATCATCATCATCATCATCATCATCATCATCTTTTACTAATTATATAAATACATGATATTCATGGAAGCATTTGAAACATCTTTAAAAGTTACATTTAAATGATAATCCATCGTTAGTGCACGAGGGTGTAAATAAACTACAAAGAAATTAAGATGAAATATATATAACACAAACCAATGCAAAACCTACATAAAAGCAACACTATTAAGAATTAAGATCCAATCCTAATTCACCCAATACTGTACCACTCATATCCTAAGTATAACTAAGATTGGATTTATACATTATTGTAAATTTTTTAATTTTTTGAAGATAAATTTAGCAACACTATTCCTATGATTCTAGGCTATGAAGACCTCGCTCATTCTATGGATCAACAAGAAATTATTATATTTATTTAAAACATAATAAACTCACGAAACCTTGTGAAACCTTAAAAATGGAATAATCATTGAGTGACTTGTGTTGATCATACCCATAATCTTAGACAAGTTGTAAACTAACACTTAATGTAGTTCAATAATAATTCAAATATTCAATCAATAATCCTTATTTTCTAACTGAGAGGATCATCCTATAATAATTCAATAAAAATGCATGAAATAACAAAATTACAAAATGAACAGAAGCACTAAATAGATTATATTTATCACTAAACACTTCAAGAGGGCAACCTCCTTTGAGAAAGATCAATACAAATAATTCATGGATGCCTTCAATGGCCTCAACACTTACTTATATATGAATTCTAATCTAAACAGCTAATACTTCCCATAAATGTGGGATAAAAAAATGCTCATAGGATGACTTACAAAGCATATGCATCCATAACAACTACTAAACTAACAAAGTAAAGATAAGAGATATCATGGGTTCATAACATCCCCTCCCTCTTAGAAAACACTTTGTACTCAAAGCTTTAGATGTGAGAATTGGTGTTGAATATTAAATAGTGGTTCCCATGTTGCATCCTTTGGATGCATTTTATGCCAATAAATTAAAATCTTGGTGATATAACGAGAGAAAAGTTGGAATGTGAACCTATCCAAGATTACCTTTAGCTCAAGAAGAATGGATCCTTCATTATCAAGTTCAAGTAAAATAGTATGTATTCTAGTGTTTGTGCCAAGAAAATTATTTAGACAAGAGACATGAAATATAGGGTGAACTTGAGAAGAAGGTGGGAGCTCCACATTATAAGCAACCAACCCAATCTTCTGAAGAACTTTATAGGGCCCATAAAACTTGGGTGATATCTTATGACACCCTTTGATTTTTAGGGAAGATTACTTGTAGGGTTTTAGGCGAAGAAAAACTATATCACCTATTTGAAAAGTGCACTTAGAATGGTGTTGATCTACCTATTGATTCATTCAATTTTGTGTCATATGAATATTTTCCTATAGGGTACTATGGATTTGATCTCGAGTTCAGAGGATTTTATCGACTGCTTGAACTGATGAACTATTGAGGTTATATAGAAGGAATACTGGTGGTGCTTGATCATAGACTGCTTTATATAGAGTTATTTTTTTTTAAGTGTGATAAGATGTATTATACCACCATTTGATGAGATGGAGCCACTTTTCCTACTGATGTTGTTGTTCTAAGGTGAATCAACAGAGGAAAATTTCTAAGCATTTGTTAATAATTTTAGTCTGGCCATCCAATTGTGGATGATACCCAGAACTCATATTCAACTGAGTATCAATCCATTGAAATAGTTCTATCCAAAAATGGTTGGTAAAAGTTACATCATGATCTAAGACAATGGATGAAGGAATGCCATGAAGATATAAAATATGGTCCAACAAAATTTATGCAACTGTGGAGGTAGTACAGGGGTGGTTGAGGGCACAAAAATAACTATATTTGGAGAGGTGATCAACCACAACCAAGATCACTATTTTACCTCTAAATTTAGGGAGCCTCTCAATGAAAACCATAGAAATATTTGTCCAAATATTGGTAGGGATGGGCAAGGTTTTGAGTAACCTAGGAATGAGTGTTGTTTCACCCTTGTTACATTGGCATGTATCACATTCAGCCACCATTTATTGAATTGCATTTTTCATTTCCTTCCAAAAGAAGTTACATTGTGCCCACTCATAAGTTTTTATAAAACCTAAGTACCCTATAGAGGGAGAAGCATGGAGTTCATAGAATATAGCTTGTTGTAGATCTATGTTTTGGAGAAGCACCAGATGGTCCTTATATCATAAAGAAGCACCATCCTAAGACTAATGTGGTATAACTAAGGGGTTATTTGCCAAATATTGAATGATTTGAGATAATGAGGAGTCATTGACATACCCTTTTTGTACAGTGTCCAACCAATGTAGAATAGGCATGAAAATAATTGAAAGGGAAACTTGATCCATAAATGTGTGAGATAGAGCATTAGCCACAATATTATCTTTACCCTTCTTATAAGTTATCTCATAGTCATAACACATGAGTTTGTTGACCCAATTTTGTTGTGACGGGGTAGATGACCATTGTTCTAAGAAATATTTTAGACTTTGGTGATTAGTTTTGATGTAAAAATTATTACCCTATAGGTATGGTCTCCACTTCTATACTGCATATAAAATGGTCATCATTTCTTCCTCATAATTAGAGAGCACTAAATTCTTGTCGAGAAGGGATTTTATGGTGAATGTAATGGGGCATCCTTCTTGGATGAGAACATCACCCAATATATTACTATAAGCATCACTCTTGATAGTGAAAGTCTTGGAAAATTTTGGCATAGCTAGAATAGGTGTAGTACACATAGCTTATTTTAATGCTTCAAATGCACACTCAATAACTTGTGTCCAAATAAAAGCACCCTTTTTCAAAATGGATATCAATGGAGCTATAATATTCTCATAATCTCTGAGAAAGTTGTGATAGTGTATAGTGAGCCCTTAAAAACCATAGAGACTCTTAAGTGTCTGAGGATGCAGTGAATTTGTCATAGCAACTATTTTTTAAGATCCACCTGAACCCCTTAGGTTGAAACAATATGCCTAAGATAATCCACTTTATCCTATCCAAAAGTACATTTGGACTATTTTGCACAAATATGATGGTCAAAGAGAAATTGTAGTGTGAGATCTAGTTGTTGGAGATGCTTAGACCATGTTTTACTATAGATGAGGATATCATCGAAGAAACTAGAATGAATTTTTATAAGTGGAGCCAGAATATTTTATTCATCAATGCATATAATGTTGAAGGAGCATTAGTGAGGCCAAAGGGAATGACCAAGAACTCATAGTGTCCATCATGTATGTGAAAAGATATCTTAAGGATATCATCCTCATGAAGCTAAATCTGGTAATATCCAAAGTAGAGATCTAATTTGGAGAAAAAATGAGCATCATGAAGCTCATCAATAATAGGGATAGGGAGCTTATCCTTGATTTTGAGGTGATTAAGTGCATGAAAATCAATGCAGAGATGTCACGACCAATATTTTTTCTAGACAAAGAGAACTAGGGAAGAATATGGACTAGTAATGGGGTGAATAATGCCTTGTTGTAGTAGGTCTTGAATGAGCATATTAATATTGATCTTTTACTAAAATGGGTAGTGATAAGGCATGATGTTGGGAGGAACACTTCTCAAAAGGACCTGAATACAATGGTCTTTTGGTCATGAAGATGGCAATCCTACTCATTTGGAAAAGACACATGTATATCATTGTAGAATGGTTTGTAGGTTAGAAGGAATAGTAGCAACTATTGATGGTTATATTTGAATGGAATGTAGCTAAGTAATGACATCATGTGAATTATTCTTAATAATATTTTCCATATGATGTGAACTTATGATGCTAAGAGATCTAGGTTGTAATCCTTTCAATGTGTGTTTTTTCCCATTATCTAAAAATTGCATCTAGAGTTTAGCCAAATCCCATAAGATGGGTCCAAGTGTGCATAATCACTAGGCCACCAAAAAGACATCACATATACCTAAGGGTAAGGCAAACATGTTGGAGTGTAATTTATAATATCAAATAGAGATACACATATTGTGACACTTCCCTTTGCAAGGTAATGTGTGCCCATTGGCAATCATGACTTCAAAGTTGGAGCAAGGATGGATAAAAAAATTAACCTATTTGGTGATATGAGGGTCAATGATGTTATGAGTGTTACCTAAATCAATGAGTATTATGAGAGGGAGATTTTTGAAGTAACCCCTGACCTACAAGGTTTGTGGGGTAGTGACTCTAGCTAAGGCATGGAGATAGATCTCTAGTTGGTCTTCTTGAGAAGTAGGTTCCATAATCAGTTGAGCTTCTTCTAGATAATTTGTTATATCTTGAACATCTTCCCAATCTTTAGGTTTAGGTAGAGACTTCACATATAATAGGTAGAGATTTTTCTTGACATATCAATGTCCCTAAGTGAATTTATCATCATAGTTATAACATAGTCCTTTTTTGTATGGGCTTGCATCTCTGCTTCAGTCAAATTCTTGATAGGAGTGGTTCTAGGGGATGGAATTATTTGAGAGCATTATGGATCTATATTTTTAATGGAACAAAATTAGATTTGAACAATTGTTGAGCTGTGATCTTGTCATCTACCAACTTAGCCAACCTTAAGGCTTCCATCATTGTGTTGGGTCAAAACATTTTTACGTTAGATTGAATTTCATCCTTTAGTCCACTAACAAAGCAACTCCTAAAGAATTCATCAAATCCCTTTATGTGATTGTCTAGTTTTTCAAATTTGGTTTGATATTCTCTCACTATTCCTATTTGGTGAAGTTTAGTGAGTGCTCTAGTGAAGTCATCAAAATTAGTAGGGCCAAACCATTGCAAAATAAGAGTGAAAAAATTAGTCCATATGGGTTCATCATGAGTCTTGGTATACCAACGATACCATTGAAGGGATTGTTCTAAGTGAAAGGATACAAGTGGAACCTTGTTGGCATCATAAGTATTATAAAAACTAAAATATTATTCTACCTGATAGATCTATCTAGTTGGATCTCTAACACTAAATTAAGGAAAATTAAGCTTTGGCCCATGATAATTGCTGGAAGAAGAAAATTTAGTGTCCGAAAAAGACTCTGGATGTCATCTGTTGTTCATGGTGGTATGTTGAAGACCGAGCCTCAGAATTTTTTCATCAAGATCTTTGATCTAGGATTTGAGGGCAACAATTTAATCCTCCATGTTTTTTTCCTGTTCAGGTTACGACCATGACCTGAAAAATTGAATTTTTTGAAATAGATAGAAAAACTAGAGTTACGACATGTTTAGTAAGGAAGGTTTTGAATTTGGGTGAAAACGGAAGGTGTAAAGGGGCTTTTAATAAATTTCTTGCATAGTGGGAGTATGATTAACAAAGACAAGGGCAATTTTAAGAGTGAAAATAAATAAAATGGAAAATTGGTCAAAGAGAGACAAAGGAGTAGAAAGAGATGATGAACACAATGGAAAAATTTTAAGGCCAATGAAAAAAAATAGAAGTTATGACAAAACCCAAAAAAGGGAAAATTGTAATTGTAATTTATGGAAATTAGGAGTGTAATTGTTATATGGGAACTCAAGGAAGAAAATGTAAGGAATGAAATTTTAGGTGTTTAGATAAATTTTAAGGATAAATAGAGATACAAATGGAAATATATTTTAAAAAAAACAATATATATATATATATATATATATATATATATATATATATATATATATTTTTATTTTATTTTTTCTAGTTTTCTAATTTTCTATCTAGCTATAAGTCCTCTAGAAGTCTACTAAGACTTTGTGGATAGTTTAAAAATTATAGGTTATGTAAAATAGCTACCTAAAAGTCCTATGATAGCCTGTGGATACTCTACTAATTGATTATTTTGAGTATGCTAGAAATATTCAAAAATTGACAGAAATGGGCATCAAGTTTCAATGGCTACCTAAGGGTTTTAAAAAAATCACTCTGGCCACCAATTCCATCTAAGTGAGTAATGCTCTCTAGAAATGTTTTGGCCATGGATTTATCTCTTTGTGATATATCTTGGTTTTCCTCACATATGGGAACTACTCAATCAGGAAGGGGTTGTTGCCTGTTTCGCTAATAGGTCCTCTCAATGGGCCAGCTACTTTGGGGTTCCTTTGGTACTCTTCACAATGAGTTTTAGGAATTTTACCCAAGCACTTCCCATATTTATGTTGTTAGGTTTTTACCCTAATCCAAAATAGATTATTGTGTTATAGGAAAATACTAAAATAAATTATGCAACAAAACAAAGTTATTTTTGAAAAAGTATTATGCAAAAAAATAGAGTGAAGACTTTATGGAAAAAAATTTGGCTCTAAAAAGTGATATGATACCATATGAGAGGATCCTCCTACAACAATTCAATAAAAATACATGAAATAAAAAAATTACAAAATGAACATAAGCACTAAAGAGATTATATTGATCGTAGAACATTTCAAGGGGGCAACCTCCTTTGAGAAAGATCAATACAAATAATTTGAGGATACCTTAAATGGCCTCAACACTTATATATAAATTTTAATCTAAGAAACTACTACTTCCCATGAATGTGGGATAAAACAAATTCTCACAGGATGACTTACAAACCATATGCATCCATAGCAACTACTAAACTAACAAAGTAAAGAGAAGAGATATCATGGATTCATAACACTAACATTAAAAAATGGAGATGATGATGAAGATTCCAAATCAAAATTATGCTCTAACACTTCAATTTATTCTCTTTGATAAAATCTATACTTTTTTATATTACTCTCAACCTTTTCTTTGAACTCTTGATTTTCATTAACTTGTATCTCACTTGTCATATGTGCAATTAATGCATTTTTATATTAATAGACTTATCAAATTAAATTAGGACCCTATTGATGCCTAAAATAACACATAAATGTTGGGAAAACTGATAAGAAAAAACATAAACCTTGAATGAACAAAAAGGAAGGGTCAAAAGAACCCACAAATGAAAAAAATTAGGACTATAGTGGTATGATCCTTGTCAAAGACAAAAAAGAAAGAAAAATAAAAAAAATAAAAAAATTGGTAGGAGAGACAAAATAAGAGGAAGGGAAGAAAATGGGTCCCAAAATAGAGAAAACATGTGCTAATAAGATCCTATTATAAACTAATAATTTATAAGTATCATAGAATTATTGGTGTGTCATATTCACACTTTCTATGAAGACCACCTTTGGTAGTTTTGTTATCAAGGTAAGATTTATTATGTGCACAAAATTGTTAAGTGCACATTTAATGTGGTAGTTATCATCACATATGAAATAATGGTTGAGTATACCTAAGGAATACTTTCACCTTTCAATTCACTAATAAAAATCTCCCACTCACCTCTTGATTTTCATATATAAGTTTATGTCCTTTATGGGTAATAATGTTACAATAAGCACTAGTCTTGGAATATATTGCATCAAGTGAGCTAATATATATGTAGTCATTGTGAGAACCAAATACCACTCCTTAATCCTTAGTATTATTATGCAACATTTTGTTTTCACACTTCTCCCTTATATATCCTCTTATTTAATAATACATTTTATTTTATTGGTGGAATCTCCCATCTAAATACTCATTGGATGGTGTCTTTACATGTGGATTTTCCTAGGTTTTATCTAAACTGAGATGGTTTTAGATTTAAAAATATTTTTCCTAATATGGTACCATAACCATTCTTTATAGGTAGCCTTAATGGTTTTTTGTAGTTTTAAATAATCCCAATATTCCCACAAAACATCTCTAGCCCCTATGTTACTTTTTATGCCAAACTTTTTGGGGTTTTCAAAATTACACTAGGAATTATGTTCATGCTAGAATAATATTTACGACCAATTATTTTGGGTTTTTATAATTACATTGGCTATTTTTTCATGCTAGATCTACATCTTTGGGCCAACCTTTTTGGGGTTTTCAAAACTACACTGAGTTGTTTTTTGTTCGTGTCAAATCTATAATTTAGGGTAATTTATATGAATTGAGTTTTTCACATGTCCCATATCTTACTTGTTTAGATCTAATTTTTAATTCAATTGGATTCACATACCTATTATTGATTTAGATATGGAGGATTTTAATTAAAAACAATTTCATCATTTTATATTTTTGAGTCTTTTTGGTGTGAATCAAGTATTTCCATTATGATGAGAGTGCTAAAGAAATTCAAATTTGACTTTTATTTCATCTGAATTGGAGACTGTCAACTCATTTGGTAAGTACATTAATTTCAAGGGTATATCTTTTTTTTTTTTTTTTTTTTTTTGCATTTTTAGGGTATCTTAGAAAAAATATGAAATTTTCATTCCATCCACAATGTCCAAAAACCTCTAAGGGGCCTATATTTCACTTAGTTTAGTTTCTATTCACATATTTTTGAGTGATTTTAGTTTTGAAGAGCTATGGCATAGAGACATTCTAGAAAAAAAAATTATGTAAAAACATTTTCTAAAAGTATATTTTTTTGGATTTTGAATTTTAAAGTCTTTTTGAAAAAAAATTAATTTGCATGATTTGTACTCCTTATGCTCTTGTGACATGTTTCAAGTTTTTTTAATATGTGATAGGGTATTATTATGGTGGTATTTTCATTGTTTGGGTGGTGCAACCCAAATCCATCATCATTATCATGTGGCCACTACGTTTCCACTATCATTGTTGTTAGTTTGCATCTCAACTTGATTTAATGCCTAGTAATTTTTGTCATCCCTCATGTGATTGTTGCTCTGCTCACACTAACCACCAATGCCCAATTTTTTTGTGCTAACTATTTTATGTGACTATGATAACTAACCCACTAATTATTTGTGCTAGTCATAGTGCCTAGAACTACCATGTGACTTTCTTGTGGATGATTTTATCCCTCCACAACAGCACCCCATTACACATTACATAAACTTCAAACACATTTTATAGGATAATTGTAAGTCCAAATCATACAAATGAGGCATTTTCAAAAATATTTTAGAATTTTAAATACAAAAAATGTAATTTCAAACTATGTTTTTAAATAAAAATATAAAAAATTACTATATATTCCTTTATGTCATAGCTCTTCAAAATTAAAATCACTCTAAAATCTATGAACATAAACCAAACTAAGTAAAACTAAGGTTGCCTAAGAGTTTTTAGACATTATGGATGTAGTGAATGTGATCTAGGAATTCGACTCAAGAGAGGGTGGTTAGTATGGTGTTAGTTCCAAAATGAAAATAAAATGAAATAAACACACTAATGGCATAACATCTCTAGGCCTAGACACTAGGGAGATATTAGTTAACAAAAACAAATGACAAACACAACTAGAAAGAAAGGAATCAAATACAAGAATTCCTTCACTTTCCTTGGATACTCCAAATGCCTTTGTAGTGGTGGCTTGCTCAACTTGTGCTCATGAAGTCTTCATCAAAGGAGGCTTGGTTATCTCCTCTTCTCCTTGGAACCATTAGCTTATGGCTTGGCTTGGCTTGGAATCAATTTGACATTATAACTTTACATAATCAAGTCCTTGAAGATATTTGAGCATAATAACTTTGTACCAAAATAGCTTAAAAATGATGTTGTGAGGCCTTTTATTTATAGATTTTTGGATTTGATCAGAATCAACCTCAACCATACATCTCAAGATTGAGATGTGTGGTTGAGGATTAATTCAATTTTTGGAATTAATTTTTTAATTATCCTCATCATGACATTGGAAGAAGGAGCAATTAAGATGCATGGAGGGCATCATGGAAGGCATTGATGAGGCATGGAGGGCATAAATTCTGATAATTATGGCATTTATGGCCCAGGGATGTCTTCCCAAGAAATGAGGTCACTTGATGATTCAGATATTCGATATTCATTTTCAAAAATAAATATTCAACAAGTTTCCATGGAATTTTTTATTAGGCCTTGATTTGGGTTAATTAGCTCTTAAGCATGATTAAGCACTTTGTGCACAAATTACTCAAATTGATCAAAAAACCTTGTTATTGGTATAAAATTTGACTAGATTGGAATTAGAAGGCAATGTCAGATGCATTAGATCCATATTCCCATTTATGATGTTACCAAAAAAAATAATGAAGGCATGCATCTTGTGAAAAAGATTTGATAGGAAAGAGCAATCTAGAGCACCCAGGTATAAATTTGGAATTTTGACTTGAAATGATTTGATCAAAGTTAACTGGCCCATAAATTACATTACCCTGTTTAGGTATAACCTAGTCAAAATCAGCACTTGAATATGCCAATTTCACATCATTTAGCATGCTTTAGTGTTTTTAGGCCAAACTGTACATTTTGGGTGTAAATTAGCCAAAAGCCTAATTAGAGGTTATCGATGACTAATTTTAGGTGTCTACAGTTTGCCCCTATTTGGGAAGGCATTGCAAGCTATAAGCATAGTAAAATATTCTCAAAGAATTGAAAGGTCTTGTATGCCTATAATTGTAATGATGATAAAATAATTGTATGATGCCCCCTCGAGGGAATGATTGGCACAAGAAGCTGATAAACAGTCCCTCAAAAAGAAAGAAGCAAAATGAGGGGACCAAAGAAAGGGAAGATGATGGGGTGACAACACAATGATATTGAAAAATTAGTCAAAATCATTGAGAATGCAAGCGGGATGGTGTATAATGGTTTTCCCAAATGTAGTTATAAGCATTATACCCTGAGAGTGGCAACATGGTATGATAACACAATGATATTCCCAAAGGATAATATAATCATTGAGAAGATGAAGTTTCCTTAGTTCAGATAGAAAAACAAGATAACATGCCCCTATATAGGTAGAACAAGTAAAGTGGTGACAACATAATGATTTTTCTAAAGGTAGTTATAATCATTGATAAATACAGGTGAGATGGTGTGCAATGATTTACCCATAGGCGGTTATAATCATTGGATCCTTATTATGGAAAACATGATAAACTTGGCTAAGGATGTTTATAACTTAACATAGAGGTAATGATGAATTGACACAACCTACTAGTAGGGAGATGCTCATCCAAACTAATAAAGGTTGAAATTATTTCATGGTTAATTACTTTATTTTAGATATGATTAGGTTGGAGTTGGGATGTCAGTGTTGAAGAGATGTTGCCATTGCTGAATAGACTTATTAAAACTAAGGTTTGTTTTAGCACATGTCGATAGGCATCATGGTATAACATCATGAGGACTTGGCTAAAATATGCATGAAGACTGACTTTTGTAATCTAATAGTCAATAGAAAATAATGCACCAGTGATAAAAACCATGATGACAATGTAAACATCTAAATAGGTATGGATTCAAGTGTAAGTGTGGGAAAGGAATCATCCAATGAACACACATAAATTGAATCAAAGTAATAGTACTGAAAGCAAACAAATAGATTAATAAATAAATAATAAAGAAACACTCAAGAGAAAACCCTATGAACATTGCCCCTAGAAAATAGGTGAAAACTTCATAAATGAACAATAATGGGGGAATAGAAGAAAAAAAGGGGGTGGTCAAGATGTCTCCATATGCACTAGGCAAGTGGACACTGCCTACATAATTCCATGGATGTAATATCCAATAAAAAACTTCAGGCCAAATTTAGTTCTCCCAGGAAATGGGAAGAATGTGATAATTGAGGAAAATAAATAGAATGGATGTGATAGAAGAATATGAATGGTCTTGAAAAATTGCAAGTGTATGAGAGAAAAAGGCCAAAAATGATGGAGAAACTAAATGACAAGTGATTTGCTTCTAACTTAATAAGGGTTCCCAGAATCCTTAAGGCAAAGAAGTGGTTCATGTTTTTTTGTTCTTTTCTAATGATTTTTCAAATTTTTTTGGAAATTTTTTTAGGAGTGTCTCAACTTAATCAAGAATGATGAGACACTAAATGGTTCAAGCTCACAAAATGATGAAAGCATTAAAACTTAGGTTACTCTCAGAATGGTGAGAGCATGGCTTAGGTTACATGTAAAATGATGAAAACATGGCTTAGGGTGCTCACAAAATGGTAAGAGCATGGCTTAGGTTGCTCGTAAAATGGTGAGAGTGTGGCTTAGGGTGCTCATAAAATGGAAAGAGAGTGGCTTAGGTTGCTTTCAAAATGGAAAAATCATGGCTCAGGGTGCTTGTAAAATACTGAGAGTGTGGCTTAGGGTACTCACAAAATAATGAGAGTGTGGCTTAGGTTGTTCACAAAATGGCATGAACATGGCTTAGGGTGACTGAGTTGACCTCAACAAGTATTGAGTGCTACCTACATCCTCCCAAAATAGGACCTCAAGTCACTTTAGTTTTGCCCTTAAAATAAAGGAAATTGACTAGTTAGCAATCAATTCAAACAAAATAGGCACAGTTGGTAAAAAGGTACAACATGGCATAAGAAGTGGAAAGTTGGTATGCCAAGGCTTAATGTTGCCCCTAGTTTGCCCATAGGTGGCTATAACTAGGATACAATGGCATAGATCAATGGTACTAATTTTCCCAAAGGCATTTATAATTAGTAGCAAGATCAGTGGTAAAAAAGAAATAAAAAATAAAGGATGTAATTACTAGAACTTCTATCACACTATACCAAAATATGATCTCTATCTGAAGTACTTAAACTAGCTGATGAAACTAATCAAATACCTTAATGCTAAAACTATGTAATGAATGGAAAAAAACCAAGGTCAAATGAGTTAGGCTTTAGAACACACTGGGTCAATATAATAGTAGAAAAAAGTGGATATGATGAAGACGATGGATAAGAATGGTATTTGCATAAAGAGGAATAATGATAAAATGGCATAACTGAAATGGTCCTTATAGATAATATAACTTAGTGCTTAAGCATAGTATCACTTGAGATGAATAATATTCATTAGTTCTAGAAGTTCTTGTCCATTTGGTGTGGTAAGCCTGTATACCCCTGATCCATAATCTGTAGTAATGATGAAAGGCCCTATCCAATTTGGTTTAAATTTCCCTTTATGCTTCTTCTCAACCATGGTATTATTTTGGTTTTCTTTAAGAACAAGATCACCAAGTTAAAATATTCTATACTTGACACACCGATTATAGTGGCCTTTGAGTCAGTTCTAATATGCTTGAAGATTGTTGAGCATGGCTATGCATTTTTCATCAAGTAGGTTTAGCTCTTGTAGGTGATCTACTCAATAGTCATGATCATCCAAGACATGATTGAAAGAGATGCATAGTGAAGGAAATTTGACCTCAATGGGAAGGATGGATTCAATACCATAAAGAAGTGAGTATGGATTGGATATTATGGGGGTACGATGATTGGTATGGTATACACAAAGGGAAAGGAATATCTGGAGGTGTCAATCATGACTGTCATCATTAACAATCTTTTTTAGGATGTTAACAATTATTTTATTAGATGCCTTAGCTTGGCCACTACCTTGAGGGTAATATACTATAAAAAAATATTGTGTCATGTTGTATTTAGTATATAGCTATTCTACATCCTTGTTCTTAAATGATCTTCCATTATCAGATATAATATCAAAGGGGATACCATAGCGGTAAATGAGGTGGTTGAAAATGAATTTGGAAATTTGCATTCTAGTCATGTAAGTGAGGGGTATAGCTTTACCCCACTTAGTGAAATACTCAGTGGTGGTAAGGATATGTTTATGGTCATTCTTTGTTCTTGAATGATCCTCCATTATCAGATATAATGTTAAATGGGATACCATAATGGTAAATGAGGTGGTTAAAAATGAATTTGGAAATTCGCTTTCCAATCACGTAAGTGAGGGGTATAGCTTCAACCCACTTAGTGAAATACTTAGTGGTGGTAAGGCTATGTTTACGGTCATTAGATGAAGTGGGGTTAATCTTCCTAAAGAGGTCAAGTCCCCATATAGAAAATGGACATGGTATCAACATCAATTTTAGAGTTTTTATTGGGGCATGAATTAGATTAGCATACCATTGATATTTATCACACTTGTTTACATATGCTAGTGGCATTTGCATCCATTATGGGCCAATAATAACTAGTATGCAAAAGCTTTTTGGATATGAATACCCCATTAGAATGAGTTCCACATACTCCTTCGTGAACTTCTCTTAACATTAGTGTAGACTCTATCAAAGTTAAACAATGAAGTAGAGTTACATCAAAACTATGATGGTAAAGGGTGGATCCAAGTAGAGTATAATGAGTGGAATGATGAATGAAGGATTTGGTTTGTTTTTATGATAGGTTAGGTGGAAAAATTTGGTCATGAAGGTAGTTTTAAAGGTCTAAGTACCAAATAGAATTAGGACCAACAATATCACAAATCATGACAATGGTTGAAGGTTCATGAGCTAGTGCTGAGAAATTATCGATGAGGAACTAATACTCTTTAGTTATATCTAGTTGTCAAATTAGAGAGCCAATAGTATCCATGGCATCTATAGTTCTATTACTAGCCCTAGATATACATTCAAACTGAATATTAGCAATTCTTTGCTTAAGAGTGTCAACCATGACTTTATATAGAACCAACTTGTTATCTTTGGTCTAAAAATGATCTGTGACCTGATTAATGATTAACTAAGAATCACCATAAACTTGAAGATGAGATATATTCTAATACATTGCTTGTCAAAGTTTTGTAACAAGTGCTTCATACTCAGCCATGTTGTTTGTATAGGGAAAGTTGATTTTGAATGATTTAGGGATTAAATCCCCATGTGGTGTAATAAACAATAAGCCTACCTCCAATCCATGTGTAGGAAATGAACCATAAAAATATAGCTTCTAGGGTTGTGTTTCTATGCAATTTTGCTTTCACATTCAAAGGAGAGAAAATGAAAAATTTAAGGGAATGGTCAAGGCTTGTATGTACCTGGATGTAGTCTGTGCACTATAATCCAAACGTTGTGAGAACTCCTCTTTTGTTGTGGAAGATGACCCCTGAAAGAGACAGACGCTAAACACGAAAAATGTTAATTGATAAGAGGGTGATTTTCCAAGCAAAAGCTTGGTCCTAGAAGTGCTAAGGCTTCTTGGAGGATGACAATCCACTGTTTAAAATAGAAGATGACAGAGACAGAAAAGAGAAATGATAAAGGACTTGAAAAGAAAGAACTAAGAGCAAATGCATACCTGATAAGCTGTAATCTGCTAAACACAGTCGCCGATGTCAGTGATATTGTTGGCATCAGTTAGGAAGGTCACCGACGACGGTTATACTGCTGACGTCGGTAGGGGAAGTGGATGAGGTCGGTTGGGGCAATGTCCAGGGACAGGTTACAGGTCTAGTTTCTGGTCTCCAGAATGGATTTGGTCTCATCTGAGGGTCTGAGGGTTTATGAGGGATTCAGAGGGACTGCTTGGGATCTAATGGACTGAGAATGTTGTCAGGAAAAGGGGTAAGGGGCAGGAAAAAGGCCTTTCAGCCTTTCCATAAAGCAATTTAGTTAGGTTGATTAGATGAGTCTTAAGATGGTCTGTAGGTCTCTGATAGTTTGTGCTGAGTTGATTAGACAGAGGGTGTTGCCTAAAGAGAAACTAAAGGAGTGTCAAAGGCAAAGAGAAGGGAATAAGGAGTGAGAGAAGGCTTTTCAACCTCTCCGAGAAGAATAGGGAAGGTTGGGTCAAGGATGCTTGGAATAGACAGTAGACAAAATGCTAATATGTTGTAAATGACACTGAAATGAAAATAGTACAAATACTTAGCTATGACACGAGTTAGCAAAGGTGCAGATGCTATGTTTCGGTTGTCGCTGGTGATGGAGATAACGTGTGATCCCTGTGCAGAATGTTTGATGCAAGACCTTAGTGCCTAGAAAGTGATGTCAAGAATGTTGATCCCTATAAGAACACTAAGAAGCTAGAACACTAGAAAGCAAAAGCACAAGAACTTTGTTTTGCCAGAAGAAGGTCAGAGATTCGTGATTAGCTCCAGAGATTAGCCAATTTTTGATTGGGGTCATCAAAAGGGTCAAAAAAATGGTTTAAGTATAACCGACGTCGGCAATTCCGCCAGCGTCGATCGACATTTGACCGACATTGGTGGGTGGAGAATGGGTAAAAGAGCCACCAAGCCCATTCTCCATCTGCCAAGTGCATTATCCATTGGAGAATGTCAAAGGTTGGGCTAAATACGCACGAGAGTTGGTTAGGCAGTTAGAGAGAAGTAAGAATAGGTCTTGGGTGAGTCATAAGGTGGGAAATAGTCCAAGGCGAGGTGTCATAGGTGATGTGTCAAAGGGGAGGATATTTGAAAATAAATTATTATTTTCAAATTAGTAAGTGCATGGTTTAAGAATGGGTTAAGAATGGACCAAGGGGGAAGGTGACCAAGGGTTAGACACTATTTTGGTGTCTACATTTGCCCCTTTTTGTCTTGTTGGTTGCTCTAAATGAACTACAAGACAAAAATAGGAGTCGGTTGCCCCAGGTATGGGATAAGGTTGATTTCGTCTTGTTGGTTGTTTAAGTGAACTGCAAGACAAAAATAGGTGAGCTGGTTGCCCTGATTATAGATGAGGTATACCCCCTCAAAGCAGGAGTCAAGGGAAAGGAACCTGAAAACGGGTGCTGATTTGACAAGGAGTGGATGAAAAGGGTGAAGATAGAGTGAGAATGCTGTAAAAGTTGTGATTGTGCATACACCACTTCACGAGGATGGTCAGGTCAAATTGTCGCAAGTCGAGGGTTAAGGAGTGCCAAAATTAAAATAATCGGGCCCCAGCATTTAGTCATCTATTGATTGGGTTATTCAATTAAAGTTGAAGCTCTAATGGGCATTGTGTTCCAAGTATCCTAGGCTCAGGAAGTGCTCCTGAAAACACGAAAATGTCACAAGTAGTGTGGATCAACTGGCTTGCGATCCTATACTTGTGAAGGTCAAAAGTGTGCGCACAATTTTGTTAACCAATCATGAGGTAGAATACATACAAAAACAACTAAGACAAAATTGCTTTGGAAGTAGTCACGATTAGAGGAGATGGTCATGATCTCCAAGGTCTGGTGGTCAATGGACGGAGGTAAAAGTGATCTCAAGTGTGCCCTAGGGGGCCAAAATGACGTGGTCTGGAGGACTGACTGATTGGGGGCATGATTTTGGGGCAACAAAAAAAAAGGAGGTTGGAAGGATGCTGACGTTAGTGACAAAAACTGACGTTGGTAGCCAAAAATGGCTGACGTTGATAGATGTCGGCCGACGTCAGCAGATTAGGGCACACCAATGTCGACTTCGGTGGCCTGCCAAATCTGACAAAACCAGATTGGTGGCCCACCAAAAGTCATTTGTGATTATTTAACTGAGAGAAAAAAAGGTGCTCTGGATTTTAGGAGTGAAAGTGATTGGTAGTGAGCGAATTAGCAGTGTGAGGTGGCAGAGTGAGATTGGTGGAGAGAGAGAGTAGATTGGAGTTGGATTGGAGGTTGAAGAGTCAGTTATGGGTCAGCAGGAGTTCAAGGTAGAAGTGATGGTAGAGGGTAGTAGAGGACCTGTGGGAGGTCCACCACCAGTGGCACCCATCGTGCCACCACGCTGGCGATGCTGAGATGAGGTAGGAAGGTTTCTAAGCCCTATTGAGTTAAATTTTTGTATTTATTTGTTTTTTGAAATTTTTGTTGATATATGCAAAAAATGAGGGGGAAGGATAGCTAGGAGGGTGGAAAAGGTATCTAGGATAGGTTAGGGGGTTTTGAAAGGGTTTTGGGGGGTGTAGGGGGTAGAAATGGGAAAGCCCTAAACTTTAGGGCTTGCCTTGTTCGTCCCTAGGACTGAACCAGTCACTGATGTCGGCGGATTCACCGGCATCGACCGACGAGCGACGGGCATCGATCACTAACCTATCGACGTCGGTCACTAAGTGACCGATCTCGATTAGGTGAGTGTCATCGTTGGCATGCTAATCGATGTTAGTTAGCTACCTAGTCAAAAGAGGGATGAAAAAATGTTTAAGTTGAGAGGTCGAAGCTATGCCAAGGGCTTCTTGGGTGTTGGGTCAGGCATAGATAGTGAAATAGGGAAATTTTTTAACATGAGATTGACTTGGGTAGATGCAGGTGAGGCTGACTTTGATGTTATGGGATGACCTCCCAACATTACTGATGCAAATGTGCGAAGGGGTGACAGTGGATGAGTGGGCACAGATGAGTGCAGTTGGACTCAGTGGGCTACAACGCTACTGTCGGGTGGTGAGGGACGTGAGCCTGATGGTGGCTCTGATCGAGTGGTGGGATCATTCCACCAACACCTTTCACCTGCCCACGAGAGAGATGATGGTCACAGTCAAGGATGTGTACCAAATTTTTTGGCTGCCAGTACACGGAGCAGGCCTTTATGTGTGCTCGAGAGAGGCACACAATATTCATATGGTTACGTTATTTAGAGAGCACATCATTGAGACGAGCTACCACTCAATGAGTTTTATGTATGAGCCTTTATACGCAACAGATGAGGATGCACATTAGCTAGCGGTGTTGATGATGATAGACATCACGGTGTACGCGTTGCCAGATGTAGAGGGCAGTAGGTTTCCAGTCACTATGACCAAAGTTTTGACAGATATGTTAGAGTAGTAGACAGTGTTTGCTTAGGCACTAGTGTTTTTGGCCTAGGTGTATAGAGAGCTATGGGGTATCAGTCAGTAGTGGCGATACAGCTTGTGCATGGGCCACCTGCTACATTGCTGGGCCTATGAGCATATAGTGGTTACCCGTCCTCTTAGCCTCCTAGTGGCGATTCAGGCCAGCTTCAGGGTCAGATTTAGGTGGTGGTGTGAGGTGATGGCACAGATGTGGGTAGACAGAGTGGTCAGAGACATTGACCACTATAGAGGGGTACTGGAGGCCCTGATTCCTACAGACATCATCTGGAAACCATACTTAGTTTATCCAGCATTCAGAGACCAGGGAGAGCAGCTGGTTGGTGTGCAGAGCCTGAGATGGGTCAGGGGCAGGCGAGCCAGTGAGCTCAAGAGAGTGTGGCACCAGTACGGGATACTATAGGATGTACCTCCCACATTCCCACTGTACAGATGGGATAACATTAAGGCACCACTCCCACTACCAGAGGAGACAGAGGGCCCAAATTTTGAAGAGTTACCGGCAGGACCTGGGGTGGCTGACCCAAGTTGTACAGAGGCCTACACGGCGTGGTGGGTAGGGCAGTACACAGGTTTATAGGTAGGGCCGCAGCCAGATCTACAGGCCATTACTAGGGAGCAGGATACAACCCACAAGGAGAGGGACACCACGTGGTAGGAGAGGGATGCGGCACAGGCCTAGGTCACAATTTTGTAGGGATAGTTGGTAGGGGTTACAGGGCAGTTGACAGAGATGACGAGTCGAGTGACAGTGTTAACGGGTTAGGTCACACTGCTACAGGGATAACTCATCATAGCCTAGGCATAGGCAGTGGCAGGACATGTTTTTGGGGGGTAGGACTCGATGTAGCATCCACCTCAGCAACTAGCTCAAGAGCCCACACAGTCAGTGTCAGCGTAGCCAGTGTTCTCACAGCCACAGGGTTTAGTGTAGGGCACAGCTGTAGGTCAGATGGGTCCACCGCAGACGGTATCTATAGTTAGATACCATAATGCTTTGGATGAGATTGCATACTATGAGGGAGCCATTAGGGGGTTTCCTCAAATACAGCGGTACTCTGATATGAGGGCAGAGCAGAGTCGGCAGTGGTCTAGGTCACAGATGACTACTACTGAGTCACGCATGAGGTGTAGATCAGAGGGGGGAGATGATACAACATCTTCCAGGCCACCGCCGCCACCACCATAGCCACAACCTTAAGGGGAGACCTTGCTTACTATGTATATACCGGCCTGCGAGCCGATGATGCGAGATGTATATATATTTTGTTGAGAGAGAGACAGAGACACAGATTGTGTCATTTGTAAAAAAACTATTGATATATATATATATGATGAGATATTTGATCATGGATGTGTTTATGAAAAATGTTGTGGATGTGTTTGTATGTTATTTTGATTTGATATATATGTTTAGGATTATGATGCTGAGATTATGGTGTTTATATGATGATGGATGTATTATTAAGATTAATGATTAATGATTAATGTTAATGATTATGGAAATATGTGATTGTTTGTGATGTGATTGGTAGGTGACAAAAGAATGTGATGGAAGAAATGTGATGAAGGAATGGCCGAGCTAACCCCAGAAGACCCCATGTCAACTGAGTGCTGCCTACATAGCCCCTGTCGTTAGGGCCTCAGGCCAATGTAGTTCTCCCAAGAAGGGAGGAAAAAGATCAAAGTGGTTGATTTTGGTCATGATAATGATATAGCACTTCCCATATGTCTGAGGGTACATGCTTGAAATGATGAGGAGAAGATGATGCTACAGCCTTTTCCAAATGGTGTATTCTGTAACATTGGTCAGGGTTTTTTCATCCCTAGCAACTATCCATATTCGTGATGGAT
Source organism: Torreya grandis (assembly GCA_037957365.1). NCBI lineage: Eukaryota > Viridiplantae > Streptophyta > Pinopsida > Cupressales > Taxaceae > Torreya > Torreya grandis. The sequence goes on from JARHVA010001256.1 coordinate 1,452,502, forward strand.
GAATGCTAAAAATGAATTACAGGTCGATTTATGTTTCAGCAAGTAATGGTTTATGCTTGACATAAATTGTGTGGTTGATAGTTTCCATGTGTGTTGATGTCTATGGAAATTAGAATAAGTAGGTTATGTGGGTGGTTTGAAAAGAGTCGAATTGAATTGTTTTGACAAATGATGTGGTTGAATGTGACCAAAGTGTAGGTAGAAATTAAAAGGCATAAGTGCCCTTTTATTGACAAGGACCAAAATGACAGCATAGATAGGGGTTGTTAGAACCAAGAGCCCCATTTATGCGTTGCATCGTTGACAATGAGTTATGTTAGAGCGGTAATCAAATCACTTTGACATTAAAGTGAGCTCGAAGTCCCTTGAGTAGGTGATATGGTAGGAGGAAAGGGTAACCCGTTTTAGAGTAGGGACAACTTTGCCCCTTTTTATAGGAGACCCTGAGACAACTACAAGTCAAGTCCATGACCCTTTTTTTTCTCTTTTTTTTCTTTTTTTTTTTAGAGCAGACTGATCAAAGCGGGAAGTCCACATAGAGATGTCACTTGTTTTGTGATCATTTGTGAAGCTGATCGATGTGGGAAACTTCTAAGAAAGTGCTATTTGTAGCAAGATTTAGTCATAGCCATCCTTCAAGGGAGTGGTCTATACTTTGCTTTATAGATTTAAGGGCATTTGAATAGCTATCCTTTGAGGAGCAGTCTATTAGCTACAGCAATGATATTACAGCTGTCCTTCGAGGGAGCAGTCTATTTTTTGATTTGATTTTGTGACCTTGGATATTTTGACATCTTGATTTAGTTTTGATAGAATGTTGAGTCATGGACAAGACTTATAGAAGGTCAAAGGCTCCCTTTTATTAGGACAAAGCATCCATACATCATAAAAGGGTTGTAGAGGATGTGTTAAGGGAAAAAGGGGGAAAGGATTGAGGATTAAAAGGACAGAGATTGCTCAAGGGACGAGCTTAAGTTAAATGTCACGTGGATGAATACTCGACTAATAGTAGAATGGTCATAGATGCAAAGCATTAAGGGGCTCAGGTTTTGGTTGGCTTCAAGAGAAGACAGACGATAAGTCCCTGATCCATACTTGTGCGTGATGATATAAGGTCTGAGCCAATTAGGAGCAAATTTTCCTCTTTTACTCCGTTCCATATTGGTCACATGTTGGTTCTCTTTGAGGATGAGGTCTCCGATATTGAAATCTCATTCTCGCAAAGTTTTGTTATAGGCTCGTTTGATGCGATTTTGATAGACATGGAGATGGTTGAGGGCAGCAAGATGATGCTCGTTGAGTAACTCAAGTTGAGCTAATCGATCTTGACGAAAGTCATCATTAAGAAGAATGTCATGGAGTGAAATGCGAAGAGATGGGATTTGTACTTCGAGAGGTAAGACAGCCTCTGTTCCATACACTAGAGAGAAAGGGGTAGCACCTGTAGAGGTTCGGATGCTAGTGTGGTAGGCCCACAAAGTGAAGGGAATATGAATGTGCCAATCCCTTCCAGTGTCGTTGACCACCTTCATGAGAATTTTAGTTAAGATTTTTTTAGAAGCCTCAGCCTGCCCATTTTCTTGTGGGTAGTAAGGCAAAGAAAAGCTGAGTTTAATGCCAAAGGAGTCACAAAGTTTCTGTACAGTTTTGTTTTTAAAAGACTTTCCATTATCAGTGATGATTTTGTGAGGTACACCAAAACGACAGATGATGTGGGTGTTGATGAAGTCGACAATCTTGTCAGCTTTTGTGGAGATGAGAGGAATAGCTTCCACCCATTTAGTGAAATACTCGGTGGCAGTGATGATGGATTGATGATGAAGAGACGAATGGGGGTTAATCTCGCCGATGAGATCTAAGCCCCGTTGTGAAAAAGGCCAGAAGTCCTGAGCAACTTGTAAGGTGTGACTAGGGAGATGAAGCAAGTTAGCATGCTACTGACAATTGATGCAACACTGAACATAATCACTATAGTCTTGATGAAGAGTGGGCCAATAATAACTTAGGTGAAGGATGCGCTTGGAAACTGAGTTACCACTGAAGTGTCTGCCACAAATCCCATCATGGGCTTGTTTAACAGGATGAGAGGCTTCAGTGGAGTTTAAACAGCGAAGAAGAAGGCCGTCAAAACCTCTTTTATAGAGAAGGCCCCCTAGCATGGTATAGCGAGTGGTGCACTTGATGAAAGCCCACTGCACATTGCTAGAGAGGTTGGGAGGAATGATAGAATGAGCTAAGTAATCCTCAAGTTGTTTATACCATACATCTTGTGAACTAGAGTCTATGGTGTGGAAGAGGTTGATGTCATTGGAAATGTATGAAGGCAATGGCACACGATGTACCATGACATAAATTTTGGATGAGGATGATGATGAAGAAGGAATATGTGAGGCGAGGGAAGCCATGGTGTCAGCAAACTTATTCGTAGATCGAGGAATAGTCTACAATAAGTGATAGTCGAAAGATGCTAGAAGAGTGTCAACACGGTGCTTGTACCTTTGTAAAGTTTTGTTTTTATAAAGATATGAACCATTGATTTGATTGATGACAAGTTGTGAGTCACCGAAGATGTTGATGGACTTGATATTTAAAGAAAGGGCAGTTTGAAGTTCCAAAATTAAGGCTTCATATTCAGCCATATTATTGGTACATTCAAAGTCGAGTTTGAAAGACAGAGGCATGGGTTCACCTTCATGTGGAATGAGGATGACCCCCGCACCCCCACCGAGTTGACATTTAGAGCCATCGAAGAACATCGTCATTTGGTAGAATGTGTCATCAGTCGAGAGAGTGGTGATAGATTCATCGGGAAACTCACACTGAGAAGGTTGATTGTCGGGAAGAGGGGCATCTGCTAGTTGGTCAGCGATTGTTTGCCCTTTTATAGATTTTTTTTGGACAAATTCTAAGTCAAATTCAGCAAGAAGCATGAGCCAATGAGCCATACGCTAGTTTTGATATGGCTTAGAATGCATGTATTTAAGAGGATCAGTGTGGGTGACGACAAAGGTTTTGTGATTGAAAAGATAGTGACAGAGCTTGGTAGTGGCAAAGAATAATGCCAAACAGAGTTTCTCGGTATGAGTATACCGAGTTTCATAGTCGACAAGTGTTCGGCTTATGTAGTAGACCGCTTGCTCACAGTGTTGCTCATCTCGATGCGCGATCATGGCACCTAACGAATGATTGGTTGCTGAGATGTAGAGGTAGAAGGGCTGGTCATCTTTTGGTGGAATAAGGACTGGTGGAAAGACCAAATAGCGTTTGAGGGCTTTAAGAGCCTCTTGACAATCGCTATCCCATTTAAAGGAGATGTCCTTCTTAAGGAGGTGATGAAAGGGTTGGCAGCGGTCAGAAAGCTGTGAAATGAAGCGGCAGATGGATTGGAGCTTTCCTTGTAGACTACAAAGTTGCTTGAGATTAGTTGGAGGTGGCATTTCGAGGATAGCACAGATTTTGGCAGGATCTATCTCGATGCCACAAAGAGAGATAATGAATCCCAGGAGCTTTCTTGAGAGGACCCCAAAGACGCATTTCTTGGGGTTAAGATGGACATGGTACTGAAGAAGGCAAGAGAAGATGATTTTGAGGATAGTCAAATGGTCGCGACGAAGCTTAGACTTGCCAAGCAGGTCATATACATAGTCCTCCATGATTTTATGGAGGAGATCGTGAAAGATGTAAGTCATGGCACGCTGATATGTGGCACCTATGTTTTTCAGACCAAAAGGCATGACCCGATAGCAAAAAGTTCCCAATGGTGTAATGAAGTTGGTTTTGTGCTGATCTTCTGGTGCAATCCGGATTTGGTTATATCCTGAAAATCTGTCCATGAGTGATAACATCTCATGGCCAGCCGTAAGATCAACAAGTTGGTCAATGTTTGGAAGAGGAAAGTCGTCTTTGGGACAAACTAGGTTAAGGTCACGATAGTCCGTGCAGATCCAGATCCCCCTAGTCACCTTGGTGACAGGAACGATGTTAGAGACCCACTATGGATAATCGATGGGTTGGATGAAGGAGACAGAAAGAAGGCGTTGAAGCTCTTCTTTGACAAGAAGTGCAACACGAGAATGCATTTTGTGAAGCTTTTTCCTAACACGCTTAGCCTCTAGGTTTGTGACAATGTTATGAGTGGTAATGTTAGGGTCGATGCCAGGCATGTCAGTGTAGGTCCAGGTAAAGGCTTTGCGATTGTTTGAGAGAAATGTGGTATAGTCGATCTGCTCCTAGGTGTCTAAAGATTGACCAATCTTTAAGACTTGAGGAACATCAAAAGATGAAAGGTTAATGTCAATGGTTGATTCATTTAACATAACTTGTGTTTCAGAAGGGAGGGAGCGCTGAATGAAAGAATCATCAGCACCCATATAGGTAAGAATGGCATCATCGTCTATGCAGTGAACAGTGTTGATGGTTGCCGATTCATCATCTATCATGCTGGGATAAACGATAGGGAGAGACTTGGGAACCCCGTTAAGCTGATAGGTTAGGGGTTCCAAGCGGATGGTGTTTATGCAAAAAAAAACTAGGAGGGATGGAAACCACTGATTCCGTAGGTGAGGATGGAAGAATAGGTGAGTCTAGAAGAGATTGGTCGATGGTTGGTTCAAGGCAAATGTTTGTGGAAGCGTCAGTGGGTTCTTGGAAACCCAGCCCATACCATTTCTTGGCATTATCATCATTGGGTGGTTTGATGGGCTGATGGGAGCCTTGTTCGTAGCGCCCAAAGCCAAAACCCTTCCATGCACACCTATAAAGGTAGGTATGTGCAAAGGTGGGGTTGCTAAGAAAGGAGAAATTAGATGTGAATATTAGAGGTGAGGAGGAAGGATTTGAGTCAGTAGGAGCTTGATCCAACCCCCCATAGATGAGATTGGTTCGAAGGCTGGGAGGACCATAAGGAATGACCATTCTGATCCGACGGTCATAGCTTGGATTTTGATGAAGCTATCCATACTCTTGAGGAGTTTGGAACATGTCTAGAGTAAGTAGGCGATATTCCCCCAGTGAAAGTCTCTGGAAGATATCGTCCATGGGGTCCTTGGTTGTTAATTGAGAAGATGATGTGGTGGCAACCACTGTTTGTGTACTAGTTGATGCTTCCGCAGATGGAGACGATGTTTGGATTGATGCCTTGAGAGGAATAAGGATGTCATTTGGGCGATAGGTTGTGTTACAAGTCTTAAAAGGGGATGGGTTGGAAGGAATGACATGGACTTGTTTGTCGTGTTCAAATTTGACACAATGGTGAAGTGTTGAAGGGACGCAAGCCATGGCATGGATCCAGGGCCGTCCTAATAGTATGTTATATTGGAATTCTCCCTCAATGATGTAAAAAAGCTCTGAGATTGTGCGTGGACCAACGTGAATATGGAGGACAACAGTGGCAACAGTGTTAGTGGTGGTGTCATTAAAGGATCTAAGGATTGCATCGGTTTTTGATACACAATTTTTGGGAAGAGCCAATTGATCAAAGGCATGGGTGGAAATGATATTAATGCTAGTGCCCCCGTCAATCATAACTCATTTAATATGGGTTCGATCAACGTAGGCTATGATGAAAAGAGCAGCGTCCTGATCTTCCAAGGTAGAGGTAGGAATTTTAGAATCACTAAAAGTGATAGAGGCGATGGGGGATAAAGAATGGACTAGGGTAGCTAGTGGTTGAGGGTCTTCAGGTTAGACCTCCGCTGCTTGTAAGGCTTTGATTAGAGCCTGACGATGCTGGGGGGAGCTTTGGATAAGGTCATATAGGGTTATCTTCACCGGCATTTGGTGAAGTTGTCTTATCATAGAGTCTTTGATTGCCTCTAAAGAAGGGGGTTGGGACGCACCTAAGATGGAAATCTTGGGTTTCAGTGGTTGAGGTGACTGGACAAAAGGATAAGTCTAAGGAATAGTAGCTTTTTCTTTTGCCTTGTCCTTTTGTGACCTGGTGGTTATATGGATAGCATTGATTTCAAAGATAGGAGGTGAAGAAGGGGTCATGGCCTGCTGGTGAGATGTTGATGTGGTTGAAGAGGTTGGATGGGAAGGTGTCGAGGGTCAGTCAAGAGTGTCCTCAAGGAGAAGAGTGTCTTTCTCCATATAGCAGCGAACGACTGCCTTGATGGCATATCAAGTCTTGGTATCATGTCCTGGTGTACGATGGTATAAACAAATCTTTGTGTCGTCGAACCAGGAAGGTTTTGATCTGAGGGGTTGGAATGGCTTGATAGAAGGAAGGGTTATGCTAGAAGTCTATAAAAGCTGGTGCAATATCAACGAGTATGAGCCCACTAAATGGTCTGTGCTAGTTGATGTGTGCGATGTTGGTGACTTTTTCTTAGGTGGAGTTGGCGGAGGTTTTTGTACCACCTTTTGGTTTGATGGTGCGGTGACAGGTGGAGACGGTACTTTCTTCATGAGAGGTACCGCCTTCTTAGGAGAGGGTAGGTTGGAGGTAGGTAAAGGAAGCAAAGGAGGCAACTGGTTTTGATTAGAGGTCAGAGTAGGAAGGATTTTGGTCAAAGTCAAAGGATGGGGGCCCAAAATGGAAGGCAATGTGACAGAGGAAGAGGCATTCATCTTTGTGGTCTGGCAATCTTCTTCGACTTGGTTGGAAGACTATTATTGGTCGAGGTCTGGTCTAAGTCCACCTTCACTTGCAGGTGAGTGAGGGTAGAGACAGGGTGAATGCCGAGTGACTTGATCAGTTTAGATTGGGTAGATGCAGGTTTAGAAGCTGGAGTCTAGTCTTTGTTGAGAGTTTTGGGAGATTTTGCCTTGGGAGGATTGGCAACATGAGACGAGAGGGCACGGTAATGTTGAATAACTTTAAGACGCTCCCACAATCTTTGATGCTCCACTTTCCTTGAAGGGAGAAGTTTGATTTTCTCTACTAGTCGAGAAAATGGTTGAGAAGATATTAGACAAGGTTTGGATTCTTGAGAAGATGTGTTAGGTGTGGCAGTAGTCTCGGACCCAAGGTGTGTGGGAGTTATAACTGGATTGTCGTTAGTCGAGGAAGATGGAGAGTCAGGTTCTTCTCTTGGTGCAGAAGGAACTGAAGAATGTGGCTCCTCAAGCGGGTAAAGGGCAGGGATTATGGTGCCCTCCACTTGCAGTCGAGGAGTGGGTAAGGTCGGGTCCTCCATAGGCAGTAGGAAGGAGGATGGTGAGACCGGTGGTGTCGGTAAGGTTGAGGTGTCCTCCAAGATAAGAGAGTTTGATGGAGAACTAACAGGGGAAAGAGGTTCATCCACACGTGATGGAATAATAGATAGACTAACCTCTTGAGGTTGTTCGGGGATGAAGGGCGAGACCGTATTGACTGTTCAAATGTCGTGTTCATGAGTGTTGTCAATCAAGGTCTGGACATTATTTTGGGTCAGTGGATGATTGGGGAATGGTTGCTTGAAGATGTCGATGCCCTGATTAAGAGGTGCATTGGGATTATCTAGGATGAGCTCACCCTTTTCAAGCATGTCTTGGATTATGTTTTTAAAGGTTTTGCAGTTTCTCGTGTCATGACCTTTGACACGGTGGTAATTGCATAAGTCATTTTCCCTATACCATGCAGGGATGGCGCGTGAGGGATCAAATTATGGAGGTGGTCGGATTTGGGGGAGGTTGAGAATCCCTTGTTTAACAAGTTTTTCCAGTATAGACGTGTAAGATTCTCTGAGAGGAGTATACTGTCGTTATACGTATCTCTACTGGAATTGACAGGTGGCACTCTGAGATGTGGATGGCTCAGGCTGATTGGTTGAAGAAGACAAAGGTCTAACGACCACAACATTAGCTAAAGCTTTAGACTTAGGATTAGATGATGAAGGTTTAGAAGAAGAGGAGTCATTGGTCTTAGAGTTGGGATTCTTGCTCCGCAACTTGACTTTATTCTCCTCGATGACACGTAATTCAATTTTGTGGGCCATCGTGAAGGCTTCGTCGAAGGTGCGGAAGGTCTGAACCCATAAGGTGAAAGAAATATGTTTGGCACAGGCTCAGGAGAAAAGTTCAATAAGTTTAGGTTGGGGTAAGGAAAAGGAGAGTTGATTGATGAGGCCTCTCCAGAAAGCAACGAAGTTAGCTATAGATTCATCCTCGAATTGGCGGATAGTATAGAGGTCCATGATCGAGACCTTCTTGGTGATGTTAATGGAGAAGCGATCAAGAAAGAGCTGGGCCAACTGTGTAAATGTGAAGAGGGAATGGCCGGTAATAGAGCTATACCAGTCAAGCACAGCGCCAGAAAGAGACATAGGAAATGTGTGCAAGAGCAATGCATCGTCATGGGTAATAAGGTAACAGGCATGTCTGAATGCCCGTAAGTGCTGTTGTGGGTCTTCCTTGCTTTGAAAGCAAGAAAATTAGGGAAGCTCCCACTGGTTGGGGTATGGTCTAATCGGGATAGAAGGATGAATGGGCTCATTACAAATTTGCTCATATGAGAGAGCATTGCGTGAGCCGAAAATAGAGATCTCTATGCTAGACATCTTGTCCATCAGCATTTTGATGATATCTGCTGACGGATTGGCGGGTGGAGTGCCCCTTAGATTATAAGGCACTTGAAAGATATTGGGAGGGGCATATGATGTGGTTGGTTGCGTAGACGCAACATATGGGTAACTGGTTATTGGAGTGAAAGTTGGAGCCAAGGGCACTTGTGTTATGGGGTTGGTAGGCACAAGTTGGATAGGGGACGTCAAGGATGGTTGAGGAGTGGCCACACTTGTTGATGGGTAAATAGTTAATCTTGTGTTGATAGGTGCAAGAGTAGGGGGGATAGAGACCAGTAGGTTTTGGAAAGGTGTGGGATTTAATTGAGTAGCTTGAGGTTGAGGGAGTACTAGAACCCCCATGGAGGTAGGTTTAGATGGAGTGGCTACGTTTTGAAGGTGGGACACAGTTGGGTTATTAGTGGAGGCATTGACTTGATTGTCTAGAGGTTGAATTGTAGGTGTTGTTGATGTGATTCTTGTCTCGACTAAGGAAGGCGGCATCCCATAGATTGGGTTGCCTAGGGAGTCTCACATTTGGCTATGCACGAGATAGTGCTGCAAGGCTTTGATGTTAAGGTCCAAGAATCACGCAAAATCTTGGTCCCCTTCTGGGACAATAGGAGTCTGAGGCGGGGTTGGGTGAGTAGGAGTTCTTTCAGTCTCTTAGTGGAACTCCATTATAGGACTGGTTATAGATGGTGAAGGTGGAAGCGGTTGTTGACTAGCATGGTCAAGAAGGGCCTTGGTTTGACTGCGTGTCAAAACCATTCAAGGCAAGAAAGGGTCAGGTTTCAGTAAACTGTGTTTTTTCAGTCTCAGAAAAATAGAATGAATGTTTAGACAGCAAGAAAGTTAGATTTTAAGCTTGTTGTTTTTGGAAAAAATAAATTGAATAGTGACCGACGTTGGTATAAAAACCGATGTCGGTGAAGAAGACTGCCGATGTCGATCAGATAACCGATGTCGGTTCAAAAAAGTTGCCGACGTCGGTTACAAAACCGATGTCGATTACTGTGTTTTCCAAAAACTCAGAAAAAAAGTTTTTGGAAATGAAGAAGACGTCCTTACCAGCTCAAAAAAAAAGATAAAAATAGAAAATAAGATGAGGACAGGCAGATCCTAGTGTTAAATCCCTAGAAATAATTTTATTATGATCATGTGGCTTATGCCTTAAAGTGATGTTTGAGGAGGTTGGCTATTAGAAGGGTCCTAGAATAAGTAGTCTAAAGATGGTTTCAGGTATGTTTAGGCACTCAAAAGTCTATGTTAGGTTACGTACATGGCTTGGTGCTAAGGAGCAAGCTCCCCTCACTTCACGATTCCAGTGGTTAGCTGGTCTCGCTTAGCCAAAATATACTTTCCCTATAGATTAGACTCTACCAGAGAACAGAGTGGGCTTTCCCCTTGGTGGTGAAATCCAAGTAGGATCACCGGGATGGGTAAGGTATCCGCTGGGTGATGAAATCCCAGTCGGGCCTTGTCTCAAGTGAGTTTGATGTTTAATTTAGTGCACGTGGTCTGGTTGTGTAACATCAAGTGATCTATGATTTATTCAATATGTGGTTTATTAATTACTAAGTGTGGACTAAGAAATGCAAACAAGCATAAATGGAATGCAATATATTTTAAAGCCCCAAATCAAAATGTTTAAGTTGGAATGAAAACAAGTTGAGAAAGGGTTGAAGAAAATGATTTTTTGACTAGTTTAGAAATGCAAGAAAAGAAAGAAAAAGTTCTTTTTATTCCTGCTTATGATGTCTTTTAGAAAAGAAGAAAGAGGTGAAGAGGGAGAAACCTAATGCACCTAAATGAAAAAAGAAGGAAAGGAACCCAAGGAAGGCCCTAAGGGTCCCACCGGGCATGCCAGAATGTTTCTATGCAATTTCGCTTTCACATTCAAAGGGGAGAAAATGAGAAACTTAAGGGAATGGTCAAGGCTTGTATGTACCTAGATGTAGTCTGCGCACCATAATCCAAATGTTGTGAGAACTCCTCTTTTGTTGTGGAGGATGACACCTGAAAGAGACAGACGCTAAACACAAAAAATGTTAATTGATAAGAGGGTGGATTGCCAAGCAAAAGCTTGGTCCTAGAAGTGCTAAGGCTTCTTGGAGGATGACAATCCACTGTTTAAAATAGAAGATGACAGAGACAGAAAAGAGAAATGATAAAGGACTTGAAAAGAAAGAACTAAGAGCAAATGCATACCTGATAAGCTGTAATCTGCTAAACACAGTCGTCGACGTCGGTGATATTGCCAGCGTCGATCAGGAAGGTCACCGATGACGGTTATACTGCCAACGTCGGTAGGGGAAGTGGACGAGGTCAGTCGGGGCAATGTCCAGGGATGGGTTACAGGTCTAGTTTCTGGTCTGCATAATGGATTTGGTCTCGTCTGAGGGTCTGAGGGTCTATGAGGGATTTAGAGGGACTGCTTGGGATCTAATGGACTGAGAATGTTGTCAAGAAAAGGGGTAAGGGGTAGGAAAAAGGCCTTTCAGCCTTTCCGTAAAGCAATTTAGTTAGGTTGATTAGATGATTCTTAAGATGGTCTGTAGGTCTCTGATAGTTTGTGTTGAGTTGATTGGACAGAGGGTGTTGCCTAAAGAGAAACTAAAGGAGTGTCAGAGGCAAAGAGAAGGGAATAAGGAGTGAGAGAAGGCTTTTCAGCCTCTCTGGGAAGAATAGGGAAGGTTGGGTCAAGGATGCTTGGAATAGATAGTAGACAGAATGCTAATATGTTGTAAATGACACTGAAATGAAAATAATACAAATACTTAGCTGTGATACGAGTTAGCAAAGGTGCAGACGTTGTGTTTCGATTGTCACTGGTGATGGAGATAACATGTGATCCCTATGCAGAATGTCTGATGTAAGACCTTAGTGCCTAGAAAGTGTTGTCAAGAATGTTAATCCCTGCAAGAACACCAAGAAGCCAGAACACTAGAAAGCAAAAGCACAAGAACTTTGTTTCGCCGGAAGAAGGTCAGAGATTCATGATTAGCTCCAGAGATTAGCCGATTTCTGATTGGGGTCGTCAAAAGGGTCAGAAAAATGGTTTAAGTATAACCGACGTTGGCAATTTCGCCGGCATCGGCCGACATTTGACCGACGTCGGCGGGTGGAGAACGGGTAAAAGAGCCACCAAGCCCGTTCTCCATCCACCAAGTGCATTATCCGTTGGAGAATGTCAAAGGTTGGGCTAAATACACACGAGAGTTGGTTAGGCGGTTAGAGAGAAGTAAGAATAGGTCTTGGGTGAGTCATAAGGTGGGAAATAGTCCAAGGCGAGGTGTTATAGGTGATGTGTCAAAGGGGAGGATATTTGAAAATAAATTATTATTTTCAAATTAGTAAGTGCATGGTTTAAGAATGGGTTAAGAATGGACCAAGGGGGAAGGTGACCAAGGGTTAGACACTATTTCGGTGTCTACAGCTTGTTCCTCAAGCAGTGTGTTAATGATGATCATTATGGATTCATCAATAAATTGAAATATGAGTGGTTATGTGTCTGTGAGAGGTGCTTCAACAAGTTGATCTATAAGAACTTTTCCTTTGATTGCCTTTTGATTGAAATACTCTATGTCAAAATCACTGAGAAATATGATCAATTTAGTTGTTATTCCTTACAAAGTTGTTTTAGATAGTAGATACTTGAGTAGATCTACTTTTTAAATGAGCATGGTCTTATTATTCAACATGTAATGGCATAGTTTCTGAGTTATTAAGACCATGGCTAAACAAACTTTTTCAACAAGTCCATATTTATGTTCATATGAAACCAAGGTATAGCTTAGGTAGTATGCAGTGTGCTCCTTTCCATTATCATCATGTTGAGCCAAGAGTGCTCCTAGATCATGATCGATATCTAATAGGTATAGCAAAAATGGCTTTCATGGCATAGGAGGTAATAAAATAGGTGGATTAACAAGATAGTCTTTGAGTTGTTGAAAAGTTGTTTGGCAGTGATCATCTAAGTGAAATGCAACTCCCTTCTTCAAAAGGTGTGAAAATGGATGACACTTGTCTACTAACTAAGAAATGAAGCATCAGATTGATTGAATCTTATCCTATAAACTATGGAGTTACTTTAAATTGGTTGGTGGTGGCATCTCGATTATAGCATGGACTTTAGCTGGATCAACTTCAATACCTCTATGAGACATGATGAAGCCAAATAATTTGCCTGAATTTACACCAAATAAAAATTTCTTTGGATTGAGTCTAACTTTGTACTCCCATAATCTTTCAAATATCTTATGCAGCACTACTAGATGGTCGACCCTATTTTTGTATTTTCCTAATATATCATTGACATAGTCTTCAACAATATCATGCATCATATCATGGAATATGATAGTCATAGCCCTTTGATATGTAGCTCCAACATTTTTAAGGTCAAATGGCATCACCTGATAATAAAATTTTCCCCATGGAGTGGTGAACACTATTTTAGGCTGATCTTCTGGCATGATTCTGATATGGTTATATCGTGAAAATCCATCCATAAGTGAAAGCATTTCATAACCTATCGTGGAATCAATGACCATGATGATATTAGGTAAGGGAAAATAATCTTTAGGACAAGCTTTGTTGATGTCTTAAAAATTAGTACAAATTCTAATCCCTTTAGGTTTTTTACTAGCATGTACAACATTAGAGATCCATTTAGAGTAGTCAATGGATTGGATACATCTTGCTTCCAAGAGTTTTTCCAACTTTTTATTTACCAATATAGTGATGTGAGGATGCATCTTATGTATCTTTTATTTTACCAATTTCGCATCAAGATTAACCACAAGGTGGTGCAAAACCAAGGTGGGGTCCAAATTTGGCATGTCCGAATAGGCCCATGTAAATATATCTACAAATTCTCTCAACACAGTTGCAAAGATGTCATTTTCCTCCTCAATGAGGGATGCACATAATTTTATCCATTTCAAATCTAATGGAGTCCTGATATTTAACTCTATTATAGCTTCAACTAGAAGGGTTGAATCATCTTCTCAAAGAGTAGTTATCAACTTAAACTATTGAATTATGTTAGGGTCCTCCATTAGGACTTGCTCTTCAACTTCTCCTAGGCATGATGAATCTAAGTCCCCTAATGGAAGATCTAGCAATGTGATAAAAATAGTTGGAAATTCTTCAAGAATTTGATCAAATACTTGTTGTTTCTCAAATTTTAACTCTGATCCACAAGCAAGTTCATCATTGGTGGTCTCCTAGCCTAAATTCAAAGAAGAATGAACACCCCCATCTAATGGTGCCTAAAACATTTTTTCACCATTAGACTAGCCTTTATATTTACTTTTTCCTTAGTTAAAAAGCACCTCAAAGAGGTTTTCACTTTTGGACCTCAATGTTTTACTCATTTGTTTTTGGTTGAGGGTGTTCACTAGCTCTCCAAAATAGACTACAAGATCTAATGTAATTAAGAACCTTGATTTGTGATCTCCTAATGGAACATTGGCTCTAAGGCCTAAGAAATCATAGAATGGCTCATCATTCTAGAACTCATAAATCAACATATTAGATTCTTGTTGGTCTCAATCTATTAATTGGGGATAGTATAATGGTAATGGGTTGCGATGAATGACCAGGGTAAGGATACAAATGGTATTGTTATCAAACATGTTGGTTTTAGCTAGGTCATTAAAGGTGAGGTTATGATCATACTCTACTTCACTGTCAGCATCATCATCATTAGTCGCTAGTGATAGAGTTTGAATAAGATATGTGGGGTCACCCCCAGGTAGTTTAAATCCAAGTTCATAAGGTCTTTCATACTTAGTCATGGAAATTGGCTTGATGGTTCCTTGTTGATTCAATCTGAGGCCTCTTCCTTCATAATTGTGATGCTCCATGATCTTATTAGGAATAGGATACTTGGAATTTTTATAACAATCATCTTGGTTGTTGTTGTATAACCATGATTCATCCCCTTTAAGAGGGTCAAGTCATAGGCTAGATGTTCGTACAAATGTGATAGTCCCTTATCTTTGTTCCTTTGTTGCTAGTGCATATGTGGGGTGACTTTAGGTTGCCCAAAGGTTTTCAAATTTTGAGGAAGATTGGTAATATGAAATGTATCATGGGTCACATACTCTCCCAGTCCATTTTCTAAAATGGTGAAATGATTAGAAGCTTCAAGAGGGAACATGTGGGAAAGGGAATCTAAGGTATTAGGATCTATGCAATTATCTGGTAAAAGATCAATAAGTATGACCTTTCCTTTTTCCTACTTGAAACTTGGATTCATACCATACTAAGAATTATAGCTTTGAAATTCAGCCTCAAGATGCTTGTAGTGCTTATGTAGGTGTAAATCTCCTAGAATATTCACTTCCATCCTTGAGTGGGAAAACTTGATACATTGGTGTAGCATTGATGGGACTACATGAATCTCATGTAACCAAGGCCTACCAAGAAGCATGTTATATGATAACTCAAGATCAAGCACATGGCAAAGTGTATCATGGGACAAAGGCCCAATGATAGCTGGCAAACTAATGGTGCCTTGTGATTCTCTTTCCTAATTATCATAAGCTTTGATGGTTATTATTTCTAGCTAGAGATTTTCCATTATGTACCCAAGAATCTTGATGATCTTTAGAGACACTATGTTGAGGCCTAATACATTGTCTATAAGGACACATTTCACTTTATGTCTTTTGATACAAACTTCTATGTATAATGGGTTATTATGGAGTAGGCCAAGAGAACCCATATCACTTTGGTTGAATGTGACTTGTTGGGTTGGAGCTAAGTGTTCAACCAAAGCTTGAAAGTTATCAGGGGATATGTCACTAGCAACAGTGGATTGGGTCAAAAACTCATTCAAGATGTTTTTGTGGATTATTGACATTCATAGCAAATATAAAATAAAAATTTGTGCTGGTGTCTTTTGCAATTGTTCCAAAATATAAAACTTCTTGTCTTGGTCAGTAGTGAATGGTTTATTCTGAAGCTGAATAGTTGGTTAGATAATAGGCAAAGTGGTGGATGGTTATGGACTTGGGATAGTAATCTTTGACCTCTAAGTTGTGACTACATAATCAGGATTAAATACTAGACCATTATTACTAATCGATGTTAGAAATGGTGTGGGACTAGATAAGACAAGTCTCAGTTGTCGGTGCACTTGCATGTGGTCACATGGAAAGAATGAGTTGTCACTATAAGATCCAAAAGGGGAATTCCTAGTTTGTTGGTTTTCCTATATGCACTCCCAAGTCAAAGAAGGATTATCCATGTAAATTGGCTGAATATTATTATTTAGCAATGGTCTAAGTTGATTAGTGTTTGGTCTAGGATTAATGGAGATGGTATTAACACTACCCCTTATAATATGACCTACAACCTTGTTGTAGTAATGTGAAAATTCATGGTAGGTTTGTTGGTTTTTACCTTTATAACTTTGGTTTTGTCCATTGTTCTATTGTTGTGGGTTCTCATATTGATTTTGTTGGTTCTACTAATTCAGCCTTTGATTTTGATATTGTTGATTTTGCTATTATTGATTTTGCTACTACACTGGTCATTATTATTATTGCTACTGATTATTTTGCTATTGCTACTTATTATGTTGGGGAAAGAGCTTTTGATAAATCTTAAGATTTTTATTAGAAGTGGAATCACTATTATCTAATTTTATCTCCCCATTATTCAACATATTCTCAATTAAATGCTTGATTTAGACACATCTTCATAGATTATGTCCATTGACCCAATGATAGTCACAAAATTCATTTTCATGATACTAATCAAGATAATGAATGTTGTATGAATAATTATTTGGTATAGGCCAACTAATTATATTAGTGGTATCAAGCTTGTGAAATACAAACTCAATAGGTTCTCCTAGGTCACTAAAGACATGACATGTAGGCATGGTTCTTCTAAGAGGAGGGGTTTGCAATGGTAATGGTTGTATTTATTTTTTAGGTTTTGGTTGTTATTCTTATGGCACTAGTTGAGTAGGAGTAAGTTGAAAAGGTGGTGCAGATGATGTTTACACCATTTGCACATGATGGGATTTAGTTATTCTATTTCCCAAAACATTCCTATTATGGTTGAATTACTTTGGTCTTTCATGGTTATTGGCCTATGTCAGTTGTGATGCTTGTAATTGGATGGGATGTTGGTTATTTACCTAATTGGTACCTTGATTTTGATTAGTTGAATTATGCTTAATGACTTCTTTATTGATGAGTGCCCATTCGATCAATAAACCTTTATCAATGATCTCCTTGAATGTATGTGCACACTGTAGTTCTAGATGATAGGCTATCTCACTATGAATTTTTTTGGCAAACACAGTGGCTAATTATTTATCTAGTAAACTATGGGTGAAATAGCTTACAAGGGCTCTCCATCACTGTAAATAACTTGTAAAACTCTCCCTAACCTTTTGATTTGATTGCGTTAAGTCCACTAATGAAATCTCATGCTTGAGATTATAGGACAAGTGTTGTAGAAACTTATCTAAAAGATCATCAAATCCACTACTGAGTTCTTGAGAAACTTTAAAAAACACTCCAAGGCTTGTCCAACCAAGCTTCTTGGAAATAATATCAAAAGCTATATGTCTCTATATGCCATTGGTTGACATGTAACAAAGAATTCGGTCAAATGAGCCTCAGGGTCACCTTTCCCTTTATATTTATCAAATTTCAGTGGTTCATATTCTGGAGTAAATGGTATCTAAAAATACTCCATGTTGAATGGATAGGAACATACATCATCCAATTTTAACTTTTTAGTTTTTTTACCAGTTTAAATCGCAGTAATTGCATCCTTCATTTATTATATTTCTAAAGATAGGAAACTAGATGGAATATTGGTTTGAGGAAGAATTTGGGTTTGGATAGATGGTTGGGAGGTCACAAGTGGAACACTTTGACCAAGGTATGATGGAAATACCTATTGGGGTACATTATCTTGGTTGGGGAATGGACTAGGAATACGTATATGTGGATTAGGATGTAATCAAAATTACACGGTTGTGTGATATTCTAGTTTAGATTGGTGATAAAGGTTTGACTTAGAAGATTTTATGGTTGGGATGGAGGGATATAAATATTTTGTTCCTATTTTGGTTGAAAAGATTCATGTTACTGACTAATAGAACCTTACTGTTAAGTGGGAACTTATAGACTAAGACCCTATCTCTATATTTGTGACACATTTTAGACCAATGGTTGTCTAGTGGGTATGTGAGAAACATGGGGATCTCCTTGTTACATGAATCCTTGTGAGGAAGTTAAAGTGGTTTGGATATTCAACATCTATCATTGACCAATGTTTGCACGTTATTGACTAGTCATTACTTAGCTTTAGATTGGCATATTAGTCTATGATTGAAGAGGTATGTTCATCGTTACCTGGTGAGGTGGAACATTTGTTGTCCCTGATTGAGTTAGTAATGTATTTATCTTTTGTTGCATTGATACACTAGATTATGCATGTTGTTATGGAATAATACTCATTACTTATTGATGAGGAGTAGGGTTCACCACATTCTATCATTGAGGCATGACATTGGTTGTTGTTTGATTACCTAATCCCATAGGTTATACATTTAAAGAAGTAGTCGATTGAGGTTAGGGTGTTAAAACTCCCACTCCCTAATATGATGACCTATTTATAGGATTAACTACATACACATGTTATTGGCTAGTTGTTTGCACATTAGTACCACTTTGATCAAATCTAGACATTATTTTCACATTATCTACTATATTTGGCTCACTATTCAGTGTAGAAGATGAAGACACTTCTTCAATAATGGGCATATGCATCAAGTTATCTATTGAATTGGTTTGTATGAATGGGTTGAAACTTAGATTATCTTGTTCAGTTAACTCTATCAAAACTCTTGTTGAAAGAACTAGGTCAATGAGAGGCTTACTTACCATGTTCATCTGATTGAAATCACGTGTTAGATTCAAATATGTTTGATATGATGTCTACATTTGGTTAAAGTGCTCTTCCATGATGTTTTTGCCTCGATTAGATATATTATAATCTTGGTGCATTATTTGGACTAGAGCCATAGGATTGTTAGAAGAAGCCTATTGATCATAAATGATATTATGGGGCACTCTTACTAAACTTGGTAAATTTTCATGGGGGAAGTCTACTGGAAGCTTACCCCTAACTCTATGGCTCTAACCAAAATCTCATCTTTGTTCTCTAAAAATTGTCACTTAAACAAAAATGAATCATATGTGGAAGCCATATTAGTAGAATATGACTATTAAATTACTGGCTCATCCACTATATATATTACGTGGTTTGTTCTTAGTCTTGTTCTGAATAAGGTGATGTGTTAATCTGATAGTTGGCCAATGGATATTGTTTTTGTGACCTCAATTGAGTATTATAAGAGGGATAAGAATCCATCTCATAAGAATTATTATCCACATGGGGTTTTTGCACCATTTCTTCTTGTGCAACCACATTACTAATCCCTAGATTGTACATGAGTCCACTACTAGTGTAGGAATACATGCTGGGATCCATCGTCAATGCTTTTATGATAAAAGGTCAAAGAGTTATACAAACTCTAAAAAGGACAATATCTAAAATAGATGATGTTCCAACTTGGTCTAGATTTTTCAAAAGGATCAAAAGGTTTATGCAAAGTTTTGTGAGGAAACAAGCTAGCATGAAGTATCTAATGTTTCACTATTCACACAAAGATAAGCAAGTAAATGGTCCTAAAATCAAAATGCCAAAATCTAAGGTCAAAGTGTTTAAAATTAGTTTAATCTATAAATTTAAAATTTGCTAGGTCTTTTGGCCAAACATAACATCAAAAGCTAGGCTCAAACAAGGCATGTGCTAGGACTCTTGACCAAACGACATCAAAAGCTAGACTTTGGAATAGATGAAAGTTTTAATCTGATGGATTTGAAACAATTCTAACAAAACACTATGCATTTTATTTTTAGACATGAAATTGATCCACTAGGTATAAGGTATGAAATAAAAGGCACTTTAGCAATAGTTTATTTTCTCACAAAAATAGTATAAAACTAGGTTCTTTTGATAAACAAGCTAGATAAAGGTGATTGGCATAACTATGTTTTAGACAAAGGATCACAAAAGTACACTTGGATTAGTTTGAAATTTTAGGAACAAATTTTTAATTCTATGTAAGAAGGTAAATGAAAAAATATTTGAAATGTTTTGGGCAACGTAACAATGCTATACTACCCAAAAAGTGTGACAAAAAAGTTTGTTTCAAAAACTCTCTAAGGCAAAGACATTTTTCCAAAATTTTGACATCATAAAACTACCTTTCTTGACTCAAAATATGGTGGTGTATAGACTCAAAGTGCAAGTGTTTAGCAAAAAAGGCTTAATTATTTTAAGTGATGACAATGATTATGAGTCTTAAACATCCTTCAATCCAAATTGGAAATTAAACCTAAGTTCCCTCAAGTTTAGTGCAAATGGCAAACCCACTAACACATCAACCTTATGAACTTGTAAAGGTGCAATTATAAAATTAGATTATAAGTGAAGGACTTTTAAACAACTTTGGTAAAGGTCTAGACTCAATTGGGTAGCATAACTACACCAAAGTGGATGATATGACTCTCAAGCTTTTGATGAAATTTGGACAAGGAAAATTGATGATTTCATGTGGGTAGCATAACACCTCTTTGTTCAAAGGAAAATTTGGACTATGTATTTGGTTTGGATTATTTTTTTACACCAAGTTTTGACTCCAAACAAGACTTTAATCTAGGACAAGACCAACTAATTAATGACCCTTAGATCCTAAACTAATAAGGTTGCTTTGGTATTGTTAGAATCCATCAACACACACCATTTAAAAGGATTTTAAGTGTTCATCCAAAAGTAAATATGCATTATATAGTAGGGTTTTTACAACCCCATTCTCTCAAATTATAGTACTTCGACATAGACCTTGAGGTGCACCTTGCACCAATAATACTTATGCGGTAAGTGGGGATTTGTCTAAGATCTAATAAGTTTTAAAATGATATATGGGAATAAATTTCACAATGATTTTTATGCCAAACAATGCAAAATAAAAGCATGGATTTTAGGTTTGTATCACTTGGCTTGTTACAAAAAGTTCTAGTCCTTTTTTCAACCACTACATCTTGTTGTTCACTAAGTGTAGTACGATGTCCAAAGTGCCACTACATCCTATATACAACTCCAAAGGATCCAAATAAATTCAATACTAAGAGATGAAACCCTAGGTTAAAGCTTCCTTAAATAACTTCTGGGAGGTGATGAAGTCCCCCTCACAATCCAAGTTTGCATAAAAATAAACAAAGCATGAAATACAAAGACTTTAGGGTCATTTTCAAGGTCACCCAAACTTTGATGAGTTTTTAAGGAGTGATTTAGATGACTTTATTTCTAAGCCTTTGACTAGACTACTTGCAATATGAATGGTGCTTTTGATTCCAAGGGTTCCCTATAGGAGACAAATAAAAGAGCATACACGAAACATTCCTCTTTTTTCCAAACAAATAAAATTTGATTAAAAACTACTGCAAATAAATATTGACAAGTGTGTTCATTTTTAAGCCCAAAATGAAATATTTGGTGGTGTTCATTTGACCCCTTAGTTGCAAACTTTGAAAACATTCACCAAAACATCTAAATTATTTGTTAAACATGAAAACAAGGTTCCTAATTGATTTTTAATCATGCAAAGGTGATTTAAACATGTTTTGAACACATATCAAGCTTGGTCTTACAACAAAATTATTATCATGTTCTTTAGCTTTGAAGCTCTTTTTAGCTTGAAACAATGAACTTTGAAAAAGTAGCTCTCAAGTCTATGTTTTTGGAAAAACACAATGACCAATGTCAATTATTACCATTGATGTCAGTTCCTCTAGCTAATCAAGATCTAATCAATGTTGATTTTGCTAACCGATGTTAGTTAAACAGATAATTGATGTCGGTATTACTTGCCAATGTTAGTTACTATGTAAAACCATGGCAAACAAAAATGGAAAAATAAAGTTAGAAAATCAATTTGCAAGATTTTTAAAGGCTCAAATAAATATTTTAGAGTTACAAAATGATCTTATTCATGTGTAAAATACGTCTAGTCCCATCGGGTGTGCCATTATATGATCTAGGAATTTGACTCAAGAAAGGATGGTTAGGTTGGTGTTAGTTATAAAATGAATACAAAATAAAATAAACACACTAATAACACAACATCTCTAGGCCTAGACACTAGGGAGAGCTTAGTTAACAAAACCAAATGACAAACACAACTAAAAAGCAAGGAATCAAATACAAAAATTCCTTCACCTTCCTTGGATGCTCCAAATGCATTTGTAGTGGTGGCTTGATCGGCTTGTGCTCATGAAGTCTTCATAAAAGGAGGCTTGGCTATCTCCTCTTCTCCATGGCACCTTTGGCTTATGGCTTGGATTGGCTTGGAATCAATTTGACATTATAACTTTGCATAATCAAGTCCTTGAAGATATTTGAGCATAATAACTTTGCACCAAAATAGCTTAGAAATGATGTTGTGAGGCCTCCTATTTATAGATTTTTGGATTTGATCAGAATCAATGCCATCTATGATGCCCTCCATGCCTCTTAATTGCCCCTTCTTCCAATGTCATGATGAGGAAATTACAAACTTAATTCCAACAATTGAATCAATCTCAACCATCCATCTTAGGATTGAGATGTGTGGTTGAGGATTAATTCAATTTTTGGAATTAAGTTTGTAATTTCCTTATCATGACATTGGAAGAAGGGGCAATTAAGAGGAATGGAGGGCATCATAGATGGCATTGATGAGGCATGGAGGGCATGAATCTTGACATTTGTGGCATTTATAGCCTAGGGATGTATTCCCAAGAAATGAGGTCACCTGATAATATAGATATTCAATATTCATTTCAAAAAATAAGTATTCAACAAGTTTCTATGGATTTTTTATTAGGCCTTGATTTGGGTTAATTAACTCTTAAGCATGATTAAGCAACTTGTGCACAAATTACTCAAATTGTTCAAAATGCCTTATTATTGGTCCAAAATTTAACTAAATTGAAATTATAAGGAAATTTTAGATGCATTTCATCCATATTCACATTTATGATGTTACCAACAACAAATAATGAAGGCACATATCTTTTTCAAAAGATTTGATAGGAAAGAGCAATCTAGAGCACCTGAGAGCAAATTTGGCATTTTGACTTGAAATGATCTAAGAAAAGTTAGCTATCCCATAAATTGCATTACCCCATTTAGGGATACCTAGCCAAAATTATGTCATTTTCACATCATTTAGCTTGCTTTAGTGTTTTTAGGCCAAATTGTGCATTTTGGGTGTAAATTGGCCAAAACCCTGATTGGAGGTTATCGATGGCCAATTTTAGGTGTCTAAGGTGAAAATGTTATATTTTATCCAAGATGCCTTGAAAATTTAAAAAAATTATATTTTCCTTTGAAATTAAAGTGCTTGCCAAATGAGCTCACAGGTTCAATTCAAATGAAACAATTGTTTGCAGTTTTCAACAAGCTCAACATTCCCATAAAATGTCTCCACCCTTAAACAACTTTTTATGCCAACCCTTTTTGGGTTTTCAAAATTACATTAGGTATTGTTTTCATGCTAGAAAAATATTCTCTACTAATTCTTGTGGGGTTTTACAAATTACTTAAGGTAATGTTTCATGCTAGATCTACATATTTGAGCTAACACTTTTGGAGTTTTCAAAACTACACTAGGTTATTTTTTGTTCATGTCAAATCTAAAATTTTAGGGTCATTTGTATGAAGTGATTTCTACACTTTGAAGATTTTGTCACATGTTCCACCTCTTATTTGTTCATATCTAGTTTTCCCTTCAGTTGGATTCATGTACCTATTATTTATCTAGATATGGAGGAGTTCTATTTAAAAAATTATGTCATTTTCTATTTTTTAGTGTTTTTGGTGTGAATCAGGGATTTCCATTGTGATAGAAGTGCTAGAGAAAGTCAGATTTAACCTTTGTCTCATTTGAATTATAAATTATGAGCTCATTTGTCAAACACTTCAATTTCAAGAGTAAATATACATTTTTTGCATTTTTTTGGTCTCTTGGAGAAAATATGACATTTTCATTGCATCCACAATGTCCAAAAAAAACCTACGGGGCCTTTATTTCACTTAGTTTGGTTTTTTTTCATAGTTTTTAGAGTGATTTCAGTTTTGAAGAGATGTGAGATAGATGAATTTATAAAAATTTATATTTTTTTATGTAAAAACATAGGCTAAAAGTATATTATTTGGAGTTGTAATTCTAAATGCTTTTGAAAATTCCTCATTTGCACGATTTGAACTTATGGTGCTCCTATGACATGTGTTTGAAGGTTTTACAATGTGTGATAGGTTACTATTGTGGTGTCCTTATTATTGTCTTGATAACTCCACTTTGATCCACCATTGTTACCATGTGGCCACTACACTACCTCTATCATCACCTCTAGTTTGTAGCTTAACTTTATTTAGCACCTAGTCATTTCTTATAGCCCTCATGTGATAGTTGTTTCACTCACACTAACCACCAACACCCAAGTTTTTTTCACTAACCTTGTCATGTGATTGCAATAACTATAGTTGTTTATGCTAGCCATAGTGCCCAAGACTACCATGTGAGTCCTTATGGATGAGTTTAGCACTCCATGATAGTACCCCATCACACATTATAAAAACTTAAAATGTATCTCATAGGAACATCGTAAGTCCAAATATTGAAAATGAGGAATTTTAAAAAATATTTTATATTTCCAAATACAAATAATAAACTTTCGGCCTATGTTTTTATATAAAAATATTCAAAAAAAAATAGGAATTCCTCTATAGCTCTTCAAAACTTAAATCACTCTAAAATATGTGAATGAAAACATAATTAAGTGAAATAGAGGTCATCATATGGGTTTTTGGACATTGTGGATGCAATGAAAATGTTATATTTTCTCCAAGATACTTTGAAAAATGTGTAAAAAAAAGTTAGATTTACCCTTGAAATTGAAGTGCTTACCAAATAAGCCTGTTGTGTACAATTTAGATGAAATGATTTTTTGTAGTTTTCAACAAGCTCAACATTAACACAAAATGTCTTTAGCCCCTAATAAAAAATTTGTGCCAACCCATTTGGGGTTTTAAAAATTACACTAAGTATTGTTTTGATGCTAGAACAACATTCTATACCAATTCTTTCAAGGTTTTAAAAATTACATTGGGTATAATTTCATGCTAGATATACATCTTTGAGCCAACCCTTTTGGGATTTTCAAATCTACATTGGTTTATTTATTTTTTGTTCCAAACCTGTGATTTTGGGATCATTTGTATGAATTGAGTTCTACACGTTGAAGAGTTCTTCACATGTCCTATCTCTTAGTTGTTTATATCTAGTTTTTCTTTAGTTGGAATTATGTACCTGTTGTTGATCTAGATATGGAGGAGTTCCATTGAAAAAAAATGGTACTTTTTATGTTTAAGTTTTTGGTGTGAATAAAACATTTCCATTGTGATTAAAGTGCTATAGAAATTCAAGTCTGACTTTTATTTCAAATGAATTGTACATTTTGAGCTCATTTGGTAAACACTTCAATATCAAGGGTAAATCTATCTTTTTGCATTTTTGGGGTATTTTGGAGAAAAATATGAAATGTTAATTGTGTCTAAAATGTCCAAAAACCCCTAGGGGGACCTTTATTTCACTTAGTTTGGTTTTCATGTTGGAGTGATTTCAGTTTTGAAGACATATGGCAAAGAGGAATTTTTATCATTTTTTATATTTTATGTAACAATATAGGTTGAAAGTATATTTTTTGAATTTAGAATTCTAAAGTTCTTTTATTTAAATTCATTATTTGCATTATTTGGACTTACTATACTCTTGTGACATATATTTTAAGTTTATGTAATGTGCGTTGGGGTACTATTGTGATGGCCTTAAAACTGTTTGGGTGGCACAACCTAGATGCACCATCATGGCCATGTGGCCACTACACTACCACTATCATCGTTGGTTTGTAACTCAACTTACTTCAACACTTAGTCATTTTTGTTAGCCCATATGTGACCATTGCTCCACTCACACTAACCACTAATGCCCAAGCCATATGGGCTAATCATGTCATGTGACTATGATAACCAGACCATTAATTGTTTGTGCTAGCCACAGTGCCCAAAATTACCATGCGACCACCTTATGGATAAGTACATCCCTCAAGGGGCTATCCTCTAGCCAATTTGGGTCCTTTTTTGAAGTAATATTATTTTTGGGCTCGTAACTTTTGATCCTTGAAGCTTAGGAGGGTCATTATTTTTTAGCATTACCTATTTTATTGAGATCTACACAATGGTGGGCTAATTTTTCATTTTGATGAATCATTTTTTTAAAGTTTATAATTTCTTGTTTGTTTTGATAGCTAGTTCTTATTTTTTGGACCTTTTGGGGGCCATAAATTTTGATTGGTAACTCAAATTTATGTTTTTTAAATGCGTATTTTTCATGCTCTGCATAGTTGTAATATATTTTTATTGTGATTCTACCTCATATTTATATTTTTTCTACTTAGTGGCTTATTTGTAAAGTATGAATCATAATCTTTGCACTGAGTATGGGTGACACCTCATTTTTAGAGGGGATCACTCTTTAGTGCTTGATTAAGCTTTTGGATGGAATTTTTCTCACACTGATTTATAAAGTACTGTGGGAGGTTTTTTAATTTAGCCTTGTCTACCTGCATGCATGTGTATGCTTTTTTGCACATGTTTTTTCATAGCATTTTTTGAGTGTTTCATGTGGCATATTAGACACTCTCACATGAGGATTTTTTATGTATTTTTTGCACACCTACCACATTGACACACATTTTTTGTGGTCTTGGATATTGATAGTTGATTTGTATTCACTCCCTAGTCAACATTATGGGGGATGAGGTGTTATTTATTATTAATATTTTCTTGGTTGTTTGAGTATGATATGTACCTAGTGGTTGTTACAATATGTAAAGGTTGGTTACCCATGTATTCTTGTTAGATGGAACATGTACCATATAGTCACTCTTGTTCCCACAACCAAATTCATGGAAGTTGCATTTTCTAATTCCTTCTTCATCTTGATCAATGAGAAATTTGTTTCTTAAACCAAGCTCTATATTAACCATGCTTTTAGATTTGCACTATTACAATGAATAGTATTAATTGGTCACTCATGTAATTAATTATTTTCAATTAAGGAGAAACAAATTTTTGTTCGAGTTTCATGCAAATGTCGTGTTGTAAAAATGAGGGCTTAGCAATTTAACATGATAGTTTCTGATGGCCATAATTATCATCACCTTTAGTCTTTGCTTCATTCCTCAACATCTAATTCAGTCCGTTGGAGGCTTCATCATATTCAATAGTCATATTCTTTGATAAATTCATTATTCTTTTGTTTTTTCTTTATACATGGGTACTTCACTAGGGGGCTAGTTGTTGGGACTCATACTAACGAGACAAAGACTTTTTTTTGTTACCACATCACTTAAGTTGATTTTCAAGGGTAGTGTTGGTATGTGTCATAGTCACACTTTATGTGAAGTCCACCTTATATACTATTGTTATCAGGACGAGATTTATTATGTGCACAACATTTATAAATGTAAATGTAATGTGATAGTTATCCTCATGTATGAGAATGATAAAGTGTACCAATGGAATACTTCCACCTTTCACTTCACTAATAAACATCTCCTACTCATATCTTTATTTTCCTATATAAGAAACCTTTGTGTCCTTTATGGGTAATTATGTCACAATAAGCACTAGTCTTGGAGCATATTGCATCTGATGAGTTGGTGGAGATGTAGTCATTTAGGAGAACCAAGGATCACTCCTTGATCTTTGGTATTGTTGTGCAACATTTTATTTGCATACTTCTCCCTAGCATATCGTC
The DNA here is from genome assembly GCA_037957365.1 of Torreya grandis. Lineage (NCBI taxonomy): Eukaryota > Viridiplantae > Streptophyta > Pinopsida > Cupressales > Taxaceae > Torreya > Torreya grandis. The sequence continues at coordinate 1,479,952 of JARHVA010001256.1, forward strand.
TTGTTTAGTAATATGTTTATATTTTATTGGTAGAATTTCTAATCTGAATATTTGTTATTAAATGGTGTCTTTACATGCAAATTTTCTCGATTTTTTTTATATCTGAAATAATTTTAAAATTGTCTTTTTCCAATAAAAATAATACAAACTTAACATTTGAAACTATATACAAACTAAGATCAAATATCTACAACACTATATATTTATATATATCAGAACATTGTCTCAATTTGATTCTAATCCATTCATCCATATTGATTCTAAGAACGTGAGTTTTAATCTTTTTTTTTTTTCCCCCCTTCAAGTTGGCATAACTTTTCTCCTATTGGAGAAGCTCCCTCGGGTCTTCTTTGAATGTTTGCACATTCTTCGACCATAGAATGTTTCCAATTATTTTATTATGTTTTTAGATACACTAATATACGGTTTGTTGAAACCGTCCCACCCTTTAGAGACCAATAATTGCATAAAACTAATTTTTAAATAGCATTGACTTTATCTTACACCATTTAATATAATTTTTGAAGGGGGAACTTTAGTTCTTAGAGAATATTTCTTCAATAATGTGGCTCTTAGATATAAAATATTTCCTCCACCATGCGGAATGTCGAATTTCTTATAGACTTTATAGGATATATTAATTGAAAACATTGATATTAGGATATACCGCAATTTAGATTTGTGCTCTTACGTTGAATAGGCATTACTTATAATTACAAATCCACTTTTAAAAGATGATCAGAATATATATATCTCTCTCTCTATACAATACCCTGATCTCTAAATTGCTTGATGGCATAAGTAAATATTCATATTATGTCATTTTCCAAGTCAAAGTTGATGTGAACCTAATCTATATATATTATTTTAAAATTAATCAGTAAAAAAAATTATAAAATTTAACATATAATTGTCAGATTCATTTAAAATACAACATTTGTCAATAACTACTTTTCATATCCAAAATTTTATATATATATATATATATATATACATTAAATTGTTACAAAATAATTGAGAGTAAATTATTATTCTAACATTGAGAAGTGAAGTTGATATTTAATTATACATATAAAATCACACAAATGCATATAATATAAAAATTAAGTAGAAGAATGTGTAAGAGGATTTAAGATATAAGATACTAGAAAAAAATTTAATAAAATTATTTGATAATAGAAATAAGTCTAAAATATAAATATTTTAATCTATCAAGATAATTATGATAATTATTTTACTAATGAGATGTGGGTGAATTGGTTAAAGTGGCATCGCTGTGTCTAATCCTATTCAAATCCATATCTTAGTGACATGTTAGGCAGATTGTGGCTATTAGAAATATTTTGTGGGATCAATAGAAGCTATTAATAATATTAATAAAACTAGTTGTAGTCATTGGTATTGGTTGTAAGAGAAATCTAAACTTTTGTTTGTATTCGAGACTAATTTATAGCTCCAATAAAAAATATTCTAATTCATAACATTAATTTCTATAAATTTTTCAAACTAATATATTATAATAAAAGGACTCATAATTTAAAAGACATACGCACATATAATAATACATTTAAAACTATGACTTTTTCTTCCCAAAATCAATCTAAGATTAATTATATTCTTAATTGCTCCATGTGTGTGTTTTTTAAATAAATAAAAAATTATCCTCATAAAACTCCATATTTTTTCCAATTTAATGTAAAAATTTAAAGCGCTTATGATATACAAACATAAAATAACTAAACTTGGTCAAGATATGTTAATGTTCATCACCCAAACTTATGACATACAATCATCGTGTTTAGCACATCTACAAATAATTTGAGAATCATAAAACTATTATCAACCACAAAGTAGAACATCCCATCTATTTGTATAAAGTATCTCTTTTAGAAAAAAATTATAATTTCAAAACTAATAATCAACCTATACAAAATAGATAGCGGAACAAGGATTTTATCAAAATATCTAACATGAAATTAGTCAAATATATAACATTTGTTTTTTAATAAATATAGATATCTAATTTTGTTTGGAATATTTATTTGTTAAAAAATTATATTATTTTAGATAAGTTAAATATATAACACCTTTTTTTTTAAATAATTATAGATATGTAATTTTGTTTGGATTATTTATTTATTAGAAATTTATATTATTATAAGGTACTTGTGTGTTTATCATGTAGATGAAGTTTTTTATTTACATATTTCAAGATATTTCCTATCTTTCTCCCTTTAATTACTTTCATTATCTTTTTTATCTCTCCTTTCTTCATGTTTCCTTGAATTTTTGAAGATTTCATAAATATATAGTGTAATATTTTTTGGGACCCAAAAATATATGATGTACATTTTTGGGATTAGGCCCTTTTGACTTTTGGTTTGGGTCTCTTGTGTCATGTAGTCCTAATTTATTAATTTTTTTAATCTATTATATGTTGGCTTGCATGCTAATAAGATCCTAATTTGAATTAGACAAGCCTATAAATACATTAGTGCATTTAGAACATGCTAAATATATTATATCGAATGTTCTAAAATAATCAATTCAAATATTTAGAGAATAGATTCAAGAGTATAATGAAATATAAAACATTTATTTCTATATCAAACATTCCTTCTAGTGTAAAAATTTAAATATAGTAAAAACTAGATCATTAATAATGTTGTTATTTTATTGAGGCACAGATAACTAGTTGGTGCTTAAAAATTATGCTAATCTTAAACAAAGGCTCCAAAACAACCATTTTTCTTATCTATTTATATATTAAACTAATTTATACAAATTTTAAAAAAGGAGATTAATTTCCCATGAATTTACATATAATTTCAAAAAAAAGAATGAGGTTTTGAGATCTAAATGTAATGAACAAAACTATCAAATTAATTTTTACTTATAAAATATTTTTCAAATCTAACTTCATAGTTTGAAGAACAACTCTATTATTGCAAAAATATCTAAATAATTATAATAACAATATTTTTTATCTTAATTTTTTAATTTTATATTTATTTTGTCCTATTATTTAGATCTATTCTATATTATGTAATTTTAACAATTCATTTTTAATTTATATAAAATTAAATATTTCTCTAAATTTATATCTTATTATTATAATAATAAAAAATATTATATAATTTTATTTTATTTTATTATTTTAAATTTAAATAAATTTATTTAAAATATTTATAAATAAATATAATATAATTTAACTTGAATCCATTTATTTATACAACAATGACATACTTTATAAAAATGAATTTAATTTTACTATTTTCAAACTAATTAAATTTATTTACAATATTTATAAATAAATATCATACAATTTAACTTAAATCCATTTATTTATACAATACGCCTCTATAAAACTATATATATATATATATATATATATATATATATATATATATATATATATATATATATAACCTTAAATCAAGTGTTCAATTGAAATTTATTGTAAATGAAATAACTCTTTTAAACAAATAAACAAGGTTTATATCACTTTGGCCTTAGGGACATTGAATTTTTACTTAAACTCGTAATAATTTGTTTATGTAATTACTATGCAAGAGTGTAGTAAAAGTGAGAAATTGTTATTTTTAATAAATATAAATAATTAATTTTATTTTATCAAAAATAAATAAAAATAAATGAGATGTTATATTATTTAATATATATTAATCGATTTTGTGTAAAATAATATTATTTATTTTTAAGTATTTTTTAAATTTAAATATTATAATTAAAAATTATATATTTTTATTTAATATTAATAATTATATTTTTTAATTAAATTATTTCATATTTAAAATTATATATAATAGTTTTATCTAATTTTAATATTTAATAATTGTACTAATATATTTTTAGAAATTTAATTATAAATTTTTACTATTTAAATTTGTCTTATTTAATTTATTAATTTTTAATTGATTGATTGTAGAATGTATATATACCTACCAAAGACAATTTAAAATCACAATCCCAAAACTCCTAATATACCAATCATAATATCCCTTACTATAAATCACATAAAACTTAACCCCAAATTGCTGTAATTCTCTTACCCTAATAGAATAAAATAATAATTTTTGTAACATCCATCCACGTTGGAAAATATATTCCCAATCTCATATGTCAACCATTTTTTAAATTAAGAGGTAAGGTAGTCATCCAACATCTAAAAATTAAAAGAAGAAGATGACAAAAACACAAAGTGTAATTGATGCATATAGACATTGACAAAGTTGACTAGTTATCCAACAACTTTTGTATGAACCCTCCACATGTACATATCAAGAATTAGTTAGTTATTTTTGTTTTTTTATATTTTACCTCTTTAAAATGGGTGGAGACCATATTATCATTTGGAAGGTTTTAAATAATATATGAATTAGCATGAAGATGAAGCATCATGACCAACATTTATATGGATAAAGGTATGTATACCTCATAGGTAACTTATCACTTAAGCTAGTAGCTTTTCAAGTAGTTGACAAGGATCTTTTTTATTCACATAATTGAAGTAGCATGATCTCAAATATTTTTATGGGTGTTGATGACTGGTTTAAATTAAGTGTTATTAATATAATAATTATCAATTATTTTCTTTTATATTTTTCATTTTTTAATCTATTGTTTTTAATGTTTATGGTCTCATTTTTAATTATTTATCAGATTAAGGTGTTATTATCCTCTTTGTCTCCCTATTCCCTTTGTAATATTATTAGACATAATATTAGATAATTCTAGGAGAATAACTTTTGTCTTCTAGTAATAGTTGAATAGTCTTTGTAATAAATGTGAACCATATTTATAGAAAATGAAATGAACAATGATTTTATAATGTGTCTCTTCTTCATTTAATAAATGTAATGTAATTTTGATTTATATCAAAAAAAATTATTTATAGTCTATATACTTATTTGACATTGGTATTAGGGTTTAGGGTCTTTTCAATTATTTTTCATCTTCCATTATTCTTCTATTGATTATTTTTCAACCAATAAAATATCTATGCAAGTTCATTTTTTCTTTTATTCTCTTTTTTTGTAGTTTTACAACTTACTCAAAGCCATTTCAAACATGCACATTCCTTTTATTAATTTTGTATGATAGTATTATAGCTTCATTTCATTTTTCAATTGGTTTCATAAGATGCTCAGATTTGCACATTTCTCATAGGCTACAAGTGTAGAAATTCAATCTATTATTGGTTACATTTAGCCTAAAATGAGTTTGCATTTCTCCCACTTCTAGTGTTTTTTGGACACATTATTTTGTCTAAAAATTTATTTTAATCTTACCTAGCTTTTGATGTGTTGGACTACTTAATAAGCATGTTGAATAAAAGTGTGTTGTTCTAAATTACAAGTATGTTCACTAAGAATTGAGTGAATGGCAAGATGTTTGAAGCCATGTGGGAGATAGGCTTATTGCATGTCAATTTATTCACTGAAGAAAGGTTTCAAAAGCTTTAGAAAGGTAGAAATTGTTTTTATTTTTCTACATGCTCTCTATGCCACCCTTCACCTACAGGGAAACAAACTTTAGTTTCATTTAATTTTTTCTTTTTTTTGGGAAATTTTAATATTCTATGCTTTTAAATTTGAAAACAAAAGCATATAAATTTGGATTATTATTTTTGAGCATTTTAATTTCTAAGAAAGCTTGTGGAGGAATTTTGACTTATTAAACAAGTCATTCTTTCAAACCAATTTAGTTTTCAAAAATAAAATAAATTTGATTTTTTTATCAAAGTAAATCAAATCAAATCAAATTGTGTAAACTCAAACAAAGATCATGTTAATTATTAATGATACCTTTAATTTACATTTTTGAGTACTATCATCATGATTGAAATACTACATCTATCACCTAATTTAGATGCAAAAATGATGTCTATAACATCATCTCTATAAATTGTTGATAAAAAATAAGGATAAATTTTATTTTTCTATTTTCCTTTTATTACCCATTTATATCTATCTCTAGACATAAATCTTGAAGGTAAGAATACTCTAAGTATATATGGTTGTTACGATTATAAGGACTTATCACTTAGTGAGTGCCATGGATAAAGCGAATATTTTTCATATACTACCTAGATACTACATATCATTTTGATCTCACATGCTTTCACATATTGTCGGGTATATAGAAAGGATGAGTTTCTTTCATGTACCATTGGATATATGAAAGACTAGAATATATAGAGGTTTGGTATATTGGTCATAAGATTTATACAAAAGGGAACCTTTTAATACTCAATAAGACCAATCCATCTCCTTTAAAAAAAATTTATTCCAATCAAAACAATTATTGGCACAATGTTAACCAAGAAGGGGCCCTGGTTAGAATAGTCAAGATAGGTGGAAAATGCAGTCATATTTAATGATTTATGGTTCAATATTTGTGATGGTGACTCAAAACTAACTAAACCAATAATAAAGGAATAAGCACAAACATGGAAACAAAAGAATTTAAAGGAATTGGCCTTGATGACAACCTTAGTTGATATATATTTTTACATCACATACAAGAGTACAATGCTCTTTGGGAAACACTATACAAATTGAAGGACTTGTATGATTCTTTCTTATTATTGGATTTCATACAATTGTAGTTGAAAATTTTCAACCTATAGTTTAAAAATGATGATGTCATGAGTTTGGATTCAAAAATTTGAGATATCAAACATGATGTTGATGTTGTTGGTGTAAATATTTATGTATGCATAACCACCTTCATAAAATCTATTATCCCTACATACTCAACCCACTTGGATTTTTTACAAGAAAATAATCTATTGAAGATTCTCACTTTTGACTAATTGAGAAGATGATTGAAAGAGAAAGAGCCTTTAGAAAAAAGACTGAGTCCATAGGGGAAATCATTTTATATGCTAATCAAACAAGAAATTCCTCCAAGAATATTGAGAATAATAAAGAGAAAGAAAAAAATAAAAGGCAAAGTGGAAAAGATAGAAAAAATAAAGGTCAATATTAAGAGGATCAAAATGACAGAAAACACTTGTTTTCTAAGCATTATGAAATAAAAAGGAGTCATGAGACCCATGAATGTAAAACATCATGGGAAGATATTGAATTTTATAGGGAAACAAAAATAATAAAAACTCAAAACTAGACTTAAAACAATTTTCAAGTGAATGTGTGTTTTCAACTTCAAACGATGCATATAATGCCTCAATAAGTTCAACTTGGGAGGATAATTGGGTCCTAGACATTTTTTCCACGCAACATATGAGTTTCTGAAAAGTCTAATTTGAATCAAGTCCTAGATATTTTATACATAAAATAAATATTCAACCTTAATGAAAAGGTTCAATTCGACTCAAGTCACTAGTGTTTTTAATTGTCATTCTTCATAATATCTTATAACTTCTTCAATTGAAAATAAACTTGTTTTCACTAATGCTCATTCATAAAAAAGACCATTCCATTATGTTGTATGATATAAATGTGAATATCAAAATAAAATGTGATGTTATAGTTGTATTGACTGGATTTGAGGAAGGAAATTTTCTAAAACTTAGTGGTGAACATTCAATTATAAGAAATTTTATTCATCTTATTGAAAAAGGAATGTTATAAATTATTCTCTAGATGTCATATTTGGCTATACTCAATATGAAAACACTCACACAATGAAAAATAAGGAACCAATCCATCTTCTTTCAAAAAAAATATTCCAATAAAAAAAATTATTGGCACAATGCTAGCCAAAAAGGGCCCCTAGTTAGAATAGTAAAGATAGGTGGAAAATGTAGTCATATTTAATGACTTATGGTTAAATATTTATTATAGTGATTCACAACCAATTGAACCAACAATAAAATAACAAGCACAAACATGGAGACACAAGATTTTAAAGGCATTGGCTTTGATGATGACCTTAGTTGATATATTTTTTTGTATCACATACAAGAGTACAACACTCTTTGGGAAACACTATACAAATTGAAAGACTTGTATGATTCTCATTTATTATTGGAGTTCATACAATTGTTTTTAAAAAATTTCAGCCTTTAGTTTTAAAATGATGATGTACGAGTTTGGATTCAAAAATTTGAGATATTAAACATGATGTTGATGTTGTTGGTGTAAATATTTATGTATACATAACCACCTTCATAAAATCCTATATCCCTACATACTCAACCCACTTGGATTCTTTACAAGAAAATAATCTATTGAAGATTCTCACTTTTGACTAATTGAGAAGATGGTTAAAAGAGAACGAGCCTTTAAAAGAAAGACTGAATCCATAGGGGAAAGTATTTTATATGATAATAAAAAGAGAAACTCTTCCAATAATATTGAGAATGATAAAGAGAAAGGAAAAAATAAAAGGCAAAGTGGAAAAGATATCAAAAATAATGGTCAATATTAAGAGGATCAAAACTACAAAAAATACTTGTTTTCTTAGCATTGTGAAAGAAAAAGGATTCATTAGACCCATGAATGTAAAAAATCATGGGAAAATATTAAATTTGATAGGGAAAAAATAAAAAATAAAAACTCAAAACTAGACTTAACACAATTTTCAAGTGAATGTGTGTTTTCAACTTCAAACAATGCATATAATGTCTCAATAAGTTTCACTTGGGAGGATAATTGGGTCCTAGACATTTTCTCCCCACAACATATGACTTTTTGAAAGGTTCAATTTGACTCAAGTCTTAGATATTTTATAGATAAAATAAATATATAACCTCAAGGAAAAGGTTCAATTCAACTCAAGTCACTAGTGTTTTTAATTTTCATTCTTCATAATATCTTATAACTTCTTCAATTGAAAATAAACTTGTTTTTACTAATGCTCAATCATCAAGAAGTCTGTTACATTATGTTGGATGATATAAAGGTGAAGATCACACTAAAATGTGATGGTATAGTTTTATTGACTGGATTTGAGGAAGGAAGGTTTCTAAAACTTAGTGGTGAACATTCAATTATAATAAATTTTGTTCACCTTGTTGAAAAATGAATGTTATAAATTCTTCTCTAGATGCCATATTTGGGTATACTCAATATGAAGACACTCACACAATGAAAAATAAGGAACCAATCCATCTCCTTTAAAAAAAAATATTGCAATCAAAATAATTGTTGGCACAATGCTAACTAGGAAGGGCCTCTAGTTAGACTAGTCAAGATAGCTGGAAAATGCAATCATATTTAATGAGTTATGGTTCAATATTTGTGATGGTGATTCACAAACAACCAAAACAATAATAAAGGAATAAGTACAAACATGGAAACACAAGAATTTAAAGGCATTGGCATTGATGATGGCCTCAATTGATATATTTTTTGCATCACATACAAGAGTACAATGCTTTTGGGAAACACTATACAAATTGAAAGACTTGCATGATTCTCACTTATTATTAGAATTCATACAATTGTAGTTGAAAATTTTTAGCCTTTAGTTTAAAATTGATGATGTCATGAGTTTGGATTCAAAAATTTGAGATATCAAACATGATGTTGATGTTGTTGGTGTAAATTTTTATGTATGCATAACTGCCTTCATAAAATCTCTTCTCCCTACATACTCAACCCACTTAGAGTCTTTACAAGCAAATAATCTATTGAATATTCTCACTTTTGACTAATTAAGAAGATGGTCAAAAGAGAAAGAGCCTTTAGAAGAAAGACTAAGTCCATAGGGGAAAGAATTTTATATGCTAATCAAAAGATAAATTCTTCCAAGAATATTGAGAATGATAAAGAGAAAGGAAAAAATAAAAGGTAAAGTGAAAAAGATAGTAAAAATAATGGTAAATATTAAGAGGATCAAAATGACCGAAAACACTTGTTTTCTAAGCATTGTGAAAGAAAAAGGAGTCATGAGACCCATGACTATAAAACATCATGGGAAAATATTGAATTTAATAGAAAACAAAAATAATAAAAACTCAAAACTAGACTTAACAGAATTTTCAAGTGAATGTGTGTTTTCAACTTCAAACGATGCATATAATGTCTCAGTAAGTTCAACTTGGGAGGATAATTGGGTCCTAGACATTTTTTCCATGCAACATATAACTTTCTAAAAGGTTCAATTTAAATCAAGTCCTAGATATTTTATACATAAAATAAATATGAAACCTTAAGAAAAAGGTTCAATTCGACTCAAGTCACTAGTGTTTTTAATTTTTTATTCTTCATAATATCTTATAACTTCTTTAATTGAAAATAAACTTGTTTTCGCTAATTCTCATTCATCAAAAAGACCATTCCATTATGTTTGATGATATAAAGGTGAAGGTCACAATAAAATGTGATGTTATAGTTATATTGACTATATTTGAGGAAAGTTTCTAAAACTTAGTGGTGAACATTCAGTTATAATAAGTTTTGTTCATCTTATTGAAAAAGGAATGTTAGAAATTCTTCTCTAGATGCCATATTTGTGTATACTCAATATGAAAACACTCACACAATGAAAAATAATGGTGTTGTAGGATTTCCAACACTACTCAAAAATATTTAAAAGTGTGAAACTTGCATATTATCTAAACATGAAAGGGTTCCATTTCAAAGGTCAGAATGGAAAGTCAACAAAAAATTGTAGTTGGTTCTCTCTAATTTGTGTTCTCTACCAATTATTTTTAGAAGTAATTCACGTTGTTAATTCATTACTATAAAAAGATGATTTGGATCTAATTTCTAAAAAATAAATCATAAGCCTTCAACACTTTGGAAAAAAATGAATAATGATTTAAAAAGAATCACAATCTCATATTGGGACACTTAGGACTAAAAATGGTGTTGAATTTATATCAAAGGTGTTTGAATCCTATCTTAATAAAAATTGTATCAAACATCATCTCACATTTAATTACACTCCTCAACAAAATGGAGTAGTTGAGAAAATGAACATAATCATGATGAACATGGTTTGTGTAATGTTTTATTTTAAATGGGTAAATATGCATTTCTAGACAAAATTAGCTCAAACATTCGTGTATCTTCACAACATTACATCATCAAAAAAACTTTAAATGAAGACTCCATATGAAGTCTAGTGTCATCATATCCCTTTAATGTGACATCTTTGGTTTTTTGGATCCACTTGCTACACATTGATTCCGAAGGAGAAAAGGAATAAACTAGATCACAAGTGTTGTAATACATCCTTTTGGATACTTAGAATCCTCAAAGGCATATAAACTATATGATGAGAACAACAAGAAATTTCTTGTCACAAGATATTTTATATTTTTTCAAACTACAAAGGACATGACAAACATTACTCAAAAATTGAATTGATTTGACAAATATGACAAATATGATGTTTTCAAGAAGATCAATATGGAGGTTCCAAACAGTGAAGGGGGAACCTATAATTATGAAATATTTGAATCCATATTGGCTCTTGTAATTTCAAACAACACTCCAATTTTGGTGGAAAATGAAAATTCATTAGATGGTGGTTATATGTTAGAAAATGAAAAAGCTTCAGATCAAAAAAATGAGGCACCAACTATTTAGAAAGCAACTTAGAAAAATATACCAAAATGGGTCACAAAGATAATGAAAGATGTCAAACCTGATGAGGTTGAAAAAAAAGTCACTCAATATGCACACACAACCTCACATAAATAAAAAAATTTCCTAGATTAAATTCAAGATAAGATAGAGAACTTTTCCTTAGATGACTCTCCATAATAAAAATTCAATGTTGCTTTGTATTCAAAACCTACTTTCAAACAAGTTGAAAAACTTGATGTATGGAGAAAAACAATGAAAAATTAATAGCATGCTTAGGTCAAAATTCAAAACTGGGAGATATTTGATACTTTAACTAGTTATAAACTCATTTTTTAAAAGTGGGTCTTTTAAAACAAACATAAAGCAAATGGTTCACTTTATAAATACAAATCAAGGGTTGTTGCAAAGGGATTTGCCCATAAAGAATGGATATACTATAATGAGACCTTTGTACCATTATTGAAATGGATTAATATTATGGATTTTATGGCTATAACATCTCAAAACATATATAAATTTCATTATATGAATGTGAAAAATTCTTTTTCTAAATGATGATCTCAAAAAAAAAGTCTACATGAATCAGCCATAAAATTTTATAGTTGATGGACAAGAATATAAAGTGTCCATGTTGGTAAGATCTATGTATGGATTGAAATAGTCAAAAAGAGAATGGTATGAAAATATCACTGAACACCTCTTGATAATGAAATTCAAGTGTTTTGAATTTGAAAATGTAACCTTCTTTTTCAAAACAATTGACAAACATTTGTATTTTTAGTTATATATCTGAGTGATCTATTCATCACAAGAAATAATGAAAACTACATTGCATAAATCAAATTAGAATTAATTAAAGGTTTTGAAATGAGATATTAGGTTATCTTGATTACTATTTGAGTATTATAGTGATTTAAAAACCTAAGTACATCTTCATCACATAAAAAAAGTACATTTATGAAAATCTAACAAAGTTTTGAATGATAGATTGTAAACCAATCAATACACCCATGGAACAAAATTTAAATTTGATAGAAGAAGTTATATATTTTGAATATGAAACTCATTATAGGCAAATTTTTATAAGTTTTATATATTTAACAAAAACTAAAATAGACATTTATTTTGTTATTGGTGTTCTTTCTAGATTCATGCAACAACCTAAAAAGAGTTACTAGATAACAACAAAAAGAGTACTTTGTTATCTGAATGGAACACAAATTTTGGGCTCAAATAGTCTATGAAAATGGACTTCATCCTAATTTTACATTTATATTATACCTATACAGGTGATTATGAAGATGGGAAGTTTACTTTTATTTTACTAATGAATTCAAAAACAACAATTATCTCTTGAAAGTTAAAGAAGTAGTCAGTGCCAACCATTTCTTCAACATAAGTAGAATACATGGAATTTTAAATTAAAATATTGGAAATAATATGGCTCATAAGAATTACTGTATATTTTTTGGTAACACATGATTCATCAACACCACTCATGGTTGATAACACTTCTACAATTGAAACATCAAATAATCTAATTTTTCATGTCTAAACCAAGAAAATCAATAAATAAAAGTTTTGACTATGGATGGAGTGTAAATAAAAACTTATTTAATCTAAAAATGAAGTTATATATCATCCAATATGACCCAAAATTATTAGTTGTTAGTCTAGTAGTGATGTAAGTATGTTTGATGATTGTATATACACCGAATAACTCACATCAAGCTACTAAAGCTTGATGGTTTTAGTTTGTGAATAATTGAAATAAAAATTAGAGATAAAAATATGAGAAAAAATATTTTCTAATAATAATTATGGTGCCACACTATGGCACCATTTTGTATTAACAAACATAACTAAAATTAACCATTTACAACAAATCTTCCATGAAAATTGCATGACAAGTGAATACTAAATTAAGACCTTAATTAAAAATTAAGTAAACTAAAAATAGAATCTAAGATAACTAAAATTTTACTCAATAAAATAATTTTACTCAATGATAATATATTATCAACATGCAAGAATCCTTTCTTAGCAAATAAGCAACTCATATACACTAGATAAGCTAGGTGTTCCAAATCCCTATAAAATAAGTAATTGACTAAAACAAAATTAATTTAAAAATGATCTATAAAAAGTATTATTAACCTCTTGGGGATGAATGGATAAAGATTTGAGCTTAGTTAAGTATACATTCAGTGAACTACACTCTAGCTGGCACTTATAGCTATTTTTAAAGAAGTTTCCAAAGAGTGTATAAATTTGATAAAAAAATAAATATAAGACATAAATAAATTAAATAACCATCTTAAACTAATAAAAATATTTCTAACATTAACAATCAAGTGTCTACCTTGGAATCATACTCAATATTTTCCCCTTTGATGTAAATAATTAAAATGCCTATCATCTCCTTAAGTCTTCCATGAATATTCTTCAGCAATCCTTTGGTCCAAATCTCTAAAAAAAATGATGTTTGAATTCAATATTATTGGTTTTATCATGGAAAACTAAATTCTTGGACAATTGTATTGCTCCATTTTTATCATAAAAAGTTTGTGTTGGCTCAAGTTGAGCCTATTTGAAATCAACTAAGATTCCTATATCTTCCCACAGTGCTCCTTTGGTTAGCATAAAGGGAAATACCTGAATCATTAGTATTTTATAATTTAATATACTTTATTCCTCTAAAAACTCTTTGCCAAATAAAAAAATATGTAATACCTTCCATATCTCTGGGTACTAATTCTACATAGAATAGGTGAGCTTTAAGAAACTCATCCTTAATTGGTCCTATATCTTCCCACATGGTTATTATTGAAAGGTAGTCAAGGAAATTATTAACTTTCTTAGGTTTCACCTTAATTTAAAAATCAAACTCTTGAAACAACATGAGCTAATGCTATATTCTTCCTTATATTATGAGCTTATTTATCAAGTACTTAAGTGGCTCATGGTCTGTAAAGAATATGAATGGGTTTGATAATAGTAATGTTTGAATTTTTATACCATTTAGACCATCTCTAGTGTTTCCTTCTTGGTGGTAGAATAATTTCTTTCTACCCATGCTAGTTTCTAGCTAGTGAATGAGATTAGATGGTCTATATTTCCTCATGGTTGTTTTATTACTTATCCTATTTCAATTCTTGAGGCATCCACATGTACATGAAATATACACTTCTAATTTATAAACACTAAGATTAGAGCATTTATAATCTTATGTTAGATTTAGCTATAGGATCTAATGAATCAAATAGAAAGCATAAATAAGATATAAAATAGTAATAGTAATAACAATAACTATATATCCAAGATAATAATTGAAATGAATAAATAACACAAATATGATGAATTAATCTAATAATTCAATATTAATCTGATGTAGAATACACAAATAGCCATTGCTTATATAGAGCAAGGCATGTCTGATAAATATTAGGGAACTCACATAACACTTGTATTTTAATTGATATCTAACTACATGAATAGTAGAGTGCAACTCCATACTAACAAGATAGGTGTCCAACTTTTGTAAATGATCAACACAAGTTGACTACTAGTTAAGCAATCTTATCCTATCTTACCCTAAATAGTGGAGTGTAACTCCACTATAACAAGATAAATGTCTAAGTTAACTACTAGATAAGCAAGCTTATCCTATCTAGTGAAAATTATTAATAAACATAATAAAATAATTATAATAAGTAGTTAGTATGCCAAAATAATAAATACAAGTAAATGAAATAAATCAAATAAATGCACCAACACCCCCTATAAGTGAATTTTAGGTAGGGCTATGTAGATAAGAGTCTCGATAATGTGTAGCCATATTAGGTACTCTATACAAATAGATGAGAAAAGGAGAAAACCCAAAGGAAAAAAACTCCTCAAAATAAAGGTCTAGGAGACCTCCCCTGAAGAATTGATGTCCCTTAAAGAAATAATATGTTACACCCCCAAAATAGATCACAAGTGAAGATACTCTTAGTGAAAAGTTTGTCAAAAATATTTGTAATCTACTCCTCTATAAGACAATATTGAAGATCAATGATCTCTGCCTAAATCAACTCCCTGATAAAGTACATATGGATCTCTATGTGTTTGGTTCTCTGATGATGAACCAGATTCTTTGAGATCTAGATATTGCTCTAGTTATTATAGTAGATGACTAATGGCTTCTAAAATGGAACACCAAGCTCAGTGAGAATATTCTAAAGCAAAATAGCCTCAGTAGTGTCATTAAAAATGCCACGATAGTTAACCTCTATAGATGAAAGAGCAATAACATTTTGCTTCTTTCTCTACCAATAAATGAGGCTAGATTTGAAGTGAAAGCTATGACCAAAAGTGGACTTATGATTATCATAATCACTAGCCCAATCAAAAAAATTATGTATTCCACTAAGTTTGAACCTATACCTACTATATAGTAAACCCTTTATCTGATAGTGCCCTAAATGTAGCTCAAAATGGACTTGATGACTCTCTGATGAAGTTCATGTGGTGTTTCCATAAAGCATGAAATCATGCCAACTATATATGAAATGTCAGTCCATGTATGATTCAAATAGATGAGGTTACCTATAACCTGGTGATATAATGTGGAATCAACCAAGGGATTGGAACAATGAGCCTCAAGTCTAACTCTAGATAATAAAGGAGTCAGTGCAGGCCTATAATTAACCATGTGAAATTGAGTTATCAAATCCATGGCATACTTTGGCTATGAAAGTATAATCTTATAAAAAGATTGTGATATCTGAATCCCAAGAAAATAGTGCAATAGGCCCATGTCTATCATATAAAACCTATCATGAAGTGCACTATTAACACTATTGATGATGGATGATGTGCTCCCTGTAACAATGAGATCACCAACATAGAAAAATAAGTATAATAGTGAATCCTCCTATTGTAAAATGTATATATTCAGATTTGAGTGACATCTTGAGAACCCAACTAAGAGAAGAAATGTGTCCATCTTGGAATACCAGGCTCTGAGGGCTTGTTTTATAACATAGAGATACTTCTGCAAGTGATACACTAATAAAGAATACTGAATGAACACTTGATGTTTCTCCATATATATCTCCTCACGAAGACCTTTGTGAATAAATGCACTCTTCACATCCATCTAATGTACAACCCAACCATGAGCTACACCAATATCTAGTATCAAGCGAATGGAATTCATCTTAGGAATAGGTGCAAAGGTTTCTATATAGTCAATGCCTTCTACTTGGGAAAAACCTTTCGCCACTAAGTGTGCTTTATACTTATCAACATTTCCATCTACTATAAACTTAGTCTGATATATCCACCTACATCATACTAATTTTCTTCCCTTAGGAAGAACAACAAGATCCCAAGTGTTGTTTCTAATCAATGAGTCATATTCTTCTTCCATTGTTGAATCCCACTCAATTGTCCCTATGGTTTCTTGAAAATACTATGGATTAAAAGTTGTGGTAATGTATGAATGTGGAATATCATGTTGTGACCATGTTATCCTTCTATTTGATAGATCCCTAACAAGAGGTTCTGCATCTGCCAAAGTCTATCTAGCCCACAAAGGCATCAATGGGTGAGGATATCAAGGAGGAGAAACATGACCTACTAAACCTTGCTGAGGAGGTATTACCTCATCATCCCTATGATTAGAAGAAGGAGTATCATCATCATTGCTATCTAATTCTTCTAAGGAATAAGAATGAGAAATGTTAGAAGACAAGTCTGAAGGACTTTATTTAAAGTAAACACTTCTTGCTATAATAATCTCATGTAAATCTGGATCAATGAGCTGATATCCCTTAACACCATTAGGATATCCCATAAATATACAAGTTTGGATTTGTTTTTCTAAAGCACAACACTTGTCTAAAGGTGTGTGAGCCCATGCTAGACTATCAAAGACTCTAAAATGATGTGCATCTAGCTTCCTATTACACTAAGCTTCAAGAGGTGTTATCCCCTTTAAAGCTTTGTGAAGAACTCTACTCTATATATATGCAACACAATTAATTGTTACTACCCATTACTCAAGTACTAATGATTTTGCATGAATCATACAACTTGCCACCTCTTTTAAGAATCTATTCTTCCTCTCTGCTACACCATTATGCTGAGGTGTGTATGCAACTGAATGCTAAAGATAAATTCCTTCAAGAACACAAAATTGTTCAAACTTATTTTACACATATTCCCTCCCATTATCTATGAAAAGGATCTTTATATACATCCCAGATTATTTTTTTGATAGAGATTTTAACTTTATAAATCTATCAAATACTTCACTCTTGAGTTTCAAAAAATAAACCCAAGTATATCTAGAATAGTCATCAATAAATATGAGAACATAATGAGTTTTACTAAAAGACAAAGTAGGTAATGAACCTGCTAAATCGCTATGAACAAGTTTGAGGACTTATCTATCCCTCCAAGCCTTCCCTTTATCAAACTTATCCTCTGGATGTTTTCCTAAGGTATAACCATGACATACACCCCTTGAAAACTAAATCTATGGAAGTCATGTAACCATCTCCTACTGACTAAGCTATTGTAAATAGTGGTAGTTCAAATGACCAAACCACTCATGCCATAGCTTTCTTATTGAATTAGTGTGTGAGAGCAAAGTTTTATAGGAAGACTGAGGCACAAAGTGGGAGAATGAATAAAGCCAAGTATTATTGCCAACTTTTTCCACTGCAACTAAAGCATTATCCTCTAATTTTATGATTGATACAGAATCGGGTGTGAACTCAACTTTCCTACCAATATCAAAGTGAGTGATTTGGTAGATAGAGACAAGTTTAGTTTATAAATCTAAAACACAAAGGACATCCTCCAATACACCACTATCAACATCAATTGTACCTTCTCCTATAACATCTACCTTAGAATCATCACCTATGAGAATATGAGGTAAAGAACTTGGTTCTAATTCAAAAGATTATTCTTAATCAGAACCCATATGGTGCAAAGCCCCTGAGTCAATTACCCATGAATTAGGAGAATTTGATAGTGCAACTAGTGTCGTAGCTTTCCCTTTACCTAAATTTGAAAGAGTGGAAGAATCCTTTGATTGATTGATGTTATTCTTTTTGATAAGACCCTTAAGTTCATCAATCTCTTTCTTCCAACAATATTATTCACTATGAAACCACTTTTTGAAATAAGGGAGAGGAGTGCAAGTCCCTTTTTGTGAATATCATTTTTTATTAGTGGATTTATAATCTTCTTGTGAGGAAGATTGTTGCCCTTTATTCTTATCTTTCTATGACTTATTCTAATTATTTTGCTTCTTTTTACTTGAACCTGTATTGGATGCTGATGTTGAAACTTGCTTATGCTAAGGTTAAATTAAAATTAGAGCTTGAGATTTGGATGAATTGATTAGACCCATAGCTATTAACTTTTATTTTTCACTGATTAGAATCTCAAAGAATACCTTGAAGATAGGCATTTGATATGATGTGCCCAATGTGAGCCTATGAGTCTCAAAGCTAGAGACAAAGGATGAATATTCAGGACCTAATTTATGAAGGCACTGAAAATAAATTGAATATATTTTTTTTATCAATTTTACATTCATAAATTTGTGCTTTAAGATCTATGTCTTTAGTGATGTAGTCTTGTATTGTAACATAATTTTAAGGATCCAAACTAATGAGTTTGTTGTCAATTTGGTAACCATGAACCTCATCTATTTTTACAAACAATGATGCAAATTTATCCAAATCCTCTTTTAGATTTGTACATTTTCCAAGATAGAAATTCAAATCTAAAGACATTTAAGACAGATTGCATCCAATTACCTTAGTAGTTTCAAATAAAAATTGTTGTAACTCTTTTTCATCAATAGGTGGAGTAAGAAGAGGTGTTAAGTAAGGCGTATATCCTAACATCATTAATACATTCCAAGAATTTTATTTCCATGTGTTATAATTATATATTATTAATAGTGGGAACTTAGGATTCCCCATGATGCCTTTGAAAATAAACCCTCACAAAGTAGAAATTAAAGTATAGAACACACCACAAAACCCCTCTAAATTACTTAGTTTTATCCCACCCAGTAATTATTATTTTGGCACTTTATAATTGAGTACAATTACAAGGCTAGATTATAATTTTTCCAGTTTACAAAAAGCTCAATTAGGCCCTCTAGTCTAAAATGACAAAAAATATGCACTTTATTACAAATATTTTTGCACCAATGTGTTGTACTTAAAAAAATATTAACTTTTTAAAAAAAATGGGACCTCAATATGAGGATATATGTGAAATTTATGAGCCTTTGAATTTACAAAAATAAGGACAGGTAAGAGCTACTATATACAAATTTGAATTCTAGAAAAATCTAGAAAATTTTGAAAAAAACTGAAAGTACAACAACAAAGAGCATGAAATTTTAAGCTATTTAAAAAAAATCACTTAAAAATACCTCCCAGTGTTTAAATGGTCGGATCCTAAAGTTGCCTTTCCAAATCTACCTACTAATTTGTGAGGCCTGCTAAAAAATAAAAATATTTTTTTTTTGGTTTGCACAGTCCGTATGGCTGTACTTGAGAACAAAAAAAATTGTCTTCTGGGGTGAATATGTCCAAATTGGACAAATTTTATATGGATCTATAGGTTTTGACATCTTCCAAACACAACCGTGAGGTTCATTTTTCTCAGAAATGCTTCAATTTTTAGGTACATGCTATATTTAGGTGTGGTGCTTCTAGATCAAACCCTTGCCAATTTCACCTCCAATGCCAATTTGGATAAAATTGTAGACTATTTTGACTATCTCAGGCACTCTAAACTCAATGGTGAGCTCATGAATTCTTCACAAAGCTCCAATTTGTGCCTATATAAAAAAATTAAAAAACTAATCCTATATCTAGATATTTTTCTCTTCAATATTTATCAATATATAGATTCAAGATAGATCTGGTACCATGTTACAATTAGCTACAGGATCTAATAAATCTAATAGAAAGCATAAATAAGAGATAAAATAGTAATAATAGTAAATAATAACTATATATCCAAGATAATAACTAAAATGAATAAATAACACAAATATGATGAATTACTCTAATAATTCAATATTAATTTGATGTCGAATACAAAAATAGATATTAATTATATAGATCAAGGCATGCATGTTAAATATTAGGGAAATCACACAACACATGTAGTTCGAATAATATCTAACTATATGAATAGTGGAGTGTAACTCGACACTAACAAGATAGGTGTCCAACTTGTGTAAATGATCAACACAAGTTGACTACTAGTTAAGCAATATTATCCTATCGTACCCTAAATAGTGGAGTGGAACTCCACTATAACAAGACAAGTGTCTAAGTTAATTACTATCTAAGCAAGCTTATCCTATCTAGTGCAAATTATTAATAAACATAATAAACTAATTACAATAAGTAATTAGTGCACCAAAATAATAAAAAATAAATATAATTAAATGCAATAAAGGAAATAAATGCACCAACATCTTAATCTTGAGTGTACAAAATGAATCCTAGAATTGTCTAGACCAATATGGTGGTTGATTATGTCATTTTTTCAACAAATCCTCAATGGGTGCACTTATAACTACATTATTTTTTTGAACCTATGGTGATATTTGGTATACCCCAATATTGTTATAACCTCATTTATGTTTTGGGTGGTGGTAGGTTGATGATTATGGAGGTTTTAAGTGGATCTATCATCAATATTTATTTGCATATTATGTGGCTTAATAGAGTTCCAAGAGGAGTAGCAAATATGTATTTATTAAGATTTAGAGAAATGTTCATTTGTCTACATCTATGGAACATCATCCTAAGTGCTTGTCTATGGTCCTTGATCAATCTGTAAACTATCCAATCATCTAAATATACCTCTAAGAACTCATGTATAAAATCTTGAAATGCATTTACCATTATCTAGCTAAATATAGTAGGTATATTCTTCAATCCAAATGGCATCACTATGTACATAAAGGATCCCCATTCTATGGCAAATTTATTTTTTGATGTATCATTTGGCACTATCCTAACCTAATGATATCCTAATAATTAATAAGTGGAGTAGATTTATCTTCTTGAAACACTTTCTAATATCTCTTTAGTGAATGGTGTTGGGAATGGATCATGGAGACAAACCTTATTTAGTTCCCTATAGTCAATGCAGATACATATCTCAATGATTTTTTTAATTCTATATTACTGTGGGACTTATCCATTCATTGTCCTCTATAGTATTTTAATACCACCAGCTAGCATTTTATCTAATTTAGTCTTAACATTTGCCTTTACATTATGATTTAGTTGGTATGGTCATTTCTATAGTGCTTTGATGTCTTCTTTCAACTTAATTTTCATAATACCCACATCTTCTGTAATTCCTTTGGGTTTATTAAATGTACTTGGGAATAATTCTTCAAATTACCTCAATAGTTATGAAATCTTCTCCACTTCCTCTTTTGCCCAATAAATTCTTACTTTCACTATTTTTGGATTTCATTCTGTGGTAATATTTTATAACTTGATATTAATAGTTGGCAGAAATATCATGTTTTATCTTTTGTAGTGTCAAGAAGTTATCTTTCTCCTTATACAACATTAATTTTTATATTTTATAGTTTTTATTCCTCATCCTCTTCATACTTTATAATTTTTTGGTAATATGTTGTTTATTTGTTTTCTTTTATTTTAAAGGTTTTTTCAAAAGTTTTTTTAGTCATATAAAATGTAAAAATTGGTAATTTGAGTGTGGCTTATGACACCCAACCCATAGGTCCCTCTTGCTTACTCTCATGACCCTTCTAAACACCTTTTCATTGATTCCTAGTTATCTATAGACTTCCAAAACCTCATTATATCTCAATTAAGCCACTTTACCATGGTAAATCTATCCCCCTAGGTATTGTACCCTTAGTATAATAGTTCCCAACTTGGATTATAGCATTAGACCCTAGGGTGTCCATTTATGGTGCTCCTATCCAAGTGTATTTTTTGCTCCAGCAGTCATTTCCTTTTGATTCCTATCCTTCTTCTTGTCAGCCTAATATGAATAAATATGACACATGACCAACATATCTCTACAAAATCCCAATCAAATTTTATTTAGAAGGGGTTGGAAAATATCAAAAAGTAAGCAAGAATATAAGTAAGAATACTTAGGAATATTTGCCTGTTCTCTGCATATAGCCATCCAATATAGCCACAAGCTTATTCAAACCCTTACACACCAACCCCTAACCACCTTAAGCACATCCAATTCTAGGATTTTGCATCTTCATACACACTATTTCACAAAGCACATCAAGTGGGAGAACTACATATGTCTTGATCCTTTTTTCAGAGTATTGGTATGTAGGCAATATGCC
Source organism: Torreya grandis (assembly GCA_037957365.1). NCBI lineage: Eukaryota > Viridiplantae > Streptophyta > Pinopsida > Cupressales > Taxaceae > Torreya > Torreya grandis. The sequence goes on from JARHVA010001256.1 coordinate 1,502,869, forward strand.
CACACAAGAGGTGTGGATACATGTTCAATGAATCTTATACACACTAACCCCCCTTTTATACCAATTTTTTTAAAATCATAATGGAGTCTAGGGTTTGAAGACTAAATCAGATCTATAAGGAGTTTTGTAGACATCTAACATCCAAAATTTTACATACAGGCTCACACAAAGACATTGAACAAAACCCAAAAAGCTTAGGCCTCCAAGACAATAGAGGTAGAAGAGGACTATAACATCAAACCCTAGGGTGTCTTATTTTAGTGCTCCTATCCTTTCATAAAATGAAAGCTAGCTCTTGATTTATGACATTGTCCCAGTTTTGCACAACAAATTTTAGACCCTGTCTCAGCCTATTTCTAGCTAAGTCTTATTTTCTCCATATTTATTACTATTTTTTAAAAGGTTAAAATTAAAATTAGATTATACAAATTAGTATCTTAATTATTTCAATATTATTTACTAATTTAATTAGCTTAAACCCTTAACTAAATTAAGAATAAGAATCCAATATTCCTAAAAATTGTTAAATCATTTGGTGAACCTGACTTACTTCATTTACACATAAAAACCCTAGAAACCCTAGGGTAAATTCATTCTTATTTTTATAATATTTTTATAATTTTTTTACATGCATATTTAAATTATAAATTAGCATCAAATTTTAAAATTCAATAATAATTTTTAAAAAAATATTTTCTTTCAAACCCTAGTTTCATACATTAGGTCCTTTCAAATCAAGAATTTTCCATTTTTTTTACATGCATATTTAAATTACAAATTAACATCAAATTCTAAAATTCCATAGTAGTTTTAAAGAATTTATTTTCTTCAAAACCCCATTTGCATCCACTAGGTCCTTTCAAATCTAGAATTTTCCAATATTTTTTTTGATTTTTTACTTGCCTATTTAAAATAAAAATTCACTTCAAATTTTAAAATTTCATAGTAAATTTTTAAAATAATCATTTTCAAAACTCCAGCTAAATATACTAGGTCCCATTACTTTTGAGGTATCACCTTACATGGTTGTGAACTTCATATCCTTTTTATGCATTTTTTAGTTAGTTGTTTTTAGGACTTCACATTTCCTATATTCAGTACTTTCCTTTCATAGGAGTTTTCTTATTACAAATTATTGAAAAAAATTCAATCCATTTTCAATTTACCTTCCTATGTTAATAATGACCCAATATACCAGTTTTGCTAAAATTGATAAGAGGGAACTTCAAGACCTTTTAACTAAACATCCATATATTAAATATGACATGCTTAAAATACTACAAGAAGAACAACAAAAAGTGAACAATGGTCAATCTCTCAAACCATAGAGCATCTAGTTATACATGATACTACAAGGGCAACTATGTCTCAACAACCCCTTATAACAACCCAACCTTCCTCTATGCCACCACCAAATTCAATCCAAGGTGCTACATATTAAGCAAGGTGGCTCTAGACCTACACAAGCCTTAGATTCTTTTGCTCTACTTCATACACCATTGGCATGTCATTTTGATTCTACACCCTTACCACCAAGTTTTGTTCAACCCAAGCTCACTCTATATGATGGCAAGGGTGATCTAGAGACACATTTGAGAGCTTTTCATGTAACATGCTTGGACTATAGGCTAAATGACTAGCTATTAACCAAGCTATTTCCATGGAGTCTAAAGGATTATGCTTTACAATGGTCCTATAGTCTACAAAATTAGTTGGTCAATGCATTCAATCCTTTAGTCAAAATGTTCTTAGCTCATTTCAACATTAACATTGGTGATAAGGTTCCCTATGCCCAAGTTGCACAATAGAAGCAAATGTCAAATGAGCATCTCATAAATTATGTTCTTCAATATAAGACTATCTTGGCTAAGATGACTAGCCCCATGGCTGATCAAGAGTTAAAATATCTCTTCAAATAGAGTCTTCTACTAGCTTTGCATGAATTAATAATGTTCAAAAGGGTCTCTTCCTTCACTAAGTTATGTCATACACTAAAGGAAAGGGAAGTCAAATTAATTTCAATGGGCAAACTCAAGTATACATGTATATCAAAAAAAAAAACAAGAGTAACAAAAAATTCCCATACAAAGTAAAGGTCAATGATAGAAAGAGTTAAAATCAACCTACAGTAAATGCAGCTTCATATCCCCCCTTAATGAGTGGTTTTATCAGCACCTCATTGGCAAACTTTTTCCAATCTACTAGTATCTCTAGTCAAAGTTTTACAATAGCTTTTGGAATGTAATATCATATCTCTCCCTCCTATACTAGAAGTTGATCCAACAAAGCCTCTTCCATGGGGATATGATTTGAATGCATTTTTCAATTTTCATAGGGCACTAGGGCACACAACAAATAGATGCATCAATTCGAAAACAAGATACAAGACTTGATAGATGGCAATGTTATTAATCTTGCCACTCTAGTTGAGCCTACTTAGAAAAAAAATGCAAGATAAAGCTTTGAAAATATTTTTAGATCCATTCCCATAACATTATAAATAAGAGATAGGGGATACATCAAGTGTTCACCATTTATATTATACACATCCTTGATTGACTACATATCAGACACCTTCAGTTGAGTCACATCCTTTGAGTAACATGATTTGTGTATACAATTGTAGAGTTCCAACTAGACCTTCGATCTCCTTATTAGAAAAAGAGATAATTGAGGATGATTTGTATTATCATGCACTCTTTATTAGATCTTACATTCATAATCATCATATTCATAGTGTTTTCATAGACAATGGATTTAGTGTTAACATGTGCACTATGACATTACTACAACATTTAGGATATTCAGAGTAGGATATTACCCTGATAAACATAGTTATCAATAGATTCAATGGGCACATGCAAAGTTCATTGGGTGAGATTGTACTTCCTCTATATGCTGGTCTAAGACATGTGGCAACACCATTTATTATTGTTCCTAGTGAAAGAGTTTTTGATATGTTTCTTGGTTGACCATGGATTCAAAAACTTCAAGTAGTACCTTTTATAGTTCACAGATGCATGAAATTCAATCATGATAATTATGTTGTTACAGTTGGTGGAGTTATATATGAGTTACCACTCCCAACTTTAGATCCATCTTCTACTTTGTAGTCACCAATTTTAGCTTCTCTACTAGTTTTAATTTCTCCGTTAGTTTTAGTTCTTATTCTAGTTCATATTCAAACATAGTAGATGCCTCTATTATTAGCATAAATATTTCATACACTTTCATATAGGTCTCTTTTAAAGCAACCATAATTTCATAATTTTAGATATCTTCTAGCTATAGTGTTCACACCTAGGATAGTATCATTGAGGTCTCATGCATCTACACATAAAACACATGTTTAGAGAGCTTATCCTACTACTAGATGTGTCCCTAAGAGCCTTACAATTGCATTCACTTCTTAGATTTATAAGGGGATGCCATAGTCAATTTCTACTTTAGAGATTTCATAGCATTTACAACATATACATCTTTTAAAGCCATAGTCTCAGCCCTTCCATCATGCTTCACGATCATATAATATCCTTCTCCTTGATATAAGACACCATGATAAGGAGTCTCCCATGAGACTCATCGGTTAGTATCATTTATTCTTAGTCTTATTTGTATATAGTTTCTTACTTTTTCTTGTACATAATCTCCTCATGATTGATTATACATAGCTTATATATCAAAAAAAATCCAAAAACATTCAAATATGTCAAAATACCAAAAATAATATAATATTTAAAAGTACAAAAAACATTCAAATAATTTAAAATCACAAAAATATTTCAATTATATGCATCATCCATGCTTTACATTTCTACTACCATGTTAGACTTAAATTTTGTTGTTCTATGCTATTGTTTATTTGTTTATATATATTACCATGCTTCACTTGATCTTCTTTGAGTGTGTATAGTAACTTACAGATCCTTGATTGATTCACTCTACCCATTTAGGGGGCATACTAATTCATAAATTCAAGACATACATCGATATATGTACCCCCTAGGGGCATCTTGTACATGACTACACCATCTAGGTTATGACATTCCTACACCACATACTTTAGTTATCATGTTGATGTACATTACTTAGTATCTTACACATATTACATTATCAACACTCATTAGTATATATAACTTGTGTATTTCTTAGCATTTACCTAGTCGTGTACTCCATATCTTGCATAATTTCACTTCTTTCTTTGATTAGTTAGATGCAATTGAATTTATAGTATATTACATGCCTTCCTTTCTTGCTTTGTGTAGCTAGATGTGGTTTCATTTCATAGTTCCTATTTTATCTCTTATATGTACCTTAAGACATTTTCCAATGTCCTTTGTTTATATTCTTATGTGTTCCTTAGGATATTTTCTAATGTCCTTCACTTTTACTCTTTTATACACTTTTGGCCCTTGTGCCAACCTTGTTTGTTTCCAATTGTATGTGTATGTGGAATTTGAACATGCCTTATATGCTTGCTTTCCAGTGTGAGTGACATGTGCCCATGTCCCTTGTTTACTTGGCCCCTTGGCCACCCTTATGTGCTTCTTGATTCTTACCTTGTCTGCTTGTTACTTGATTTCTTTCAATTGTTTGTAATGCCATGATCTACATCATGCATTATATTGCTTTCTCAGATGCCATGATGGACATGATGTTCCATCACTCCTTGATAGGTAACAATTAACCAAACTTCTACTTCTATTTTACTACACTATACATGCCATTACATTGTTATATCTATCTAGGCATACCCCTATTAATCTAATAATCTCCATTACAAACCATGCTATATCTTGAGAAATCTTGTCGATTATCATTGCTATATCATGTATGTTTGCAACATAACACACTTATAGGGATATTTTTCATAAGGATAGTCACTATAAGGTCTTATTTCCTAACATAAAAAGAGGGGGAAACAAATAGGGGTTTTGTCATAGAGATCAGAGCTCTTATTGTTAAAAAAAGTTAGCTTTCAAAACACCCAAAACAATATCAAGACTTTAAACTAGGTAGAATAGACTAGGTAGATAGTGAGAATTATATAATAGTCATCAAAATTAGCTCAAGATAATAGTGCTAAGATTAGACTACAACACTGGATAGTAGGGTGTCCAATTTTGGCACTCTTATCTAAATATAAAAAAACTAGATTTTCCAAAAATAGGTAGAAAGGTAAGCTCAATTACAGCTTTGCACATACAGACTGGTTCATATTTAGAAATTTTAGTATAATTTTTCTCAAAGAATCTAGATATAGGGGGCATCAAGTGTAGCATGATGGATCTCACTTCTAATTTTAAATTAGACAATTGGAATATCTTCTAGATCAGAATCCATGTTTTAGACACTAGTGATTAGGGGTAATGTACGTGACACATTTAACATTTTTTCTTTTCAAGTTTAGTACATTACCCATGTATTCTTAGTAGTTATGTGCATTAATCCATCTGTAGGTAGTTGACATCATTTTGGAGTGGCTTTAATACAAACCTAACCTCCACATTTTTGAGTGGCTTTCACATAAGCCATTTGCCCAATTTTGGAGTGGCTTTCATACAAGCTGATCTCCACCTTTTTTTGAGTTGTCCAAAAGTGGCCTAGTTTCTAGCACACATTAAACTATCTACACCACATTTTCAGATTATAGAACATTCATGGGCTTTAGGAGCCATCTCATATGACACACATTTCATAACAGTATCAGTTCATAGCTTCACTTCATGGGGCAATGATGGGGCCAAAGGACTAGCTAGCCTTTGTATTCTTTGTCCACCTACTTAGAGGGATTAGACACATATTCCAAACATCAATTAACATATGCATGATCACATAACTTCACTTAGTGAGTGATGATGGAGCCAAAGGGTTAGCCTTTGCATTCTTGAGCCACTCTTAGGGAATTGAGCACTTATCTCCATTCACAATATTAATCTTAGTACAACACATACCCAACATTACTCAGCATCATCCAACATCACTCAGCATCATAATAGGTTTTGTATTAGTTCACATACTCGATGAGGTATATTCATTCCTTTCTCTCTTACCCAACTTTAAATGTTCTTATTTTAGATATAACATATCTAGTAAGAACTAATCTACTGATTTTTTTTATATATTTACACTTCACAATGTGCTCTCTCTTTATGTACACCCAACATCACATAGCTTCATGAGCTTCACCCTCATAGGTAAGTTCATGTATGCTTTCTATTATTCCTTTATCCTAGTATTTCACTTTACTACATCACTAAAATAAAGGTAGGGAAAATGCAGTCATATAAAATATGAAAATTGGTAACTTGAGTGTGGCTTGTGACACCCAACCTATAGGTCTCTCTTATTTGCTCTCATGACCATTCTAAACACCTTTTTTCTAATTCTTAGTTATCCATAAGCTTCCAAAACCTCATTCCAACTTAGCCAAGGTATTTTTCCCATGACAAATCCATCCCCCTAGGTCCCATACCTTTAGGACAATAGTGCCTAACTTAAACTATATCACTAGACTCTAGGGTGTCTATTTTTAACACTCCTATCTAAGTGCATTTTTAGCTCCCATAATAATTTACTTCTAGTTCCTATTCTTTTTCTTGTCAGCTTAATGTGAATACATTTGATCCATGACCAATAGATCTTTACAAGATCCCATTCAAAGTTCATTTATAAGGGGTTGACAAATATCATAAAGTAAGCAAGATTACAAGTAAGACTACTCAGGCATATTTCCCTATTCTATGCATACAACCATCCAATATAGCCACAATCTTATTCAAACCCTTACACCAATCCCTAACCATCTCAAACATACCCAATTTTAGCATGTTGCATCTTCATACACACTATTTCACAAAGCACGTCAAGTGGGAGAACTACATATGGCTTGATCCCTCTTCAGAGTATTGGTATGTAAGCATCATGCCCACACAAGGGGTATGAATACATGTTTAGTACATCTTACACACACTAACCCCCCATCTATCTCAAATTTCATCAAATAAAAATGGTGTCTAGGGTTTGAATACTAAATTAGATATATAGGGATTTTTGTAGACATTTAACATCCAAAATTTCATAGGCAATCTCACACAAAGATAGTGAACAAAACCCAAAAAGCTCAAGCCTCTAGGATAATAGTGATAGAAGAGGAATATAGCATCAAACCCTAGGGCATCCTATTTTGGCACTCCTATCCTTTCATAAAACAAAATCTAGATCTTGATTTGTGACACTATCCCAGTTCTACACAACAAATTTTAGACCCTGTCTTAGCCGTCTTAGTCTATTTCTAGCTAATTCTTATTTTTTCCATATTTATTACTATTTTTAGAAAGGTTCAAATTATAATTAAATTATAAAAATTAGTAGCTTAATTATTTAAATATTATTTCATAATTTAATTATCTCAGACCCTTAACTAAATTAGGAATAAGACTCCAATATTCCCAAAAATTGTTAAATCAAATTTTTATGATTCTCGCACAATTGTCTTAATTTGCTCCCAATCATCTATGTGTCGTAAAAATGTTTCTTCCATTTTTATTTTAAATAATTTTTTTTATCCACATAGTCTTCCATAAATAAAATTATTTTTATCTTTTTCAATGCCTTATAGGTTCTTGTAACCATGTCTCAAAAGTTAAAATTTCTATAGAAATCCATTTTCAAGTCTATCCATGTATTGGTTCCCTTATGCATCTCTTGATGTAAATACCATGTATTAGGGATTGTGTCCAATTTACATAAAAATAATTATTCCCATATTCATTTATAAGTCACCCTCTTACCTTCCATACTTTTTCACACATTTCAAAATGTCATTCCGGTTAAGTGTCCCATGTGTAACATCTTATTTCTAGAAAGTAACTTTCTGATTGTATAAACCATGTTTTGAGTAGTACACAAATATTTCTCCAAGTATGTATGGTTTTTTTTATGGGTGTACCACTATCTTGTAGTAGTAATTGTGAGTGATTAATCAATTTCTTTCATCCTTATTTATTCTTATGGTAAAAATATCATCATCTTTTATAAGTATTCATTGACTAGTTCTATATCAATAAACTTAGTAGTTTATTTTATGAAGCTTGTTCTATGTGGTGATATATCTTTTTCTGAGGTAATGGATTTTATAGCATGATGGTAATTTTACTTTTGTGGGGTATTTTTATTAAATAACATACTTTTTTCACTATGGTTTTTGGCTTACCATATATGAAGACTTCAATTTCATCCCTTAAGGGTGTTTCTTATTCTTCCCCTTATTTTATTATTAACTCTCTATCCACATTAATTTTAGGTCATATTCCATTTTTATAATATTTTTTAGAGTATACACACTAATAAGGCTATCAAATTAATTATCCTCATCTTTCAGACATAGTTACTCTGATCATGCTAGTGTCCTTCCTACCTCCAATGAAAAATGAACTACTAACCCCCATTTCTCAAATATAATTTATTTTTATTTCAAATATAGTAAGCCATTAAAATCCATAAATCATTGTACATTTAACAAATATGGGTAACCGATATCGTACATATTAATTACTCAAAGTCTACCCTCTTCTTTATTCCAATAAAATCAACTTCAACATTTTTTAGGGTGCTAACGGGTGACCACAAAATATCATCAGTCATGTCAATATCATATGCTATCATATGTAATTATGGTTTTCCTAATAGTTTCCATGTGCTCGTAGTAAGACATTTTTGTCTTTACCAAGGTCTAATAGTAGTTTATCAAATTTTTGGTCATTTATTTTGATATTTAAAAGAATGGTAGTCTTTTTCTATTTTCATTTTGTTCTAAAAACATTTTTTTGGATTGCACTTTTTAGTTTTCTCTACCCACTATACGTGATGTTCTCTTTTTTGTTTGTTTCAATACTTAAAAAATTGAGTAAGTTTGGTTACATGATTTTTTTTCTCAACCATTTTCATTATAATTTTTAAATCTCCAATATCACCTTCATCAAAGTAAGTTAGCTTAAGTTTATCCTTATCCTATTTTTCAATTACTATTTTTCTATTTTTATCAGCAATCCTATCATGATTACTGATATTAGGTTTATCACCTTTTGCATCTAAGTCAGAGTCCATACTAGAGTCAATGGACACTTATTTTATTTTAACCATATTCATGACACTTCTAGTGGTTATTGCTACTCGTAGTTGTAAATTATCATGCATAATATGGAGAGATTTATTCCATGATCACTCTTTTTGATCATTTATACTTAATTGACATTGTATAATATGTTCAGTCATGGTTACCCTAGGATATGGACTACCCACTTTTTCTATTATTTTCTCTTCTTATTTTCCCTACTGAATTTCATTGCACCACCCTTTCATGTCTTATCCCTTTTCTTCTTTTCATTAGTGTTTATCCAATTTTCTAGGAATATATTCTACCATTTCCTCCATTTTTATACTATTGTTTTTGTAAAATTATGTCACATTCAAACATGAAAATGAATGATGGGTTCCTTTTTCATCATAAAACACACACTCCATATGCGGCTCTTCATCATAGTTCTTAGAAATATGCCCAATCTTTCTGCATCAAGTTGGAGGGGTTATTTGTTTATTTATTTATTATATCCTTCGCTATAATTTTGATTATATCCTCTACCACTTTGGTAATTTCCCTTGCCATGGTATCCTACTTTGTAACTTCCCTAGCCACCACCTTTGTAACCCCCTTGATTTTTATTCATTACTAAGGTTGGGTATTTTAATTTTCCTTCAAGGTTTGGTATGTTTGGCTAGAGTGTGGTATACTAGTGTTGGTTATGGGTAGCTATAGTGGTGGCATTTTTTGTACTATTATCACTCTTCTAATAGTGTCTTATACATATGTAAGTGCTTATATAACATGATAATTATGATTATAATGATTGAATGACCCATAGTTGGTTCAATTCGTTATCTATTTTTTAGTGGATGTAACATTCATCATTAAGAATAAGTGTTATGGATGTTGATCATATACTCTACACATTCCACAATAAATCCTTTCACCATATAAAGCTTGTTGAAATGGCAATGCCATATATATATATATATATATATATATATATATATATATATATATATATATATATATATATATATATATGTTTACATTGATTTTATTATTGCTACTCTTTTTTCAATATCACTATAGGGATATTTTATCCTAGAATGGCCTTCCACACAAAAAATGGTACACAAAATTATTAGCCATAGTAGTGTATGCTTATTATGCAACACCAAAAAATCATCCCCTTTCATTTTGATCTCTTGTTTTAGTTTCAGTTGTTTTAATTATAATTATAATATTTCCATATTATCTTTTAACGAGGTATTTATATCTCTTCTCCAAGGCTACGCTTCCAATCTTGATATCATTTCTAATGTTTCCACAAATGTATTAAATTTTTTTCCATCCATGTTAGTGTGGAGACAAAGAATTAATCTAGATATAAATTATTTTATCCTTTATTTTACATTGAGATGCTTCTCTAGTTTTGGCACTATGGATTTAAATCATTGATCATAATCTCTTATAGTTACTTATGTTTATGAATTAGTTCCTATATTTTGCTAATTCTATCTTACAATATATCTAGGTAGTAAAAGTTATCATTAATTTTTTTTTGGAAGTCAAACCATGTAGTGGAATGTCTTGAGTAAGTCTTTATGTACCATGTACGTTCTTTTTCTCTTAATGTTCTAATTAAAAAAAAAAAAAAAACATCACCCTTTCATCAATGAGGTTGTTACTTCTCCAATATGATTATAATATGAATAAATATTCTTCCACATCTTTCATTTCTTTTCCGAATAATGGTAACTTCATCTTATTATATGTCATTTTAGTGTTTTGAGATTTTTTATGAGTATTGCTAGTAGGATTAATACAACTATTTGTTTGATTGTATGAAGTGCTTGATCCTATAGTACTATCATAATTATGCTTCTATTTGTATTTCTGATATTGAATCAAGTTCTGATTATGACCTTTATATATTTATAGTTCCTTTTGAAAGTATCCTCTTTCTAATACTTCTGATTGATTCCTTATAAATTCTCTTCTATTCTCAATCTCTTGCTTTTAATTCTTATATTTGTTTTATACCCACCTCTAATAAAAATGTCTCTTTTAAGAGATGGATGAACATGTCTATTGTGAAGTAGAATTAGGGTTGATTATTGATCCAAAGGGTTAATTTCCTCTTGGGGTCTCTTGTGGTTTGGGTTTGGGGGGTTTGTATCACTTTAAATCTCTTCTTCTTCATTTTCAATTTCTAATTAGAATTTTTATCCCATATTTTCACTAGCGAATCCTCTTCCCATGGAATTACATTATTCCTTATCTCTATACAAAATTAATTTATTATGACTACCAATACTTATCTATGAATTACCTTTATCTTAAGGTTTTCATCTTTATTTTATTTTATTTGTTCTTCTATGTTATCTATAAAATTTTCATGCTTATCACTTACTATTGGGTTATTTTTTATGGATAGTATCTCTTCCCTTGGTTTTAATATGTAATTAACATCTCCTATATTAATATTCATTAATTCACTTATTATTTTTCTACCTTCTAAGTGTCATACACTGTGGGCTAAACTATTCGTAATCAGTTGGTTTTTTGCATCCATGGTTTGGAATAGTTTGGATTTTCTAAAAAATGTAACTAACTTTTTTAATCCTTATCACATATAATTCATTACCTTCAATAGTGTATGATATAAAATTTATTCTATTTTACTTCTTTCACTTGTCACGTCTATGCCTCTCTATGGTGTGAATATTACCTTGTCTATTTTGGTAAAGGGATAGTATTGATATTTTCAATATTGAAACTTCCACTAGTCAAGGCCAAATCATATTTCTCAATTTTTTTATTTATTCTAATCATTATTTCTTCTCTTTCCTTTTTCTATATCTTTTTTTTAATTTCTGAATCAATTCTTTCATTCTTCATCTCCTCATTCACCACCTTCCCTTAACTATATTTAATATATGCTTTGACTACTATCTCTTGTCTTATTAATTAAGTTTATTTTACTTGATGCTTACTTTTATATCCCATTATAAATTATTTAACCCCTTCCAACTTTTTATACCAAATATTTAGAGTAGTCATATCTTGTAATGATCCCTTGTATTTTTACACACCATCCCTTATGTGCCTAAGCCTAAAGGAACTATTTTCCCTCTCTTACTAGCAGTTATTCTATTAAAAATTATAGATGAAGAGTGTTACTTCATTAAGGAAACATTTTCTTACTCCAACAAACTCAACTTCTTAGCATTGAATTTTTTCCAACCCTATATAGACCATACTATGATGAATGAATCAAGAGTTATCTTGAACTAGTGATTAATAGCTTGATATAATGGTGTATCAAGGTGTTGGAGTTCATTAATATTTCTCATGGTCCATTGAATAGGTATTTGAATATGAATGTGGCACCTTTTTGTATATTTGTATTTCCATAGTATTCAAGGCCACAATAGTTGTGCAAAATTGACCCAAAATTATTATTCATGTGGTTGAAATAATGTTGTTTTGATTTTTGGTAATAATTTATCCATTACTTTAACTTATGTGTGATTTATTTTAGTGTTTATTCCCACCACTTTTCTATTTATATTAACACATGTTTCTAAAACTCTTAAGGATACTTACACCTAGATATTAGTTTATTAAAGTCCATATGACACCACCAAATGTTAACATAAAATTTGAAGCTATTGGTTGAATAAAGTTTTATGTTGAATCAGTTAAATTTAGTGAGGATAATGTATAGTAAGGGTTAATATTGGTTAGATTCCTTATCATTCACTTTAATAAAAAAATAGTGCCTGTATTTATAGTAACATATGCATAATACATATAACAAAATATTTCCTGCTCTAACTCTTCTCTTTATATATATTTATAAAACTGTTGAATACACATGTTTATATTCTCTCTATTCTATACCATAATTACACATGTTAATATGATTTGTAAACTTTTTTAAATTTATATATATTCTTCTCTTCCCCTTTTTTATCTATTATAATGCTACAGTATAAGTTCCAAGTTAAAATGACACAACTCAATATTCATGTATGTGTAATACATTTTTTCTCTAATAATGTCTTATTTTATCTCTTTAAGGCCTTCTTTATTATCATAGTTCCATTTGGTATAATCCTTTGATATGTCAACCTAGATGAGTGTTATGCTACTACAATAATAGAATCAACTCTATGGTACTTGAAATATTTTTTGAAATGTATTCATTTAGATAATAGAGAATCCTTCCAACACTCAAGGAAAATTTTCAATTTGACTCAAGTCACTATTTTTTTTAATTTTCATTATTCATAATGTCTTATACATTTCTCAAATGAAAAAAAAAACCTATTTTCATTAATGTTCATAATAAACAATTCCACTCCATTATTTTGGATGATGGAGAGGTGAAGATCACAATAACATGTGATATTATAGTTGTACTATCTAGATTTGAGGAAGGAAATTTTTTAAAACTCAATGGTGAACATTTAGTTTCAATAAATTTTTTTCATATCATTAAAATAAAAAATGCTATAAATTCTTCTTTGGATGCCATATTTGGGTATGCTCAATATGAAAAAATTCACACAATGAAAAATAATGGCACTGTAGGCTTTCCAACACTGCTAAAATATATTAAAAAGTGTGAATGTTGCATATTAGATAAACATGAAAGGGAACCATTTTAAATTTCATAATGGAAATTCAACCAAAAATTGTAATTGGTTTACTCTATTTTTTGTTCTCTACCAATTATTTTCATTATTGAGAATAAGTACTTCATGTTGTCAATTCATCACTCTAGTAGAATGACTTTGATATAATTTCCAAAAAATAAATTAGAAGCAGTCAAAACTCTTCAAAAGTTTTGAACAATGATTTAAAATGAAGCACAATCCCATATTGGGACACATAGGACTAAAATTGGTGGTGAATTTATATAAAAGGTGTTTGAAACCTATCTTATGAAAGATTATATAAAACATCATCTCGCATTACTTTACACTCCTCAACAAAATGTAATAGTTGAGAAGATGAACATAATCATGATGAACATGGTTCATGCAATGTTGTATTTCAAATGGGTAAATTTGCATTTCTAGACAAATCTATCTCAAACATCAATGTATATTTGTAATAGGTCACAGTCAACAAACCTTAAAATGAAAACTCCATATGAAGTCTAGTGTTGTCATATCCCTTTAGTGTGACATATTTGGTTTTTTTAGATTCACTTTCTACACATTGATTCCAAAGGAGAGAAGAAATAAATTAGAACACAAGAGTTATAAATACATCCTTTGGAATACTTAGAATCCTTAAAGGCATATAAAATATATGATGATAAAAATAAGAAATTTATCATCACAAGAGATGTTTTATTTTTTAAAATTGTAAAGGACACAATAAACAATACTTAACAATTGAATCAATTTGAAAAATATGACAAATATTGATGTTTTCAAAGAGATTTATATGGAGGTTCCAAATAGTAAAGGGGGAACCTATAATTAGGAAATAATTGAATATATATTGATTCTTGTAATTTAAAACAACACTCCCCTTGTGGAAGAATATGAAAATTCATTAGATTGTGGTCATATTTCAAAAAATGAATAAGCTTGAGATCAATAAAATGAGGCACCAACTATTTAGCAAGAAACTTAGAAAAATATGCCAAAATAGGCCACAAAGGCATTAAAATATATCAAACTTGGTGAGGTTGAAAAAATAGGAACTCAATGTGCACACATAACCTCACATCAATAAAAAAAAAGTTCTTAGATAAAATTTAAGATAAGATATAAAAAATTACCTTGGATGACCCTCCATAATTATAATTCAATGTTACTTTGTATTTATAAACTATGTTCAAACAAGATGAAAAGTTTGATGTATGGAGAAAAGTAATGAAAAATTAATATCATGCTCTGGTCAATAATATAACTTGGGAGTTAGTTGATCATATAATTGGTTGTGAGTGGGTCTTTTAAAATAGATACAAATCACATGGCTTACTTGACAAATGCAAATCAAGGCTTGGTATAAAGGAATTTACCCACAAAAAAGGGATATATGATAATGAGACCTTTGCACCAATACTGAAATGGACTAATATTATGGCTTTGATGGATATATCATCTCAAAATAGATAGAAAGTTTATTATATGAATGTGAAAACTAGTTTTCTAAATGGTGATCTCAAATAAAAAGTCTACATAAATAAGCCATAAAGTTTTGTAGTTGATGGCCAAGAATACAAAGTGTCCATGTTAGTAAGATCTATTCATAAATTAAAATAAGCCCCAAGAGCATGGTATGAAAATATCAATAAGCACCTCTTGAGAATTAAACTCAAGTTTTTCAAGTTTGAATATGTAACCTTTGTCAAAATAATTGACAAAACATTTGTATTTCTAGTTGTATATGTGGATGATCTACTCATCACAAGAAATAATGAAAAGCACACAAAAAAAAAATTATAATTAATTAAAGATTTTAAAATGAAATATTTAGGTTACTTTCATTACTATTTAAATATTGAAGTGATTTAAAAACTTAATTGCATCTTCATCACATAACAAAAGTACATTGGTGAAATTATAAAAAAAATTAGAGTGACAAATTGTAAACCAATCAATACACCCATGGAACAAAATTTAAATTTGACATCAGAAGAAGTTACATATTTTTAATATGAAATTCAATATAGAAAACTTGTTATAAGTTTGATATATGTAAAAAAAACTAGGTCAAACATTTATTTTACTTTTGGTGTTCTTTCTAAATTCATGCAACAACCTAAAAAATGTCACTAGATAACAACAAAGAGAGTACTTTTGTATCTAAAGGGAACACAAATTTTGGGCTCAAATAATACATGAAAATGGACTTAAACCTAGTTTTATATTAGATTCTGACTATATAGGTGATTTTGAAGATGGAAAGTCTACTTCCATTTTCTGAATGAATTTAGAAACAATAATTATCTCTTGGAAGTCAAAGAAGTAGTCAGTTCCAACCATTTGTTTAGTAAAAGTAGAATATATGGTAGTTTCAAAAGCAACAATGGAAAAAATATGGCTCATGATTTTTTTTAAATATTTTTAAGTAACATATGATTCATCAACACCACTTATGGTTGATAACATTTTTGTGATTCAAATGGTAAAGAATCTAATTTTTTGTAACTAAACTAAGAAAATCATAAAATGAAGTTTTTTAATATGGATGGAGTGTAAATCAGCTCTAATTTAATCTAAGTATGAATTTATATATTCTAATCCAACCCAAAATTATTCATTTTTAATCTAGTAGTGTTGTAAGTATGATTGTGACCAATATGCACTGAATAAATTCAAGTCAAGCTAATAAAGTTTGATGATTTTACAAGTAGTGAATATTTGAAATAAAAATTAGAGATAAAAATATGACAAAAAATATTTTCCAATTATAATTATTATGCCACACTCTTTCACCATTATGCATTAACAAACATGGATAAAATTAGCCAATTATGATAGATCTTGCATGCTAAATACATAATAAGTGAATGTTAAATTAAGACCTTACTTAACAACTAGTAAACTAAAAATAAACTCTAAGATAAATGAAAGTTGACTCAAGAAAACAAGTTTGTCTCAACGATAATATAAAATCAACATGCAATAATACTTTCTTAGCAAGTAAGCAACTCATACACACATTAGACAATCTAGGCACCCCAAATCTCTATAAAATAGGTAATTAACTAAAATAAAATTAATTTTAGTTAATTCAGCTTTGAAAAATATGCCCCACCTATTGGGGATTAATGGATAAGGATTCAAGCTTAGTTAAGTACACATTTAATGAATTAAACTCTAACTAGGAATTATATTTATTTTATAGGGAGTTGCTAAAAAATATGTAAATTTGACAAAACAATAAATCTAGGACATAAATAAATAAAATAAACATCCTAAACTAATAAAAATAATTATAACATCTACAATCAAGTACCAAAATTAGAATCATACTAAACATTTCCCCCTTTGATAGAAAGATTTTAAATTCCTATCATCTCCTTAAGTATTCCATAAATATTCTTGAACAATCCATTGGTTCAAGTCTCTAAAAAATTAATATTTGAGTTGAATATGCTTATCATAAAAATTGAATTCTTGGACATTTGTATTACCCAATTTTTATCATAAAAAATATGTGTTGGCTTAAGATGAGCCTCTCTGAAATAAAAAAATAGTCTTCTTAGCCATAACCCTTGTGTGCAATCTAATGTAAGGGATGTATATTTAGAATTAGTAGAGGACAATGCACCTATAGTTTGTTTCTTTGAATACCATGAAACTAACCCACTTCTTACTGTGAAGCAATAACATGAAGTTGAACATCTATTGTCAATAGATCCTCTCTAATCTAAGTATGTGTATCCAATTAGACATAATAATTTATGGTATAAAATGAATGTCATGATTATAAGTACCTCTTACATTTCTAAAAAATCTCTTTATTTCTTTTAAATGTTTGAGTGATGGATTTCTCATAAATATATAAAATAGTGAAACCCCATAACTTATATTGAGACTTATCATACTAAGATACATAAAATATCCCACCATGTTTCTAAATATATTTCCATTAGTTAAAGAACTCACATCCTTTATCATTATCTTTTCTCCACTTGTAATTAGAGTTCCACTAGTTTAGAATCATGAAGATTATAATTATTTAACATATCTTGGACATATTTGACTTGACAAATGAATATTTTCTTTTTCTTTTGATGGAATTACATGCTAATAAAGTACTTCATATTTCCAAGATCATTCATCTTAAATTTTTATTTCACAACTTCCTTTAATCTATTCAACATCTCCATAGAGATACCTATAAAAATGAAGTCATCTAGATAGACACAAACATATAAAATAGTAGAACTAAATGCTCGTATGTAAAGAGTTGGTTTGTTTTGAGTTATTAAAAATACTTGATCTAATAATCAAATATAAATTCTTGAGTACTAATATCTTGGATATTTTTTCATCTTATCAAGAGTCTTATTCAAGTTATATACCCAAATTATTTAAATTTTACCTCAAAACCTTATGGTTGTCCCACATATACTTGCTCTTCAATCACTCCATTTAAAAATACACTTTTGACATTTATTTTATGAATTTTATATCCTTTATGATAATTTAAAAAATAAATTAATATTATGGTATATTTATATGCCATGGGTGCAAAATTTTCCTCATAGTGAACTCCATATGTTTGTTTAAACCCTTTTGCAACTAGTCTAACTTTTAGCTTGTCAATTGTACCATCAATATTAACTTTGGTTTTGTAGATCCACTTGGTCCCAATGACATATTTATCAGATGGAGGATGAATAATATTCTGCATATCATTATTCTTAATTGAATCCATCTCAATTTTCAAAGCATCAACCCACTCTTTTCTTTGACTAGATTCTACATAACTTCTAGGTTCACTAGCCATAAATGACAATGTAAACATAGTATTTTCATCATAAGAATCATAAAAAAATAACCTTCCTCATTTTTAATCATTTTTATTCTCCTCTCATAATTATTATATAATATTTTATTTGCTAGATGTGGATTCAACAAATGTTTGTACTTGCTTGGAGCTATTGAAGATGAATGACTAGTCTCTTAGGAATAGATAATATTATTTTTTGTTGAACTATAAACATGTGAAAGAATTTGTAATGCCTCAAAATAAATTTTATGAGGATGAACACATTCACTTATTAACTTTGTATCTACATGATTATAATCAAGTTCACATCATTTAAAAAAAATACAATCCCTAAAGACAATTATGGATTTAATCGTAGGATTATAAAACTTATATGCTTTAGTTTCATCAATATATCCTATGAAATTATGATCAATAATCTTATAATCCATATTTTGATAAAAATAAACATCCTTTATTTCATGCTTACCTTTAATTTTGATGATTTTCATGTTTATCTTTCCTTAAACTTTGATGTACTTTGTATGTAATCAAAACTGCATCATGTCTATAAATCAATCCTAACTCAGAGAAGATAGATCATACCATACACTTCCAATTGGGGACACATTTGTTGAGTGAGAACATGACCAATATGGGGATCTACTAGACCTAATTAGGTGATCTCTTAGTATAATACACCATGCTAAGGAGGGTTCCTAAGCCTCTAGTTAGACACAATCACACAATAACCCTATATGGGTCTTGAGTTTTAATATTTCACCAAAACTAATAATAAGTAAATCTAATCTAGTGCTCACCAAAGCTTATGGAACAACATTATGGGTTAGTAAACAATAAAAACATGTATAGGATAATCTAAATTAATCTAAGTATGAGTAAGACCCTAATATATGGAATATGAAGAGTAATATTATTCAAAGCCAATAGTTATGCTACTTATATCTACTAAAGAGAAAAATAAAGTTAGAGAATAATTACCTAAATGATGAACCTATCAATACTCAATCTCTCTCTTGGATAAAGGGGTTTGAAATAGGTTGTTTTGGTTTGTAAGGATCACTAAGAAATTCCAAAGCATTCAAGACTTATCCACAAGACTATATTATCCAAGTATAAACTCTAAGCTAAGACTCTTCAAGTAGAATGGTGGAAGAGTAGATTGTAAATAAGTATGAGTGAATAATAAATCTTGATTGCATATTGAAATAATGAATAAATGATCTTATATATATAGGTAGATTTGAACTTAAACCTTTATAAAAATATTAATTGATAGGGTCGACCTAGTCAACCTAGCATAATTTTGGACAATAATTCACTAGGTCATGAGCTAGGTCAGCCAAAGTCCAAACTAATTCCTAAGTGAAAATAACATAAAAATATACAAGTTTGACCCAATCGACCTAGCATAACCAACTTAAAAAAGGGACTTAAGGTGAGGAAAATAGAGATGGAAAGTGGAAAAGAGTAGAGTGTATAAAAGAGGAGTAATAACTTGGGGAATAGTTTTAGGAGCTGGTTAGATTGGTAATAATGTGGTGATGAGGGACAACAATCCTATTAAGAACCAATGGTCTATTTACCCCTTTCTTGGTACACCCCTTAAGGCATACACTTAGAGATATTGAGTCTCAATGGGTTCTTGCATGATGTAAAGTATCAATAATTGATAAAATTTAAAAATACTATGTGTATACATATACCATATCTAAAGCTCATCATGTGTCACTAAGGCTTAGGAGGGTATGGTGCTTCAAGAAAAAACATAATAACACATAAATTTGATGCTAAAAAAATGTTACAATATTTTAAAACATAAAATAACTAAAAGTAAATGATAAAATATTGAATATCTAAAAAAGTAAATGTGATGCACACCTTGACTTACCTTTATCACTGCATGGTTGTATGTTGTGTTGTTATTTTTGATTGTGGAGGGAATAGAGAATGCTTTTGACAAACCCAAAAATACAAAAATAAAGAGCAAAAACAAACAAACATAGGAAAGCCAATATAACTAGTGCTATGTGGATGGGATGTACTTGGGAATTTGGCAAGTTGAGGTGAAAAGTGTTATGTTTTGCCAAATTACCAAGTTATAAACAAGAGTAAATCATGTAATCAAAAATCCAAGGCTACTAAATACCAAAAAACTCAAACAAGTAAACCTTACGTAAGAAAGGAAAACTCACCAATTCAAACTAAAGATACATTTAAAAAAGAATGGTAATCAAACATCGATGTAAAAGTAGTAATAATCCTTACTTGAAAAAAGATGGAAAAGCAAAAAACAAAATTGATGAGTGAGCATTAATAATCCTTATCTCACTCAATAATGGAAAAAGGTGCATAAAAGGGAAACTAACATTAATGAGTGAGAAGTAACAAGACAACTTCACTCAACAATGGAAAAGGTACATACTTAGGTGCCCATAATATAAGGGTAGTATGATAAATGACAAATGCTAAAAAGAGAGTAAAATAAGTCTAGGAATGTAGTTTTATGGTATAAATAAGGTAATCCATAGTTTCTCAAACATGTTTTGATCTAAGGATAGATAAAATTGAAACAAAGTAGTGCTAGCATGTTTTTAAGAGGTAAAGAAGAGGAAAAATGGATTTGGAATCATAATTTGCTTTTCAAAGGGGGAATGAAATGGGTGGAAGGGAGAATAAATGAAAAACCAAGGTAGAGGAGCTCTTTATCAAATTCAAGACACTCAAATTAGGTTTGTCAAAACAAGAGGACTTTCGACCTTAAGGACTCTGAAGAACTTCTCTTAGCTACACAAGTATTAGGTCAACAAATGTAGTATATAGATTATCCCATGAAATTTATATGCATGAAAATTAAAATGGACCTACCTTCCCACAACATGTTCCCCATTCCTCAAGACCCCTTATAGAGCTATTAGTCTACTAAAAATATTGGGTACTTGCATGAGAAAGTAGGTATCACCATATAGTTTGCTAAATTATCCTATTCTAATCTACTAGCCTACCACATCCTAATGGACCTCAACTCTATGTGAGGCCAACTATGGAGTTTGAGCTTCAATTAGAGATAGGATATGTGATTGTAATTATGCCTTTTGGTGTGATTTTAAATTTTGAAATTTGTATATTGCCTTTTGTATATCATTAACTTTTGTTTCAAATGATTTAACTTTTAACTTTTTTGATGAATTTTTCTATTCCTCCTCTATATGGATTTGTAAAACCAAACATGGGTGATAAAGATGACTTTCATTTGAATACTTGGGACTTGGTTTCTAAGTGAGAGAACTTTAAAGAGTATGGGGTGTAAGAGTCTCATAAATCTAGGTAAAATAAAAGTGCTATCTTGACTTCGACCTTGTTTTATCCAATGTAGAGTGAAAGGAAAGAAAAATAAGAGGAATGACACTTAAAAAAATTTAAATTACTTCAAATCACAAAAAAATGTGACAAAGGGTGAAAAAGGGATACAATGATAGTAAAGTGTGATTCCTTATCATGAGAATAAGGTAAATGGAGGAAAAAATGATAACATAGATTTTTGTGCAAATTCCATTTATCAAAAGAAACAAAAGCTAAATATAAAAACAAGGATCAAAAACACATTTAAAAAAAGGAATGACAAGATGGTAATTTTATGAAGAAGGCCAGGTGCTATCCATGGTCTTACACTATAACTCATAAAAGAGAACCCCACAAGAGTGCTAAAAAGTATGTCAAAAATAAATGGGATAAGAAATATGGTATTTTGTGAGGAAGATTAGGTCCTAACTACATTTTTACAATGCAACTCACAAAATAAAAATCTAAGGGATGCCAAAAAGTGTATAAAAAGAGTATGAAAATAAAGAATACTATGGTAAATCATTGGGAAGATCATATCCTATTCATGGTTTTATAATTCAAATCATAAGAGAAAGGGGAAACCAAAAGACCAAAAAGGAAGGACTAAAGGTTTGTGAAAGGAGAGAATTTCTACAAAGAGAGAGAGACCCATCTAAGTAACATAAAAAAAAGTGTTAAATAGTGTAGATAGAAAGCATTAAAATAAGGAAATGTTTAGGCAAAGTTTTTTTTAAGGAATTATGCATTGGTGGGTTCTTTGAAAACATGACCTTCATTAGTTTGAAGGTGATATGTGCTTAGACCAAGAATATATTTGACTAAATAGGGACCTAACCATTTTTGGGCATATTTACCTTATTTATCATGGGTGTAATATAATTTGAAGATAAGACCACCAATATTAAATATGCAAATTTTGACATGTGTTTGTTATGTTGTTTGGTGATACGAGCCTTGTATTGGTGATTATGTTGCAAAGCAGAAAGATGATGTTCATCAAGGAGATCAAGAGCATGAAAATTAACATTACATAATTCTTAAATAGGAATGATACCATGAAGAGATATACAAAGAGAGACAATCTTAACTTCTAAAGGAAGGACTAATTCAAAACCATGAACTAGAGAGAATGTTGTTACCCTAATGGCAGTATGTATGCTAATCTAATAGGCCCAAAGAGCAGGGTAAAGATGGATGTGCCAAAATATAAACCTTGTATTTTAGTAGCCTTAGCTTGGCCATTGTATTATGGATGATAAGGTGTAGAAAATTTGTGATTGATCTTAAATTTAGCATAAAGTTATTTAACATCTTTATTTTTTAAATTACCACCATTATCTAAAAAGATAGTATGGGGAACACCAAAGCTGAAAATGATTTGATTAAGAATAAATTTGGTAATGGTATTACCAGTGAAATTAAAAAAGGGCATAACTTTAACCCATTTAGTAGTTGTGATGATAGAAACATGTCAATCTTAAAAGTGAGGTAATTTATCAATGAGATCTAATCCCCATATGGAAAATGACCAAGGGGATTCGATAGTTTGAAGCTTGGCTAGAGGTGAATAAATTAAATCATCATGAAGTTAGAAAGGAGTACATTTTTAGTGAATTTAATTACATCCTTTTCAAAATTAGGCTAAAAGTATCCCATACATAGGTATTTGTGGGCTATAACATGTCTGTTATAGTGTCCACTGCAAATGCCCCCATGTGCTTGTTCAAGAAGAGGAGGGACCTCATATTGCATAACACAATGGAGAAAGGTACCTTCAATGTTGTTATAATAAAGGATGTTATATTGAAATACATATTTGAGAGATTGTTTATGAATGTGTGTCTTTTCACAAGAATCTAAGTTAGGAGGATAAGTTTGATGTTCCAAGAAATGAATAATGTCTTTGTACCATGGGATTTATCTAATAGTAACAACCTCAATGTGGTAGATAAGAGAATCTAGTGGTTGAGTAGAAGATCGATAAATTCTTATTTGTATAAGAAAATTAGGATTAGAAATAACTTAGCGTGGATGAAAGAGAGAACATAAAGAAGCCAGAGAATCAATAATGGAATTTGTATATCTAGGGATAGGCTTAATGGTGAAAGAGATGAAATCCTTAGTAAGAGTGGATGAAATTTGATGATAGGTAATGAAATTTTCACTTTTGCATTGGTAATCACCATTAAACTGATGACAAATAAATTGGGAATCACCTAAATCATATAGATATTGAATGTCTAAATCAAGATCAACCCTCATGCCTAAAATGAAGTATCTATATTCAACCATATTGTTTGTGACATCGAATGTGAAACAAAAATCTAAAGGAATTATTTTTCCAAGAGGAATAGTGATAATGTAACCTACCCTAACTTCTTGAAGGAATTTAGCACCATCAAAGTGAAGGGTCTAAGTATCCTCATGTAAGTCAATATTAATTTCAAGAAGATCCTAGATAACTACTTTGGGTTTAATAATATCAAGGGAAACAATTGATTCATCAAAATTATTGGCTTCAAGATCAAAAATAAAGTTATGAAAGTAATATTTAAGTGAGATATATTGATTGAGACCTTTAATATAGACAATATTATCATTGATAAGACTATCTTGAAGGTGATTGGTAGCTAGCATAGGATCCATGACAAGTTGATCAGTTATGACTTGTACTTTAACAAATTTTTGAGTTACAATGTAGAGATCAAATTTCATAAGGACCATATATTTACCAATTCTATCTCTAGGAAGAAATGATTTGGAGAATAAGTGGTGAAGGGGGTTGGAATGAATGACAACATAAGTGGTTTTGTATAGCATGCAGTGGCAAATATTTTTAGCTACAAAATAGATGGTGAGGCAATCATGTTCAACTTTGGTATAACATGTTTGATAATCGATGATGCCTTGGCTAATGTAGTAGATGGCATACTCTCTTCCAGTATCATCTTGTTCAGAAAACATTACCCCAAATGATATTTGTGTGGAAGAAGTATATAAAATCAAGGGCCAATCATTGGGAGGAGAGTGAAGTGTAGGTAGGTGAAGCAATGACTCATTTGTGTTATCAAAGGATTTTTGACATGGGTCCATCCATTCTAAGGCATTACCTTTCTTAAAAATATAATTGATGGAGTAGATATGATAAATCATTTTGGGGAAAAATTGTCTAACTATCCCAAGTTTGCCTAAGTGAAAATGTTGGGAATGGATCGAAGAATGGGCATGTTGATAATAAAATTAATCTTAGCTGGGTCAACATCGATATCATGGAGATAGACTAGGAAACCTAACAATTTTATAGATGTGACACCAAAGACATATTTTTAAGAATTTAGTTTAACCCAGTATTTGAGAAGATGGTCAAAGATGATATCAAGATCTGAGAGATGAATTTGATGAATTTTGGATTTAGAAATGAGGTCATCCACATAGGTTTCAACAATTTTATGGATAATACCATTGAAGATATGGGTCATTGCTTATTGGTAAGTGGCTCTAGTATTTCTGAGGTCAAAGGGCATTTTGACATAGAAATAGGTGCCCCATTCTATGGTGAAAGTGGTCTTATGTTAGTCCTTTGGGGTAATGTGAATCTAATTGTAGCTCAAGAAGCCATCCATAAGAGATAAAATTTCATTACTAGATATAAAATCAATGATGGCATCTATCAAAGGTAAAGGGAATTTATCCTTGGTATAAGCAAGGTTAAGATTACAGGAATCAATACAAAATAAATGACCATAGTGACCTTTTTTCAAATGGGAATGATGTTAGAAACCATTTAGAATAGTCCATTGGTTTGATAAATTTATAATCGAGTAATTTGATGATTTCTATGTGACATAAGGTAGAAACCTTGGGCAAAAATTTCCTTTGATTTTTATGTATAGGTTTAACATCAGGGTAAATAATGATGTTATGCACCATAATGCTAGGGTTAGTACTAGACATGTCCTCATAGGAAAAATCAAATATTTCATGATATTTATCAAATAATAAGCTAAAATTATCATGTTTGATAGGTGAGAGGTCATGAGAAATTGTAATTGGTTGATGAAAAGATGGAGTACCATATTTGATATGAGTGGTTTCTTTGTTAAGCATAACATTGTCATCTTAGAAATGGTATGGTACATTAGGTATGGAAGAGATTGGATTAGCTTTGGGGTCAATTATAGAAATGAAGTTTTTGAAATAAGGGGTTTTAGTTTTAAAATTTCCAATTTTATGATGCTACCAATGAATTTGACATTCTTGGGCATGAAGTATTTCAAGAATAGATTCATCACTAGGTAAGGTAGGAAGAAGACCATAATAATCAACATCTAATTCAAGATCTAAAATTGATTACCATGGTGATCATAATCATAATGTATCTAATGAACATTAGTTTCCTTAGCATCAAGTGTAATCTCAGGAGTAGGAGAGGTGGTTGGATCAGAAGGGATTACAGTGTCATTAGTTTCAGTGATAGGGGAAGGATCATATGCAATTATTGGATCTATATGTGGTAAATAAGATGTAATTTTTTTTATAGGATCAAAATGTATAATTTATTTTACCACCCAAGGGGTATCAAGAAGTGGAGAATTATTAGAAAGCATGTAACCTTTGGGATCTAAGTCATAATATGTAGAAATGGTATGGAGATCCTGATTAAAATAATGAATTTGAGCTAGAGTTTTATGATAATGCTGGACATCCAAGTCTTGAGATTGAGCTTGGACCTTTATGTAATTATCATCATATGTTTGATAAATTTTGCATTCTTTAAAATTGAGGGAACCAGAAGGTGAAATCCAAATATTACTAAATGTACAAGGAGACATGATGAGAGGATCTTG
Organism: Torreya grandis; assembly: GCA_037957365.1. NCBI lineage: Eukaryota > Viridiplantae > Streptophyta > Pinopsida > Cupressales > Taxaceae > Torreya > Torreya grandis. Next base: position 1,529,641 of record JARHVA010001256.1, read on the forward strand.
AAATAATTTAGCCACTCCAAATTCATTGTAAGTGAAGGCATCTTCAGGTAAAGAAGGCTCTTAAGCATTTCATGGAGGGGGAAATTCATTAATCTCATCAATACGAGGAATAGTATGGTCCCTAGGTAATAAGGAAGGAGGAAGCCACTATGAAATGTATGGAGGTAGCTTGGTAGTATTACAAGTATGTTATAAATTATTAGGTTCATCATCATTAGAATTTGTAAGAGTGACTTGTAAATTAGGATTCATGTTAATGAACTTAGGTAAAGGAACACTATTGATATTAGGAATGGTAGGAATACAATACTGAGATTTCGGATTAATAATTTGAATACTCCATGGGTTGGGATCAACCTCATGCTTATACCATTTTCCATTATGTAAAAATTTAATGCATTGGCTATCGAAAGAAGCAATGGCCCTCATTTTATGAGTTCATGGGTGACTAAGGAGTATATTATAAGATAATGGTAAATCAAGGACCATAAGCTTAGTTTGAATGGTCTTAGGACCAATGGTTAATGGAAGAAAATACAACCAAGTGGATTTTTATTTGTTATATTAAAACCATGACAAATAAGAGGGGTTTGATTGAGATGATCTTTGTTATAGCCAAGTTAGATTAGCAACAAAGATGTCACATTAATGATAGAGCCTTCTTAAACTAGAAATTTATGGATAAGGGTAGTATTAATGGCTATTTTAATAAAGAGTGGTGGATCATCAACATGAAAAAAATCATCATTAATCATGTCTTCTTCAAGAAATTTAATATAAGGCTTAAAAGAAGGACACATAATTTCAATGGTATTTATGTTAGTAGCTCAAGATTCAATAGAATGTTGTTCTTCATCTATAGAGGATGGATCTTCAATTTCTTAGAGTTAGTACATGAGGAACTTGTGATTATAGGGTGAAGTAAAAACCAACTCAATAAGTAGAATCTTACAAGGTATAGATTTAAGTTCTTCAAGAAAGTTCCAACAAGATTTAGAAGAAGAAATAGCATGAGGTTTAGAGGGTAAAGTAGATTTAGAAGGAATAGATGTGGTTGGAGGTTCAAAAGGAGGAAGTGGTTCCTCATGGGCTTTTAAATCTAGATTAGTAGTTTTCATATCTTTGAGAAGTTATTCTTCTAAATATGGTTTCTTAGGTTTGGTAACAAGATCTTTGTGAGCCATCTTGTGATGATAATTTACCTTAGTAGTGTTAACATATTGATAATTGTTATAATATTAGTCATAATTGCCATCAATGGCATAAACATCCTTGGTATTTTGTTGATTATTTGAAAAAAAAAATTATTTGAGGTAGAAGCTTTAGAAACCTATCTTTTTTGAAAAATAGTGGTCTACTCTTGATAACAAAGGTTGATCATGGTTTCATGTTTAAATGTGTCACCAATCTTATAAGAGATAGAAAATTTAATGAGCCCCCTACTAGATTTAAGGGAGTGACCAATGTTAGCATGGACCCAATAAAATTGATTAGGGTCATACCACTTAAGAGGATTGTTAGGATATGTGAAAGGTTTAGAGGGTGATAAGAGTTGTTTCATTTTTTGCACAAAAAGTGGTGTGTGAGAAGATGAAGGTATGTCAGATTTAGAAACTCCTAGTTTGGTTTGTGAAGTATTACTAGTGATAGAATTGGTATATGTTTGAAAATATCCCATTATGAGTTTAGGACTAGGTTCAAATTGATTCATGAGAAAGTATTTATGTTTAACATGGTCAAGAGATTAATTAAGTGTTTGGGGAGCAAAGGTTTGAACCTTATATTGAAGAGGAGTTAAATAGTGATAAAGAGTTTAAACAAGTTATCATCATTCATATTATGGTCAGATTTATGAGTTAATGATTTCCATCTATTAATAAATTCATGACTTGATTCAGTGGGAGATTTCTTAGCATTGATGAAGTGGCTAAGACAATTTTTAGGAAGGTCATTATGTTGAAACTATTTAAGTAAAGGATTAACCAAATCTTCAAGTTTCCAAATATAATGTTAGAGTAATTAGTTATACCATTCTAATACATCACTAGTGAAAGTTTTGACTATGAGTTTAGTTGTGGAAAAGGTATTAGTTTGGATCCACTCTTTGTAAAGGTTTCCAAAGGCTTTGAGATATGATGTTGGGTCTTTAGTCCCATCATACTTGATAGTTGGAGATATGTTGCCAATATCAATGGAGACAATGAAGGGAGCTAAATGCTCATTTTAAATAGTTTGAAACATCTTGTTATTCATTATGGGTTGAGGAATCACATTGCCTAAGGCATCTCTAAGAGGTGGAAGAATGTAATTGGGATTAGCTTGAGGATGGATAGCCAGAGGTTGATTATCCATATTAATCAAATGATGTTGAAGTTAGATCATTTGATTGGTGTTAGAGTTTTGCATTATGTTCACTTGATGGATAAGTGGGCAAAAATTTGATTTTTATCAAGTGATGGGTTAGTGTTAGTAGGAGTTGTATCAGGTGATGGGTTGGTGTTAGTGGTATTAGGGGGAGGATTATTAGAAGAAGGATTATTAGTGGAATTATTGGTTAAAATTATGTCAATTTCTCTGACATTAGTTTGAAGGTTTTGAAGATGAGAAGTATCTTGATAGGTAAGGAAAGGATTAGACCCATCAAATTCATCTTGAGGTGTGATTTGCACCATATTATAAGTGATGGATGAAGGAGGGGAAGTGGTGCCCCAAGAGTAATGGTGCTCTTAGGAGAAAAAGAGAGGAAGAAATGAACATCCCATATAATATCTAAATGGATTCAAGCTATCCAAAAATATTTTGATAGGGGGCTTCGTGATTACTTAAAAGAAATGAACAAAATGATAAGAAGGAGAAATAGAGAACTAGGTCGGCAAACAGGGAAGGCAAAAATAGTACAAAGTTAACTGGGATGACCTAGTATAGAAAATAGGATCTAAAAACTATACAGAGTTGAGTACATCGAAATGGTACAAAGTTGATTGGGCCAACCTAGCACATTAGATAGGAAAAAATAGATAGTCTATAAGAGACTGTGTTGATAGAAATTACTGTGTACTGAGACAAGATTTTTTTTCAAGTACTTAAGAAACTAAGAAATCAAAGGAAAAACACATTCAATTGGATTAATGAGTTTTATCCAATTGAAGCACACACAAAAAAACCTTGCACCAATACTAGCTAATGTAAGTTTTTGTAATACAACATACAATTGAGCAAAGATCAAGAAATCAAATTGGAAAGTAAAATATAAATAAGTGGTCAACATGAATGTTGTTAAATTATTATATTATAATTTTAGATGTGATAGGAAGTTTTTTATAAGCAAAAAATTATAAAGTAATCTAAGGATGGTTTTAAGACATTTGAGCTAAAAGGGATCTGAATTGGTAATGATACAGGGTGAATATTGGGGCTTACCCCCTCACTTCACACATCATAGTGATAAGGGCGTCGGGTGCTAAGATAAAATATACCATTAACCACATATTTATACTTGACCCAAAAACTAAGTCAACTTCCTCTTTGGTGATGAAATGCAATTAGGTAGGCCTTGGGTAGACAATTATTAAAATTCATTTTAAGATTTTTTGATTTGGTGGTGTGTGCATAAAATATAAAATAGTGTAACTAAATGGTGTATTTAAAAACCACCTAATTAGACTATGTGATCTATTATAAGCATGCAAGCAACAAGAAATGAAAGTGTGAGCTAATTACTAGCATACAAGTGTTAATTCTAACTTTGAAACATAATATAGTGTCATTATAGTCGATAGTGTATGTAGAGAATACAAAATAGGGTCGACAATGTTACCTCTATACTATGGAAGTAAAAGTCTAAAAGTGAACTACATCAACAAAGTTGACCTAGCTTTTTAGACTACCCATAGAATATAAAAGTATGTCGATAGGGTCGACCTAGTTGACTATTTAGGGGTAGTTTTAAAAGACTATAAACTTTGAAAAATAGAATTGTAACAAATTATAAAAAGGACAAAGAAGGATATAAAGGAACATTTGTGGGTTGGAAGATGCAAATAAAGATGAGAGTTTTGTTGAAGAACCTTGATTTGTACTTTCCAAGTTTACTAGCTATGTTAATTGGGTCGACCTAGATTTGCAAAAACCTATTACTGATAGCTTAAAAAAGTACAAGATTTATTGGGTCAACTGATTATGTTGATTCTAATGCCTAAAAATGTATATGGTCAACTAGGTCAACCTAGTAGTTTGAACTAGAAGTCTAGAAAACCTGCACAAATAGAACATAGTTGTTTTAATGTGATTGTGTGTTAAACCTATACATAAAAGTTAGTAATTTATCGATATAGTTGACCCAACATCATAAATATATAAAAAATAAAATGATAAAATAATTGGAGAAAAACTTGCAAGGGTTAAATTCATGTTGGGTTCACTAGAATGTATGCAATCAAAAATGCATCATGTGTATAAATCAATCCTAACTTAAAAAAGATAGATCATACCATACACTTCTAATTAGGGAAACATTTGTTAAGAAAGAGCATGACTAATATAGGGATCCACTATATCTGATTAGGGGATATCTTAATGTAATACACCATGCTAGGGAGGGTTCCAAAGCCTTTTGTCAAGCATAATCATGCAATAACTCTAAGGGGGTCTTGAGTTATAATATTTCACCTAAACTAATAAAAAGTAAAATAAATCTAATATAGTGCTCACCAAAGCTTGTGGCACAACATGAGGGGTTATCAAATAATAAAAACATGTATAGGAGAATATCAATTAAGCTAAGTATGAGTAAGATCATAATACATGCAATATGAAGAGTAATATTATTCAAAGCCAAACTTATGCTACTTCTATCTACTAAAGAGAGGAACAAAGTTAGAGAATACTTACCTGAATGATGAACCCATTGAGACCCAATCTCTCCCTTGGCCAAAGGGGACTTTAAAAGAGATTTTTTTTTTTGTAAGGATCACTAAGAAAGGCCAAAGTATCCAATACTTATCCAAAATACTAGCTTCTCTAAGTATAAACCCTAATCTAAGACTCCTCAAGTAGAATTGTGGAAGATTAAATTGTAAAGAAGCATGAGTAAATAATAAATCTTAATTGTATATTGAAATAATGATGAAATAATCTTGTATATATAGGTAGATTTGACCCTAAACCCTTTTGAAAATCCTAGCTGACGGGGTTTATCTATTTGACCTAGCACAATTTTGGATAATAATTCACTAGGTCAGCCAAATGCCAAACTGATTCCTAAGTGAAAATAACCTAAAACTGTACATGGTTGATCCAGTCAACCTAGCATAGTTGACTAATAAAAGGGACTTAAGGTGAGGAAAGGAGGGATGTAAATTGGAAAATAATGGAGTGTGGAAAGAGCTTAGGGAATGGTTTTAGGAGGTGGTTGGATTGGTAATAATGTGGCAATAAGGGATAATAATCTTGCAAAGTACTAATGGTCTTCCCACCCCTTTCCTGGTGTACCCTTTAAGGCATGCACTCAGAGAGATTGAGTCTCAATGGGTTCCTATAAAATTTAAAGCATCTATAATTAATATAAGTTGAAAATGTTATGTGTATATAGAATTTACATTTATTAATCACACTTGTTTTTGGAAGGAATCATCTAGCTTGTTGAAACTATCTTTGTGACTTATCATGTGATTTGAGCAACCTGAATCAAAAGATAATGAAGTATTTACATAATATATTCCCATAATACATGTGAGACAATAATTTAAGTTATCTTTCTCCTCACTTTGTTCAACTTAGAATTTCTTCTCTTCATCCTCATGATTATCTTGATTCTTAACTTCCAATATCTTGCAATCTTTTATACAGTGTCCTAATTTTTTGAAATATTGACAAGGATCTCTTACTTTTACATATTAATTTAGCTTTATATTTATAATTTGAATTTTATTTTATTGAACTCCATTATTATTATTATTATTATTATTATTATTTGAAATTATTGCCTCAATTTCAATTGCATGTTATAAATTATGTTCTAGATCTCTTGCATATAGTCTCATAATATCCTCATGGGACAAGACCAAAATTGCTAACTCTTCAACACTTATAGTATTCATGTCCTTACACTATAAAACAATGATCATAATATGTATCCATTTTTTAGCCAAAGATCTCAAAATTTTCCTTATTATGACCCTATATTCTATGGTTTCTCCCTAAACCCTTATTATATGCACTATGCCATTTATCCTTATGTAATGTTCTCCAACTCCTTCATTATTAGACATTCTCAAAATTTTAAAATTAATTTTAAGATTTTATAATTTTTATTATCATATCTTAATAGATCCATGATATGAATTTTACAATGTATTATATGCCTCATGAGAATTTTAACATTCAACAATTCTTGTATAGATGTTTAGGTCTATGAAACTCTAAAGATAGAATAAAACTTGTGCATCAACCTTTCATTCATCCTTTTTGTTTTCTTATGATATTAAGTTAAAATATTCTAATATCTAGATGGTGGATATATATGGAAAACATTATCTTAGAATCCCTTCTAAACAAGTATTCTCTTTAACTAATTTCTCCAATATTCAAAGTTGTCACCTTTGAAAACAAGAATTTTCATAGAAGTAGAATTCACATAAGCCATGATTCTCTTGATAATGACTTAAAACCCTTCTGAACCTTTAATTTTTTTCATATGGAAGGAGTAAAAATAAGCTCTATTTTAATTTGAAAATAAATCTATATATCATCTAATATGACCTATAATTACTAATTTTTAATCTGGTAGTGTTTTAAGTGTGATTGATGATTGAGTGTCCACTAAATAACTTCAAATTAAACAAATAAATATTGTAATTTTTTTTAGAATATTTGAAAAAAAAATTAGAGATAAAAATATGCAATTTTTTTTTTTTTTGAATAATTTTCACACCACACTATTTCACCATTCTTTATTATCAAGCAAAGTTAAAATTAAAAAAAATATAATAGATATTGCATGACAAGTGAATGCTAAATTAAGACCAAAATTAAAAAATAAATAAAATAAAAAATAGACACGTAAAAATAAAGTCTAATATGATTGAAATTTGACTCAATAAAACATGTTTGATTTAATGATAAGATAAGGTCAACATGCAAGAAGCCTTTATTAATAAGTAAACAATTCATGCACACTAGAAAACCTAGGCACCCCAAATCCTTATAGAATAGGTAATTGAATAAAATAAGATTAATTTAAATTAAACCAGCTATAAAATTATGCCCCACATTTTATAATGAATGGATAAATATTTGAGATCAATTAAATACACATTCAGTGAAATGCACTCTAACTAGCACTTTTATCTATTTTCTAAGAATTATTTAAAAAGTGTTCAAAATAAATAGAATAATAAATATAGAACATAAATAAATTAAATAAACATCATATAATAATAAAATAATAATATATATAAATATAAAATCAACAATCAAGTGTTGACATTGACATCATACTATACAACAACAAAAATCATTTGATTTGACACTATATGAAAGATGATAGTGTAAAATTGTTACATTACCCAACTGTAAAGAAACCAAAAAACATCCTAAAAAAGATCTTGAAAGAGATAAATTTGAAAATTTTAGAGGCATGATTTCTCTCAAAATAACCCATATGTATTAATGGTAGATACAATATTATTATACATAAGATTGTTTACTCTTAGGAGAATAAATTTTGTATTCTAGTGGTAGTTTAATTTTCTTCATAGGAAATGTAGATAAAATTCATAGAAGATAAAATAAATATACATATAGTGGCTATAAATACAATTAATCTATTATTAATTTAATTGATTCACCATAATTTTGGTTTTCACCAAACGTGTTTATTTACAGTCTATATACTTGGCCTAGCATTTTTCACTTTTTTGATCATTTGATCTCAAATTTGTGTTATAATTGTATCATTTCTTAAAATTGAAACTTTAAATATATTATATAAAAAAACATAATACACAATCAATTAAAATTTGAGTGGTATGTAAGCACACCCTAATTAAAAATCATTGCAAAAATCAATATAAAGAACAAAGGACAATCATAAAGGCACAAGGCCAAAAAATAAATAAACCTAAAGAAACATTATTTTTTATAGGATTTCATAATTAATTGGGACAAATTTACTCTTTCTTCAATTTGGTTTGTGAATTTGGAATGTGGGGATCAACTACTATATCTAAAATTGCATAGCAATGTTTCTACACATCACCAACTAACCAGTGGTTTAGATCAATAAAAATATTCACAAGTTTCTCTGAGGAAGGATTAAAGCCATTCTTAGATGGATTTCCATGGGCCAAAACAATCTATTATTATTTTGAATATAATTTTAATTACCCTACATCAACTATAAAAATTATTAGTAGAGGTTCTAGTAAAAACCAATCAAAACATGTTAGTATAAGGATAATAGTACGAGGTGCAATAATAGTATACAACATACAACAACTTAGAGTGAGGTTAGTTATTCATTAGTTAAATTTGATATATTTATGTATGAAACAAAAACTTAATATTTACACAACATTCAATATAATCTACATTATTAGTAGATTTATACAAATAAAGCATTCACTACATACAGAATGATGATAAAATATATTCAAGAGAAACTATTTCATAACTTCATATTAATCTCTATTACATTGGAACTATTTTAAAATACAACTAAGTGATATACATAGATATTTTACAAGGTGTTATTGCTTCATATTACATCCTTTCACTACAAATAAATTAAAAACTCTTCACATTATGAAGACCCTTGACATGCTTTCAAGTGTTGAATATATACAAAATTACATACCAAACACAAAATAGTACTAGTTTCACATATCTCTATCAATTATATTGTACAATTGTTTATCCCTATTTACTACCAACACTTTCTTAGATTTAAACAATGATCATGTCTTGAAATAGAATCATAGGAAGTGTGTCATATGCTAAAGTTGAAAATTGTGCCTATGGTGAGGAACTGATCTAGAAACATAAGTTATGGTAATCACTCAATGTGTTGTTTATTAATTTTCACCCCTTACACATTAATAGTCAGCCTTTCAAATTTTCAACTAAGTATCATATTAATATATTTTACTCATATATTTTCAATAGATTATCATACCCAGATGGGCCCCTTTACATGTTTTCAACCAACTCGACCCCACTCCTAATGATCAGTCCCTTCCTACTATAAAATGATTCAAAATTTCAAAATTGAAGTGTGCACAATATGTATGTTGAAAGTTTTGGCATGAAATATATTGTCTCAAATAGAGGATTATATGAAAATGGTTATGATTATGGTTCTAAATAAGTTATTGCTATATATTTTGGTGATGGAAGCTATAAATAGGGTTGAGGTGCCGATTATGAGCTATAACAACATTTATTTGATAGAGTTCATGTTATAATTAATTTGGAGGAACAAATTGAGGATCCTAGATGATGTCTATAATAGATATATCCAAATGAGACATGTCCTTTTTGAATAATGTCCAATCTGTGATAGCTTCTCTAACCATGTTTATTATAGTGCACAATTATACTTGGAACTAAACCAAAGTTTGGATATCCTCATCCTTTGTCACTAAGATCATAGACTATACATTGGATAATTTCATTTGAATTTCTTTGGATATTTCCTCTATCTTATTTATGTGCCTCTTATTTTGAATACTATAAAATGTATTACACAACATTTCATTTTTCCAAGTCTACATCTTTAGCATAATGCTATCTTTAGATATAAATGACTACTTGAGTGCAATGTCTAGTGTATCCAAAGTAGTAGAATGATTGTTCATGGCATATTTGGATTTATTTGACTTTATGAAATCTAGTGTGTCTTCCTTTCATGTATTGGATAACTAGTAATTTTGATTGAGCATGTTCATAGCTATATTATGAGTTTGGTTTGCAATAATGTCAAGAACTTGATCATATTTCTCCAAGTGGTCAAAATTGGCCTTGTCTCAGTCTTGAGGTTTTTACCATACATGTGAAGTGTCTAAAAATTATTCACATCATGCCAATATTTTATGAGCTGAGAGAGAATGGTTGTTAACTACATTTCCTCTAACATGACTTGGTCACCCAAAACTTGAGTGACCAAGGCATGGCATGTAGTATCAATCAACTTAAGATATTTGGTGAGGTGTAAGTTGATATTTGCTTTCTCTTCCCTATGTTATAGAACCTCCTTCTCTAAGGCCAATGTATTTTAAATGATAGATTATTAAAAGTAAAATTATTCATTAATTTGATCTGACATGTGTAGTTGTGATACATCAAGTTATGATTCTTGTACTATTGTAGCCAAGGCTAAATTTGAAGATGCAGACACCATAGGTGATTTTTTGGTCTATGACATGGGTAGAGAAAATATTGTGTGATGCATGGAGGGTTCTAGGATATCCCATAGCCATTTACTAGAGATCTGGGGCCTATGTTATGATTCCTCTTCCTATGCACCCCCTGGAGTAGAATGCCTTAGCCTTATCTTTGACATCTTCCTTAGCCTTATTTTTAGCCTCTTATTTTTAATCTTAATTTTTTAATTTCTCTTCCTAAATATGCAATATTTATTTTCCCTTTGCCTCTTTTTATGCCTTTATTTTAGACTTAGCTTCATCATTCTTCTCTACACTTCTTACATTTCATATTTTGATTTATCTTGTTATTTAGTCATAGCTTATTCTTCTTCTTTCTTCTTAACCTTTGCTTCTTCATCTCTTTTCTTTTCCAATTCAAGTTACTCAAAACTTCCCCTATGTTCCTACTCTTACTTCTTCCATAACTCCTCATCCTTATTAGCCATGTACTTTGGCTCTTCTGCCTTCTTCCTTTATGCATTTCAAGCCTTATTCATATCCACCTACTATGCCTTTTATTTTTGTTGAACCATGGTAGATTTTTATTTTGTTATGATTTCTTCTTGTTTGTTGGGCTACTCAAGCTATGGTGGAGTTGCATCTTCTAGATTCTACACAGGAGTTGGTGAATCAAGTGGTGACTATGAATCAAGTGACGAGTTTCATTTTATCACAATACCTCTTCATGATGATGTATTTTTTCTTTTTGATGATGGAGGAGTGAGATTATTATTAATTCTCTTATAGGTCTAGACCATCTCTTGAGTCTATTTCTCAAGTCTCTAAGCTTATTGAGGCTCAAATTCCATGAGAGGATATACAATGAAAGCCATATGTTCCTTGATTATCAAGGATACTATAGACATAGAATGATTCATTCACCTACAAACCAAAGTTGGTGGTGGACTTTCCTAAAGTGGTGAGTGCTCACCTTGTGCACTAGAGGATCCTATAATTAGATGCATGGTAAAGATATTATCTTGAAACCATTTGTGCATTACCTCCTACCCTATAATATCTACTATTATAAAAGGAAGAGGTTAGATGACATTAACCCTCAAGTCTTATCACACTGGGTACTACAATTGGTAATATTCATTATCTTTTCCTTTATCATAGCCTCCTTATCTATGTCTACAATAATTTACTATAAAAATTCCTTTAAATCCCAACTCTACAAGCTTGCATTTTAAAATGATTTTGGGCACATGATTATTTTATATCAAATATTTAGTGTTGTATCTCTTTTTATTTAGTGGTGTTGGTGAAGCTCACCATGTGGGTTCCTTCCACTTACCCCTATTATTCTGTGATGGAGCTAATTCTATTTATAGTAGTACCTATTCTTGATTTTGGGATTGTGTAGGTAAAGGCAATTTTCAAGGTATAGATCATAAGGGTTGTAATGATTTAGTAGCTATGGATTTATGTCATAGGACTTATGGCTTAGCATCCAACCTAGCAATGAATAATGGAAGTGGAGTTGCTTTTTATTTTGGAAATTCATGAACTTTGATATGAATCCCATTATTTAGCTTTGTGATAGATGCATGCTACCTAAGATATTGTAAAATGTACTTGGGTACCATAGGGTGTTAGATAATCATGGATTGAATATCAACCCACCATTGGTTGAACTTAGAAAATTGATTATAGCATTACATGTTTTTGGTCTAGGTAAGGTTGGTGAGTGCAATTATAGGCCCAAATTCTTAATCTAGGCTAATTAGACCCTCTAGTGACTTCCACTAGGTAAAACAAAATAGTAGGACTAAAAACTAGTATTAGAACACTTGTGATGTTCTAAAAAAAACATTCTCAATGTTATTCATGATATCAAAAGCCAAACATTTAGGAAAATTGGAGTTATCATGCATTTAGATCATTTAGTAGGAAATGTTAATGACCCCTTTTATTACATGCCATGTGCTCTTGGTGGTCTACCAGAACCCCTTGGTGATGTACTTAGAGAGAATGCACATTGATATGTCATCCACTATATCAATAAGGATCCTCCTAGATGCCACATTATACTTTTATTTTATATCCAAATAAATTGGTAGAGATTTATTTTTGTAAGGAATAAGATATTTGCCTCTAGATAGGAGTCATTTTGCTTGCACCATGGTTGTTGTGTTGATGAAGAGGGTAATATATTATGAAATATGAATCACATTATCATTATATCTACTTATTAATGTGAGCATCACTTAATCCAACTACCAAAATTAGTAAGTTTGATGATTCTATTTATATCAAAACCTCATATAGGGTGTTGGAGTATCAGGGCTCCTACTTATGCTTCTTGAGATTGGTCATTACTGAACATACTAGACTCTATAGTATTAATGAAATTGAAGAGGTATGGATCGTGGTATCTAGTTTTTTAGAGTTCCATTTCAATCCCCATTTATTCCTTCTATGTATTTCTAATAGAGATTAAAGTTGTGCCCAATCCATGGTTCTTATTCTAGACTTATTTGAAAATTTTATTTGACTAGAGTCGTGATATTGAAGAATTTATGCACACTTGACTAAATTAGACATAGATCATATAGTTTTTTTGATTTAAATAGTATTTAATATCCTTTTTCTCTTCACACTTATTTTTATATAGATTTTTCCACTCAAATCATTCAAGTAGAATGGTTTAAATGTGTTGTGTTAGTTGCATACAATTTTATCTATTGGATTAATGTAAATTGGTTACTAATGATGTGATGGTTTATATTCTATTTTTAAAAATGTTTATCCATCTAATTTTTTTTTTGATGTGACACATTATATTCTCACCTATCCATTTTCCTTTATTGTACATCTTTTCATTATGACATTTGATCTACTTTGGTAAATATGCAAGATTTCAAGTCTATCACCATTAATGGTTTTTAATGATCATTGATTATCCTTTTTTGTACCTTGGTTTTCTATGACTCATTTATGAAATTAATTAAGGATCTTTGTGCACCCACTACATGTTATATTTCCCTCAAGCTAGATTTGTTCATGAATCACACTCTATGAATTTTAAAGTTCAACTCTATTGGAAGTAGATAATTGGTGGGGGGGGGGGGGTGAATCAATAGACTAACAATGTACATTCAATTCCAAAAACATTATTCTATGAAGCATACATTCACATAAGAGATCAATGCGTAAACAAACCTTCATACAAGAATATCATAAGATAACATAAGAGATTATGTGGGGAACCCTCTTGGGGGATAAAGCCCACTAAACCGTGTACATGGAATACTATCCTATAATGACAAGATTCAATTTAGACCAGCACCAACTAATCAAGGAACACCCACCCCTCAATTTAGTCATGCACCTACTTGACCTTTAGCTAGCACTAACTAGAAAAGAGCCTACAACCCCATAGATGATCAAGTACCAAATCAATCATGTCTAAACTGATCTCCACCTCTGATATAATTTATGGTACACGTGATGATGGAATTCTCTTTCTCTAACTCCTGCAAACCTTCCTCTCTACCTCATACAAGCCACTTAGGCTTTTTTGCTCAATATGCCTCTTCTAGGCTTATTAGGTCCAATGACATGTGTATCCACCTAAATAAACTTTATAAGATATGAATGAATAATATTACTTACTCTCTGATTGTCCTTAATGACCTACTCCTTTGGTTCTCTTCTTCACTTCAATTCACACACTAAATCACTAGTTTAAATAGGCCAATAAGGTCTTACCTTTATACCACATACTTGATTTAACCCATCTTGATTAGAAAATATCCTTTAAATTATTGATTTACACTTGGAATGTATATACACACATGTTACATGGGTGAGATAATCCACTCCATAATTTGGTTATACCTCTTTATCCCCAAACCTAAATTAGGCCTTAATGAGACCTAAAGCAATTAGGTCTATCCATGCACACGTTACAATTTGGACATCTTGTACCATATTAATCCTATAACAAATCTTAAAAAACTTCATATATCACTTTAATATATCAATTATATCATACATATTAGTCTACATTATCATTTGCTTCATATCACACCTTGAACCTAGCAATTAGGTCTCCTCGCTAATAGGCCTTTACACACAAAAATTCTATCTTCTAGAACTGAGGTATACATTTGATTTTATAAAACAAAAACCTAAAATAAACACATAAATATATCATAAATTAGCTAAAAAACATCAACAAATCCATTTGTATTTATTAAACATGCCAACACACCTCAAAATAATTCCATCAAAATGACCACTCAGACTGCCTGTAGCCTCCAAAAGTATAGTCTTGTAAATATTCATGTTTAAAATTTTTAAAAGTGATTAAAAGATATATAATTCACATGGATAGGTAATTTGAGTATTATATATCAAAATCCAATAGTTTTTTTTCTTTTTCTAGTATCATTGATTGATCTTACAGACTAATCTCTTAGGTCTCTATCTCACGATCTTAACATAGTCTACCAAGCCATTTTGGCTTCCTCATATTACCACCTTAACTTGTATTTATACCTTAAATAAATAATTAATTTATAATTAAATTTAAAAAATTATATCCAAGTTCATTTTATAAACTTAATATTGTCAAAGGGTCTCAAACTCTTCACCTCACTTACCATACCTAGAATAGTCACTCAAACTTAAAATAGAGTCATAGTGAACATGATTCCTAATATCTGTAGAATCATATTTTTAACTTAAAAATTAATTTAAAATTTTCTTCATCATCCTTATGAAAAATTGAAACACTAATACATGGATTTTTACTATCAAATATGAAACATATGGATCAACTTCTAAACTCAACCTTTCATTGTTCACATTTACTTAAACAAACCAACTTGAGATCACCTTATTGATAGTGTATGAGAATTTTAAAAAATTATAAAACAAGGGAATATGAGTAATAATTCTTAAATAAATACCCCAATCCATTTTATTCATCCCTACTCACTTGTATATCATCCCTAAATTCTTTCTCAATCTGATTGGATTTTTCTCACTATTTTCACTGTCTGTAGATTAGCAATAAGACAATTTAATTGACCAAAATGAATGATAAAGTTATTTTTATTGAAACAAATACATTTAAATCAATAAAAAGTATTTAAATTTATTCTCCAATAAATTTTATCCATTGAATTGGTCAACTTTACCTGTAAGAATAAAATCATTAGAAACAAGCATATTTATATACCTTATACTTACTACCCTAACACATCACTACCACCTGGAGATTATTGGGGGAGTTATATATAACATAAAATCATAAATATTTATCAAAAATCCATTTTAGCCCAAAACCATTCACATCTTTCCAATCTTTCCACTATGAGTGTTTGCAAGCACAAAAACTCCCTTACCTTATTAACATTCATTCATAAATCCAAGGGCTTAGTATCTATAAAAAACACTTAATGAATATTATTAGTACCATTAAATAGCTACTAAAAATATATTAATTCACCATGAAATATCTACATGTGCTAATGAGCATCACAAACTTCTTCTCGGGTAGACAACCTACCATTCTAGCACACCTAAAAGCCTTAGACCCAATTTTCTCACTTTATCCTCAAAACTAGGACCTAGAACTAGGTCAATACCTTTTAAAAAAAATATTAAAACCTGTATAAAATATCCCATGATCTCACACACATTGTAATATTCACTAGATCCCTCAACATGCCTCACATGGTCTCTCAGACCATTAGGCCTAAAATTGTAGACGATACCTTAACCAATAGACCACCTTTAAACCTCTTCAAAATATCTCATCACCTAAAAAACATGCCATACACATTCATTCCATGATTAATATCTTCAAACCATATTCTCCCTAGCCTCAACCTACTCAACACACTAGGTTACCAAACCTATGCCACCATACAAGGTCTCTCAATGTAGAGACTAAGTCTTAACCTTTGACCTTGTGATGTTCATGAAAAACCAATGCCTATGACATCATAAATTGACTAGGAAAATACTAATTTACTTTTCATTAATTACATCAACATTGTATCATCACCTTTGACATCAATGACAACACTTTTGCCAATAATCTCCCCCTTTTTCATTGATGGCAACCTCTTCTTCTCCTCTTTGACATTAATGAAAAAATGGATATATACTCCTCTCAATTTCATCTACACATTCCTATGATCATAGTACCAAACCATTTTAAAATCTCCCCCTTTATCCATGCATGAAGATTCAATACATGGTCAAAGCACATGACTTGGTTTGATCAAGTCATCATACAAACTTGTTGAGTTCACATCTATAGCTGATTTCTCCACATCTCCACCATGACTTAAACTTGAATTATTTCACATATTATCTCCCTCAAATCATTCACATCTCTTCAATCCTTTAAAACTGTATGAGTTATCTCCCCTAACTCCATGCTCCATCTAAAAAAATCATCCTCAACAAGTATTTTAAATGAACTAACAATGAGACATAATGTCCCATACTATCTTCATCAAGGTACCAAATCATGTCAAATAATTTATTTCCAACCTAAATAATCCTAATAAAAGTGAGAGTAGACTCAAACTATTTATTTTCACCTTAAGAGCATCATTATTCCTTCTAACTCTAATAGGTCTCATTAAGACCTAATCCACATAGTCTTGCTTCTTTTTGCTTAACACTAAATTCTTTGGCCTATAATACCATCTCAAAAAGGCACATAAAAACTTCATAACAAGGTAAATAAACTCCTTAAACATCAAATTTATATTCTTCAAGAACCACAAGCCATTAAGTCTCAAACCATTGCAAGATACTCTCTCAATCAACAACCAGTCATATTAGGTTTATGAGACCTCGTACACTGCAATAAACCTCTGATCAAACTTTTATCTCCTTCATGAGATGATAAAAAATAATATACATATTTTAATTGATCCACTATGACCTAAAGGTCATTTCCAATCTCAAAGAACACCAATCTCTTCATGACATGCTTCAAATATCACTCAAAGACCAATTTTTTCATATTGTGTCTATACCCTATATATGAGAACTCACAATTTATTCATCTTTATATTTTTTTAACTAAATCATGATACTTGAAACATATAATAAAAACTTTATAAGAACTTATGAGGTCAACATGTCACTTAAAAAAACCATTGTACTTCAAGTCATAGTCTCAAGAGCACACTATGATAATCTCCTTCAAGCTTGCAAGAAACATGATAAACTACATGAAAGATCACCTATAGGACTTCTATGAACATATTTAGGTCTATTAAAACATGATAAAATCATTCTCAGATCACCTCTAGTCCTTATAACATATGGAAAACATATATTTACTATAATGTCATTGGTATTAAAAGACCAATCTTCAACTCACAAAAGCCATCATCCTAAAACTTGTTTCTTGAACCTCAACTTGAGATTAACCATGTATCCCAAGAATGATACCTACTATAATATATATTTAAATCAATACAAATAACACTTAATCAATTAAATAGCTCATATGGAATTCACTTAACCTCATGACAACACTCCTAAGGTTTGAAGTCATGAATCTTCTTGAAACTTTTAACTCATTGTTCTTTACAATTAGAGCTTGATATCTACTTCTAATGAACCAAACTAAACAAAAAAATGCACCTAAAAGAGCATCATGACCTTTAGATCATCTATAAAATATTTTACCAATCATCTTGAGTGAGAAAAGTCACCAAAAAAACTCAAATAAGACCTCTTTTCTACTATAATTAAGAACTTTCACTCACAGTCAGTTTCCAAGATAAATTTCTTATATAAGAACATACTACTAGATATCCATCAAAGCTTAGTATATGACTAAAATTAGTTATCAACATCATTTAATTACTATAAAACTATTTTAATATATTTATACAGTCCTAATCCATTAAAACTCTTCATGAGTTCACTTAGAGAAAACCTAGTCAACTGTAGTCAACTTCTACATGCAATAAATGTACCTATATGGATTTTCAAGACACCAAACTTTCTAAAACCATCTAGTTTTGACCAAAAACCTTCCTTATATCCCAATTATTTTATCTCAAGTATATTTGTCCTACACATATACATTATAATTTCAAATTCCAACGGTTATAAACTTGAACTCTCAACATTTCTTGAAGGTTAAGATTGACATCCTCTAGCATGTCACAAGTAATAGGAGCAAATTTGAATCCCTATAACTTAAAATAAACAAATATTCATGGCACCAAAATTTTAAGAGGACAAATTGGGACATTCAACAACACCTCCATAATTTTTTTTTACCAAGGTTGACTTGTGCAAGTACAATCAATAAATTATCAAACAAACTAACTTGTCCATACCTGAATGATGTCCTATGATGTTCTAGCTTGTTTAGGCTAATCTAATGCACTTTTTATCTTTCCAAAGGATACTTTGAGATTTCATAAATTCATCAATTCATCTAGGGATGCCTCAGATAATCCTCAATTCCCTCCAAGACCTGTACTATTATCATACACTCACAAAACATCCATTTGACCTCTTTGTCCATTCACCCATGATTTTCATCATGTATTCATCTGTTTCCTAAGCATGATAGCCTACTCTCATGACCTCATGATGACCTAGGTTTTATATTTGAATTAGCCTCAATATAGTCCTTCCTATTTAACCTTGCTAGTGCCAACATGTAGATTTCTATGCAAACCTCAACCATGATCTTCATAAACTTATTCATCACTAAAAAATAAGATGAACATTATCCTTATCACTCTTCAACATACTAAGGATCGCAATTAGGATATTAATCCTCTTCCAAAGGTATATCTTTGATACCAATTATTGAAAATAGATACTGAGATGGGGGTGAATCAGTAAGAAATAGTGTACATTCAATTCAAAAACCATTATTCTATGAAACATACATTCACATAAGAGATCAATGCATAAGCAAACCATCACATAAGCATATCACAAGATAACATAAGAGATTATGTGGGAAATCCTCTTGGGGTATAAAACCCACTAAACCATTTACATATAATATCATACTATAATTATAAGATTTAGTTTAGATTATCACTAATTGATCAAGGAGCACCTACCCCTTAATTTATTCAAGCACCTACTTGACCTTTAGTTAGCACCAACTAACAAGGAGGATACAACCCCATATATGATCAAACACAAACTCAATCACCTCCAAATATATCTCCACCTATGATATTATGTTTGACACATTTGATGATGGAATCATCTTTCTCTAAGTCCTACAAACCTATGTCTATACCTCATATAAGCTACTTAGGCTTCTTCTCTCAATATGCCTCTTCTAGGCTTATTAGGTCCAATGACCTATGTATCCACCTGCATCAACTTGATTAGATATGAATGAATGATAATAATTAATATTTTATGGTCCTTAATTACCTTATCCTTATCTTTCAAAGGTTTTCTTATTTCATTCAATTCACACACTAAACCACTAGTCCAAATAGGTCAATTAGGCCTTGCCTTTATACCACATACTTCATCTAACCCATCTTGTTAAAATAAGATACTTTATATTCCAAGTTTATAATTATAATATACCCACACACATGTTACATGAGTGATAAAATACACTACATAGGTTGGTCATACCTCTTTAGCCCCAAACCTCAATTAGACCTTAATGAGACCTAAAACAATTAGGTATTTCCATGCACATGTTACAAATTGGACCTCTTGTACCATCTTCAACCTATAAAAATTATTTAAAAACTTCAAATATCACTTTAATATATCCATTATATCATGCATATGAGTCCACATTATCATTTCCTTCATCTCACACCTTGAACCTAGTAATTAGGTCTCCTCGCTAATAGGCCTTTACACATAAAAAACTCTATCTTATATAAATGAGGTATAAAATTTATTTTATCAAAAAAAAACCTAAAATAAACACAATAATATATCATAAATGACCTAAAAAACATCAAAAAATCCATCTAGATTCAATAAATAGGGCAATATACCTAAAACCAATTCTCTTAAAATGACCACTCAAATTGCTTGTATCCTCCAAAAGTATAGTCATGCAAATGTTCATGTTTATCATTCATAAGAGTGCTTAAAAGATATATAATTCACATTTATATGTCATATTAGTATTATATATCAACCTATAATAGTTATTTCTCTTTTTCTATCATTATTCATTAGTCTTACAGTCCAATCTCTCAGGTCTCTATCTCATAGTCTTAACATAATCAACCAAGCCATTTTGCCTTCCTCATCTTACCACTTTACCTTAAATAAAGAATTAATTGGTCATTTATATGTAAAAAATCATATACAAGTTCATTTTATGCACTGAATCTTGTCAAAGAGCCTCAAACTCTTCATCTCACTTACCATACTTGGAATAGTCACTCAAACTTAAAACACAGTCATGGTGAACATGATTCCTAATATCTATAGAATCACATTATTGAATTAAAAATTAATTGAAAATTTTATTTATCATCATTATCACAAATTAAAACAATAGGACATGGATGTCTAATAGCAAACATGAAACATATAGATAAACTTCTGAACTCAACCTTTCACTGTTCACCTTTAAATAGACAAGCCAATTTGAGAGCACTTTCTTGATAATGTATGACCATTTTAAAAAATTATAAACCAATTTAATAGGAGGAATAAGTCTTAAAAAAAATCCTAAACCATTAGATTCATCCCTACTCACTTTCACATCATTCCTTAATTCTTTCTCACTCTAACTAGCTTTTTCTCATTGTTTTCACTATCTATATATTAATGATAGGACAATTTGATTGATCAAAATGATTGATATAGTGATTTTTTATTTCTAAAAAACCTCCATAGACATCAATAAAAAAGTCTTGATATTTAATCTCCACCAACTTGTATGCATTGACTCATCCTTGCCTGTAATAATAAAATCGTTAGAAAAAAGCATATTTATGTACCTTTTGATTACTAACCTAACACATCAATACCAATTGAGATACATAGAGGAGTCATATACAAAATACAAACATAAATCTTGATCAAATAATCCATTTTGGGCCAAAACAATTCACATCTTTCCAATCACTCCACTATGAGGGTTTGTAAGCACAAAAACCTCCTTACCTTCTTAACATTCGTTCATAAATTTGAGGTCTTGGTTTATCTAAAAAATAAATTTATAAGATTATTACGAACCTTCCCAAACTACTCAATATATCTAAGGTTACCATGCAAAGTCTACATTTTCCAATTAGCATCACAAACTTCTTCTCATGTAGACTTGTCATTCTAGCATACCTGAAAGCCTTAGACCCACTTTTCTCACTTTCTTCTCAGAACTAGGACCTATAACTTGGTAAATATATTTTAAAAAAATATTAAAACCTATGAAAAATCTCCCATGAGCTCACACACCTTGGAATATTCATTAGATCCCTCAATATGCCTCACAAGGTCTCTTATACCACTAGTCCTAGAAATACAGACCATACCATGACCAAGAAACCACCTTAAAAGATCTTCAAAATATCTCAACACCTAATAAACATTTCATACACATTAATTACATGATCAATATCTTCCAACCATCTTCATATCCTTAACCTACTCAACACACTAGGCTAGCAAGCTTATGCCACTATACAAGGTCTCTCAATTCAAAGACTAGGTCTTAACCTTTAACCTTGTGCCTTTCATGCCAAACCAGTACCTATGAAATCATATGTTATATAAGACAACACTAATTTAATTGTCATTAATGACATCACTACTTTATCATTACCTTTGACATCAATGACAACACTTTTGCCAATAAACACTACTTATGATGTCCTGTAATATAGAAATTACACTTTACAAACACACACAAACCTAGAACCAAAATTGGAAAACAATACATTAATCAAAAATTCTAAACTACATGGTGATACTCAGCATCCTATCTCACTTTTCTATGATAAATGATAGAGATTATTGATGGTATGTTTAAGCCTATAACCATTTACATGTCCTGGTAGAATAGCTCCCTAAAGATGTTTTAAAAAAATTATTCATTGCTACAAAATGTCATGAATGATATAAGGTTCCTTCCATCTAGATTTCACATAATTGATATAAATCTACTATCATATAGTAATACCACTTTTTTTGGATATAATTATTTAGATCATAAGTTGTGATCATGCCACATTTTTTGACTTGGCTTATTAACTTTCTAGGTCCATTGTGCCCTTTGCTTGTTTTCCTCAATTTTGGTTAAATCCATCAATCGTGCCTATAGAGAATCTCAATTACCTAGTCTCATGATAATTTTAATGCACATATTAGCCACTCATTTTTCCATAGTAATTAATTCTTAAAGTTCATAGATGAGCTAAAATGGTGTGAAACTTGTCACACACTTATAATTTGTCATATAGACCCATAATATCACAGTAATCTAATCCTCCCAATCATCCCTTTAGAATTTTCATATTTTATCAATCATATTACCAAGGACTTTGTTTGACACCTCCACTTGTCTATTTGTTTTCTATTGATAATTTATGATTTTGTGGTGTGATATCATGAATTATTTAATGAGAGTCCTGATGGTATTATTTAAGAAATGTGTACCTATATCACTAACCTATTTGATAGGACACCCAAATATGGTTATTATATTTTCATATGGGAACTTGGTTACATCCTTATCACTAAAACTTAGGGTCATAACAGTTTCCACCCATTTGGTAAAGTATGTGGTTATCATGATGATGTGTCTTTCATTACTACGCTTACTAGGTGGATTTATTGGCCTATCAAAGTTGATTCCCCATTGATCAAAT
Organism: Torreya grandis; assembly: GCA_037957365.1. Taxonomy (NCBI): domain Eukaryota; kingdom Viridiplantae; phylum Streptophyta; class Pinopsida; order Cupressales; family Taxaceae; genus Torreya; species Torreya grandis. Next base: position 1,552,883 of record JARHVA010001256.1, read on the forward strand.
GGTTAATATGCTATTATAGGATTCAATGAAATATCATCTCTCTAATTATACTTTCCCATCCTTTGGTATATATCACAATGTTTTTCAACTTTGTGTGTATATTAAAATAAAGTTTACTACCATAAACCACTTTAAAGTATCTTTATTATAGTTGATTCACCTAATAAATGTCCACTTTTGATTCCTTAATGTGCATCCTTAAGAATGTTAGGTCACTCATACTCTAAAGCCACTCTGCATAATACATCATCTTTCCCCATCTTGTAAACAAATATGTTAGTGATGCTAAATGGGATGGCTCTAGTGAGCAACTAATTTTTATCTCTTTATACATGTTTATAGGAAAGATCCCTTGTTCCAAAAAAAGTGTGATGTTTTCATGTTCTTAAGAATAAAAAAATGCAAAAAAAATGTGCATCTGGTGATTCATCTTGTAGTTATTCTAGTTATTCTCCATTCCATATTTGACTTAGATGATCTATCCCCACATTTCCCCTTCCTAGCTTAACATTGATCCTAAACTGAAACTCTTGGAATAACATTAACTAATGATAATTATTCCTCTTAATATAGGATTATCAACTAAGTATCAAATATATTTATGATTTGTGAAAATTTTGAACAACATTTCGAAAAGGTAATGTCTAAACTTTTGGAGTGAAAACAATATAGCCAAAGCTTCTCATTCTATCATTGTATAGTTTTTATCTACATTTGATAGTTTATGACTTGTGAAGTGAATTTCATGGTCTAATCCCCCATCTCCTAGTTATGTGAGAAAAAATACTATTGTAGTTCCTAAAGAATCTACATGCACATGAAAGGTTCACTCCAATTGGGAAAAACCAAAATTGGTGTTGATACCAATCTCTACTTTAAATCCATGAAAGTTTCTTGGTACTAATTTATCCACTCAAAAATTATATCTTTATGTAGTAACTTCTCCATTAGGGCTAATATGATTGCCTAAAATTTTATGGATTTCCTATAATATCATGTATGCCCAAAGAATGATTGCACGTCTATATGACTTGTATGATGTGGCATACATACAATTACAACAATTTTGGTTTGATCCACCAAGATCTCATCCTTGCATAATATGTGTTCCAATATAACACCACATATCATGAAGAATATGTAGTTCTTAAATGTTAGCACAATATGCAGTGTTTGGCATCTTTCCAACATAAGTCATAGCTTAGACAAGTGTTTATTGAGTAAGGAAAAAACAACCTCATCATCTAGTAGAGTTCAATAAAATCATGGATAAAATATTTAAAGATAGTTAACACAACCCTAGAGAACATATATAGAGCATTATTCAAACCAAATGGAACTATCTTATATGTAAAATACCCCCAATTTGTTATAAATGTTATTTTGGCTTGATATTCTACTATGATTAAAATATAGTGGTACCCACTAAACCCGTCAATGAAAGAGCACACTTCATATCCTGTGACTGACTCCAAGACTTCATCAATAAAAGGAATTGGAAAAGGATATTTTATATAGGCATCATTTAGTGTAAGGAAATCCCCACACACCCAAATTTCCCAAGATTTCTTAGGTTGCACTACCATTGGCCTAATTCGATCTTACTTTTCTACTAGATATATAATGTTAGTGTCTTGTATGTGATCTATTTCAACCTTTAATTTCAACTCCATATTGGGGTTTAAACTATATGGTCACTTTTTCACAATCCATGTGCAATCCCTTAGTTCTATGCGCATTTTAGCTAAAGAAGAGTCTACCCATTTTACTTTTGTGAATTTCATTGGAAAAACATCTTGGTAATATAATAATAATTTTAATGCTTATTAAGTCTCATTCTATGTCCGATAGTCACCCAAAGTCATAAGATTTGGTGTTGGTTCTGTCCAAATATTTCCTACCAACTTCTTTAAGGGATCTTTATATATTTTGTTGAAACCACTTGGGATGGAATCTTGCACTATTTTTTGTCCTGTTTCTCCTTAATATTTAAAATTTATAGCTATTGTTCCTCATTTTAGTGTATGATTTTGGCTTTCATCTCTTCCACTTCTCTCTCTAATTCAAAAAAAACATTAAAATATAAGTTCTCATAATTATTAGTGGAGTCTATAAATT